>JAUJEM010000388.1:600000-883248 GCA_030448935.1 Citrus cavaleriei | reverse complement strand
GCTAACTGGTCCAATGATGCCATTGTTGGTCATAAGTGGGATTTAATGCTTAGACGCAACTCTACCATTCTCAAGGTCATTTCCCCTTTTTTTTCCCAATACATTTATATCGGTGGGTGTGTTTCTATATTTGACCTTTTATTGTCATCACTCTTTAAGTCTCTTTCGAGTTATTGTTATGATTATTAATTTTGTAATCATTATCTTCATCATCACCTTATCCGTACATTCAAATAATCTAATAAAATGAAAAAAACAGGAAGTAAAGCTTGTTTAATATTCTACACTGTGGAGGTCCAGGTCCACCTTCACTAGATAGGAACAACTTTCCTAAAACCCAGGTCTCGAATTCGCTTGAATTTCACCAATGTATGTGCTTCTATTTTAAAATATAAATATATTCGCATCAATTTTAATCAACAGTAAAATTAAACTTTAATTCTTTGACTAACCCGGCCCATTATTTAATGGGCCTACTTTTCAATCCGATCCAACACAACCAGCCCATTTTAACACCTCATGTGTAGAACACATTTTATGTCAACCAGAGATAAAATTGTCATTATCAAAAAGGTGTTGAATAATAATAGCCAAGGGGAAAGCGATCCACGAAATCAGCCAATCAAATTAGCAGGTTCTAATGTCGAACTTAGATCAAAGGAGTCATTGTCAACATGAAAACGGATGCAGCCTTTACAAAAAGTGGGGATTTGAGTCTAAGAAGGACCCGAGTTTCAAGTATTGCTTTTTTCCATTTCGTAATAAAAAGCCAACTCATAGGCAAATGTCGCATTCGATCCTTCGACATTTATTTTTCCTTTTAAGATAAAATTAACCACTGGTTTTTATCCTTATCATAAATAGTAAATTATGGTGCTACTTATTTTTTAACCTGAGTCTGAATTTATTTTTTAAAATATTTAGTTATTTTACGTCGTTTGTGTTTTTGAACTTGGTACTTATTGTCAAATAATTTTATTTGACTAGAAAATATAAAAGAAAAAACTTACTTTTATCTTAAGTTTGAGATCTAAATAAAAAATTTTAATTTCAAATCTCAAAAGTGCCCCAATTTAGTATTTCTTATATTATGTATAAACTTAATATTTTTGTATTATCAAGTTAGGTTTTTAAATTGCTATAAATTTTTATTCACATGGTAACATTAACTAAACAAACTATTGAACAAATCAGATTATGTCCATTATGATGAATAAAAACTAAAACAAGCACACTGACTTTGTATGAGAGTTGATGTTATAATTACAGCTTTTATTACAAAATTAAATTAAGAAACAACGATAGTATTATTTTTTTAATCAAATCGAACTAGTCAACTTGTTAAATTTCTACATTGTGAAGAATAAATATATGCACCACTTAGAAGATATTTATGTCAAACTACTCACTTTTAATTTTTTTCTATTCATATGTTAAAAAAAAAAGAAACAAACATATTATTCAAATATATTTCAGACTCAATTAAATTCCAACCTATTCAAATTTCAAAAAAAAAAAAAAACACAACCTATATAAGGCGAAATCAAGTAACAATCAGTGACTACTGTCAAATTCAGTTGGTAAAATTTTGAAATTGAAAAAAAAAAGTATTGGAGTTCAAATCTTATACCCACAAAACGGAAAGAAATATAAATTTAATCATCAGTCCTGATATGCTTCGATTTAAAAATTGGGTAATGGTTAATTAAAAATGAAAAAAAAATCGCTTCGTTTAATCTTATTTTAATGATTTCTTCCCAAAAATAAAAGAATTGGAAAAGTAATTGCAATGCTTTTTATAATTAGTAAGGATATTATTGTTTGGTTGTAATAGTGACCAAAGGCGAACAAAAATAGTGTTATCATGCAATACCAGCATAATAATCAAAACAGTGCACTGCAAGGTGATGTCATCTCGGTCGCCCTCATGTCACTATTGAAACTAGAATGCTCATCATGAATACAATACGAATAAATGAGTATGAACCATTAAATATGACACGATTATTAAATGAGCCACATATGGATTGATATAATAATTTTTTCTTGTCAGATTAAAGTTAAAATTTTTTACTTATTTATCCAATTAATAACACGATTATACTTTCTATTCTAAATCAATTTGTAGGCTCTTGTCATCAAAATTCAAATATTGGATATGATTCTCTTTTTTAAAAAAAAAGAATGAACATATACATGGTGTTTCATTTATAAAATTGTAGCTAGATTTAGAATTTTAATGTAAAATATGAATAAAGATATATATTTTATAATATCAATAAATAATTTGTGTGTAATGAAGTATAAATATTTGATGTAAATCTTGTTAAATATATAGATATTAAGTAGGTTATAAAGTGACTCATTCATTTGTAAATATCGGATTAGAGTCTCAATATTTTAACACAATTAAATTAATCATATTTAGATGAACTTAAATTTAACACGACACGAACACATCTGGTTGCCAACTCTAATTTAGAACTAAATGCCATCCGTTAACAGTCTCATGAAAAATGAATCTAAATGATAGGGGTGTTGGCAGATCGGATTTTGCGGATTAGACATCAATCCATATTCGATCCACGATTTTGTGGATTATAAATTTTTAATCCAATCCAATCCACGGATTGGTGAAATTCAACCCAAATTCAAATCCAAATCCAATCCATACGTTTGCGGATCATATGCGAATTTAATCCAATCCACCATTTTGCAGATTGGTTTGCGGGCTAAAAATTTTTAATTCTGTCCTATCCACGAACTAACTAAATAAAAAAATTAATATAAAAATAATTTTCCTACCGATCAAATTCAAGATTAAATAAGATTAAAATAAATTAATTATTTAAATAAAACTAGAGAATAAATTCAAAGTTTCAAAATATAACACACCAAAAAGAAAAAAAATTCAATTTGTTTAGATCAGTATATGAAAATTAACTGCTTAGGAAGCTATATTTGTTTATTTAATTATTTTTATTTTATATTATTATCAAATAAAATATAATATGGTATTAATGTAACTATATTCTAATTTATTTATTTATTAGTAAGTACTAAGACCATATTTACAAATTTAATTTTTTTTTACGAATTCACGGATTTTTACAGATTTACATAACTAAATCCATATCCAATCCACTGACTGAGGATTTTTAAATTTTTAATTCAATACAATCCACTAATTTACGGATCAAATTTTTCCGAATTAAATTTCTACAGATTAGACAAATTAAGCAGATTTAGAATGAATTCTGAACACCCCTACTAAATATAAATGGCCGAATTACATCACTAGACAGACTAATTCAACTAGCCGTTAAAATTTTACACAAACGGATAAAATAAATCACTAAAAGCCTTCCAGTCAATCAAAATTCCACAAAACGACACAGTTTTTCAGCCGATACATCAAATCTAAATCTAATCTAAATCTGAGCCACGAGTAACGGCTATACCTAGCGTGTCTGAAAACAAACGAGTTTTACTTATACCGTACAATTATACAGGACCTTACATTTACAGCACGGTACGATACGCATCCCGCATGATTGTTTGCTTTTTATCGACTTTATGTCTTCCTATGATTAGAAAAAATTTTACTTTTTCAGCTTACTTGTATAAAATTGAAGAGTGGTCCATCGCCAGTCAATCGCGGCCTTGAAGGTGCATCCACGCGCTTCCAAAATCGCCCATTTTTATTTTTTATTTTTTTTTAATGTTTTTCGGTCTCTCATCGTTTGTCAACATCCAAGAATTATTTGACAATGACAATACCTCTGTCATTTTTTTTCTCTCTCTCTCTTTCTTTTTTTTGGTAATATTAGGGTAATAAATCAATTTTTTTAATCAACAATTTTTACTATTATATTTTCAGCCAAAAATAAAAATGGAAAAATAGTCTAATACCCTCCCTTTCACAGCTCAGACATAGATTAGAAAATTAATCAAAATTAATAAAATTTAACAATCACAACTTCGACGTAATCAAAAGATCATAAAATTTACAAAAATTAATAAAAACTAGTTATCTAACGATACCAGAGATATCCAAAATATATGGCAATCAGTCAAATAAATAAGTATTATTGTTAATATTAATCTCTTCTACTTGATGATACGTAAAATTCTTTTAAAAAATCTCACGACCATCTATTTGTAATTTTTTCTTTTTTGATATGTTGATATATTATAATCAGAATTTTACTAATATTTACACTCAGAAGTCCATCGGAACTTTTTTGAATAATTCTATTATAGCACAACCTAAATGTCAACCCTCACTTAAAATTTAAGAAAAATCTACCCTCACTATTAATATTACGGGCCAATGTGGGACCATCGTGGGAAGACAACTAGACCCCTATTTATAACTTAGATGGTAGGATTTTAGCATCTTCATTTTCTTTTTTCTTTAAAAAAAAAACGTGCGTATATATTTTGTCTTCTACGCGATCAAGACCTTTCTCTGAATTTCCAACAGTGCCCCTAAGCATACATCGAAACTACAACACAATGACACTGACAGCATTCGTCATTTATTACGACGGCAGAACACGTGGCGAATGCTGACCAAGGTCCCACAAAACCAGAAAGGACTGGTTACCTCCGCCACTGGCGTAGATTAGCACCGACCACTTAACTTTTGGACCATTTGGTTTTCTTTTTTTCAACTTTCTTGCAAATTTGGGTTAGGTGGGTGCGATGTGGGGCACTTAAATGCTCACATGTGATTTGAAATTAGAAGAGGAGCCCTTCAAAATAAGTCATTTTGCCCCCACAACAAGGCAATAAAGAACTTCGCTAGAAATCACTTCCAGCCAAAAAAGTGCTTAATCAAAAGCACATTTTATAGAATATTAAAGTTAAACGAGGCATTAATTGCACTTAATAATCTAAAAACAATGATAACATTGTTATTACAAATGTTGACAAAAACAAATAGGGTGGCCTTTCAAGGCCAACCTGGCCCCTATCTAAAAAGGACAGTCTAGATGGAGAAAGAGTAATGAATTGCGTCAACTACTCTTGTCCACTCCTTAATAAGAAAACCAACCCTTCATTAAACAATACATGTACTTTTTCTGACTTATCTGTACTAATATCAAGTCAGGTTTCTCATGCCATCACTAAATGAACAAGCTGATACACAAACACACACACACATATGCATCATGCATTTGGCGTTTCTCAACAATCCTATGCTAACTGCAATGTAGATGGAAACTCAAAAAGTATATTCATGGAACATTTGATCAATAGCACAAACACAATAAACTAACAACATAATGAATGAAAATATGAGAGCATAATGATCAGACATAATATTCAGATGGGAAAATGAAATCATAGTCTTGATTTGATAGAGGATTCCACATACTATGTGTGCATTCAAGAATGGTGAAGTTAGAAGCCAGGGGAAGAAAAAATGGGATTTTTTTTTATTAACTGAAATGGTTGAGAAAAAAACAACAATATTAATAACAACATATTCATCCTTCTTTCACTAACCCAGTAACTAAGTACCCACCAGACATCCAATCTCCCTCAAGGCTTCCAATATTTTGTATATATATCATCACATATATACATGTACAGATCAATATTCTAAGAGCCTGCCAGTTCTCTCTCTCTCTCTCTCTCTCTCTCTCTCTCTCTCTCTCTCTCTCTCTCTCTAAAATTCAGCTAAGGACCAAATTTAATCAAATTGTACATACTTTTCAATAGTTTCTCTTAATGGAGATGGGGAATGGGGATACAAGAACCAGGCTGGCCTACAACAAAATGGAAATGAAGTTCCAAAAAAGAAAAGCAAAACAATAAAAGGAGATGGCAGAAGGAAGGTGGAACCACCAGAGCAATGACGAATGAATGAATAAATAAAAACTGCAAAAGGGACTAAGCTATCTCTCTGGGTTCCTCTGGCTAGTGAGATTATTATGTGGCTCTGATTTATGTCACAGTTTTCTAGTAATAATTTTATGGCGGGAGAAATGAATGGTTGGGCAGTGGAAGAGTGTTCCCATCAAAATGGGGGTTTGGGTAGCGAGAAATCACTATAAAGAAACAAGCACGGTACAGTCTTGAGTGCTAAAAGCTGTAATGCCTCACCGAGTGTTCCAACATATCACGACTAGGGCACACAATTTCCTTCATTCGGCTACCATTTTTGTATATCTTGAATGTTGGTACAATCCTCACGTTCTCAGCATGTGCAACTCCCGGACTCTCATCAATGTCGACCTTTTAGTTAAACAGCCCCAGATACAAGTAAGAGATTCACATTGTTTCTCATTTTCATATAGGCAAGTAAAATTAAGTCAGCTAGATATTAAGTGAATTATTTACCTTGAGAAAATTTATGGATGGGTAGCGGCCACATAGTGTTTCAACATATGGAGATATTTGTTTGCAATGCAAGTTGGAAGCTGATTTGAAATGGACTACTGAGACACCTGCAATTATTTGAATACCACCTCAAAACTGTTCTTTTGAACACAGATTGAAATGGCCAGATAAAGACCATTTGAATCTGAAAATTTCAGACAGAAGGCTTACTGGGTAAAGATACTGCAGCTCTGAACTGCTCAAGACTTGACACTTCCTCCACTTCACCACCAAACTTCATATTATAAACTTCTTCACCACGAGATTTCTTCAACGAAACCTGGGCGTGGAAGAGGGATTCTGCAATTTCATTGTCATCTGGAAGTTCTCTCCTCAAAACCTCAAAATCTCTGACAGCATCTGCCCACTTTTCTAGCTGTTGTTTAAAGCAATTATCATTTCGTGTATTCTACAAATATCAAAGGGAAAAAATAGAAGATAACTCTTACAGAAAACTGTACCTTGCTGTTTGAGGCAGCTCGTCGAAGAAGTGCTTTTGTGTAATTGGGTTGAATAAGTAAAGCTTGGTTGCTGTCCTCAACAGACCGCTCCCACTGTCCCAGCTTGAACCAACAAGCTGCTCTATTGCAATAGAGAACAGAGTTTGATGGATCAAACCTGAGGCCTTCTCCATATGCTTGGCAGGCTTCAGTGAACCTTTCAGATTTAAAGAGATCATTGCCACGGGCACGTGCTCTAGCAACCAACTTGACATTGTTAAGCAGTACTGCAACTTCAACATTCCGGGGATCAATTTGCCCAGCTTTTTCAGCAGCTGTAACTGCATTCTCAAACCTGCAAGACATCCATCATCTATTCTCACTCTCCCTTAGATATCTGATTTCTGATAAAGCCTAGCATTTTAGAACTTACCTTCCCAGTGCCATCTCAATCTGAGCTCGGACAAAGAAGGTATAAGCTTCAGAAAGCATCCCAAAAAATCTAGTTTGTGAGCTAGAGACTGTGGATGGTTCTATTTTAGGAATGTTTGATAGGCTTGACTCAGCATCTTCAAGTTGGTGAAGCTTCAAAAGGGCTTCTACTCTACACATTGAGAGCTGTAATTTCAAATTGAACCAGTTAAGGCTACTGTTACTTTTTTATTTGCATCAAATTCACTAGGAAAACATTCAAGCTAGGGTTTTACCTGAGGAGAAAAGTCAGCTCCAGCAGCAATGGCTGCATCACCTTCCCTCAGTGCACTTTTCCAGTCACCAACCTTTCGGGCATCTGTGCATTTGCTGAGATGCTTCTCCACTACCTGCAACCTGTGCACCTCAGTTGGATCTGCCTGCTGCCCAGACAAACAAAGGTGCCTCCGGGCATTTTCAACTTGCCCTAACCTGTGACAAAATGCAGTTAAAGATGCAGCCAAAACTTTTATGTGAATTTGATTTTGTGCAGCTTAGGGCTTGATGAAGAAACCGAGATCCAACTAGGCTAAACTAAGATAAACAAGAAAAAGACATGAGATCAATGAACCCAAATCAGATAGTATATCCAAAGACTGAGACAATGGAGATCAAATTGCCATAAAAGATGAGAGATCATGAAGTCATAATGAGAACCAGAGTCACCAAAAGAACGAAGCCTTTTAAATAAGAAATCCAGGTAACCTTGTGCAGTCAAGCTACGAACAAAAGAAAAAAGGATTAAAAAGAAAAACAGTAGATTAGATTAAGATCGCAGATGTGAGTATTCCAAGAGCAAAAGACAAAAAAGTGTCATTAGCTAACATCGACACATGAACCAGACCTAAAAATCCAACAAATAACCACTAAAATTTTTAGCCAAAGCACATCAACTATCAGCAGAACTTCTATTAACCCACCAACAATGCCAAAGTTTCCACAAATCCAGCATCTTAGCAATAAACTCAAAAGCAAAAGCCAAAACTAACTCCATTCAGCCATACACAACAACATAGAAAGGAACAAATAACCATCACTTTACTCACATTGACCCAGCAAATTATTTTCATCATACTCAACATCTAACGGAATAAGATTCGTGATATGACTAACCATTTCAGCTTAAGTCAATGAAATCACACATTCCCACAGATAAAAACCAGGCATTATCAATATCAATACAATCAACAAATTATCCAAAAGCACAGATTTATTTCAAACATCAACCATTCTCGCCAATGTAGCTCAAAACATCAATAAAAATGACCAAATGTAGATCAAAAGATCATCAAGATTACACAAACACCTCAAAAATCAAGCCAAAATTATCACAAAAACAAGCACAAAACCCCTAACCAAACCAACTTTCCTCACACTCTCACCTTACAAGCAAAGAACCCAAACGTTGATGAGCCCTCCAATAATTAGGATCCAACCTCACCGCCTCCTCACATTCCTTCACCGCCTCCCCAATTCTCCCCAACCCCGTGAGTGCCGCTGCTCTATTACTCCTAAACGCTGCCTTTCCCGGGGCTAAAGATATTGCCTTATCATACATACTCAATGCCTCACCAAAACAACCCTTTCTATACAACTCATTCCCCATTTTCTTCAACTCCTCCGCATCTCCGCCACAGATTCCGCCTCTATTCCTATTCACATTTGCATTCTCCGGGCCCACAGCCAAACTTCCTCCGCTTTTGACGGAAGTGGCAGAACCTCCACCAACAATATGATTACTTCCTCCACGCATTATGCTTCCGTGTCCGTAATGACCCATTCCGGATCCGAGAATGTCGGTTCTCGAGCTCCGGTTCGACGTTAACCCAATCCCCGTTTTCAAAATTTTCCCAGAAGGACATATATTCCCCGTGGGAAGCACATTGGGCGGCGGTGAGCTGACAGAGCTCTGATGGCTGCTCTGACCAGAGTAAATCAACGGGTGACCGGATACGGATACGGATCCGGAGTCTGATCTAGCGTGACCAGGCTTCCGCGTCGGAGCAGTTGGGCTGGTTTCAGAAGACCCGGACAGCTCACCGGAGTGGCTGTTCGGGATAGAATCGTGCCTCTTGTTAACTGGGTTGAGTCTCGTTTGGCCCGAAACGGATCCGGATGAGCTAGAACTGGAGCTCGTCGTTGTTGTAGTGGTCGTACTAGTTGCAGTGAGTCCAGTCGGGCGAGTTCGCAGCGGCGAAACGGGCGAACCCAGATCGAGTTCTCGAAAATCGGGCTTGTTGGCCTCGCAGCTCAATGCGTCATCACAGAAGGAGAGATTATGAAACCCTAACTCGGTAATGTTGGCGGCGGTGGTGGTGGTGTTGTTATTTTTGCCAGAATGCGACATTATGAATTTAGTTGTTTTGTTTCTTCGTTTTTCCCAGTAACCAAACAAGAAAAACGAAAACAGGGGAAAGCACTTATAATATCAATTATTCTCCAATCCTCTCCTTCTTTCTTCTCCTCTGCCCCCTCTCTCAGCAGCAATGTGTGTAAATGGAACTCAACAGAAGCGAGTGTTGCTTTGAAGAAGACATGAGAAAGGAAAGAGAGAAAGAGATGGGGATCTCGTGATATAAAAAGAAGGAAGCAAAGAATGAATGTGAAGCTTTGAGAGCGAGAGAGTTTTTTTTCTTTTTTAGAGAGAGAGAGAGAGAGAGAGAGAGAATGGGGTTTTTACACTGGGGAGAGGAAGAAAGAGAAAGAAGAGAAGAAACGAAATGAAATGAAAGAACCTTTTATTTTCTTTTTTTAATTTATTTATTTATTTTCTCTTTTCATTCACCTGCTGCCTCACGAGACAGGTTTCATTTCATTTCCCTTCTCTTCTCTCTCGTCTTCTGATTTCTCTATTCGCTTTTGTTTTTTATAAACACAATTTTAATTTTTAGTGGCAATAAACAAAGTTTTATAGAAATTAATTATTTTATTTTTTTTTTTGTTCTTTTGTGATTTGCATTAAGAAGGGCCACCGGTTTGGGTTTGCTTTGCTTGGACACACTTCTCCCTATCTAATATTCTCTCTCGCTTAATTGTCTATAAAATTGGCTTTGCTTGATGCATTGTTTTTATGTAATTACAATGCCCACTCTCTATCTATGGAAATTACATACACTCGCGGCTTTTTTTTTTGTGTCAATTCTTATTTATATCTAGATTTTGGTTTTGACTTTTTATGTAATTTTCCTTTTTACTATTATATTGTTACTAGAGAGTATTAAATTTGAAATGCTTTGAATTTTCCTTTCCAATGATTATATTAAATTCTTAATTGCAAAGACCATTTATGAAGTCTATTTCCATTTGCAATCCAATGCTCTTAATTAATATTTAATTTAATAATTACATGAAAATATTCAGAACTATCCCTTCATCATTAAAGTCCAATGTTCTCTTCAATTACTGAATAGAAAGATTTCATTGAAAGTGAAAAAATAATTATAATTTACGTACCATTGTCTAAGATTTGAATAGAGAAGATCTCATATCTAAAATCTAATGGCTTTCTTCAAGAACAAATTATCACTAAAATGAACTGATAATAGCAAAACTATAAAATGAATACACACACACACAAAATCATCCTTGGTAGGATAAGAAAAGTTCTCATATTGTAAGATCAACTACACAAAAAAAAAACTCCTTTATCAACGATTAATCATAGACCTAACACAAAAATTATTGTCACAAGACCATCAGAGTTGTATGTCAAAGGCATAATCATTGCCAGTTGGAATCCTCTCGAATTACACAAATATGCAACATTATCGAGAGATCGCGTATTTAAATAGGTATTCACACATATATATATAAATTAATAAATTCAATTTTAAGTGCAAGTTGATTTGAACCCATTAGCATATGTGGGGAGTATTTAATTTTCAGTATACTATACTTAAAAAGATTAACAAATTAAATTGCAATTTGAAGGAAATAGCCAAATATTTTATTTTAAAAAATGGGATACGAAGACTTAGAACAACAATTTCAACACAAAACAAAAAATAAATAAATAAGCTGTAAAGTGGACGCGCGAGAATGCGCGTGAAAGAAATAAAAAATTGCGCGATTTCTAATTTTCGCAGTAGAGAAAGTGATTAAATAGCGAAGTGCGTAGGTTAAAGAGATGTGCGCAGCGTAGGGGAGTTCATGTTGGACTTTTCACCTCTGAATGAATGAATAATTACTGCGTTCGTGCACGCTTTCACAGAAGCCACGTGTCAATCAAACAAGAGTCGATGGATCTAATAAATTTACCGTTTGGACACTATCAAGAGAAATCACTTGAAATGCGAACGACTCCTGTACTTTGTTATCCTACTCTCGTGGAACTCCCTCACTCCAATTGAAAACTTACTGTTGTTCTCCTTTTTGTTTTTTTTTTTTAAATCAACATTATATAAAATGTGTGGATTAACCTCAGTCTTTAATATTAAATATCAATGGTTGTTAGTTGTTACCATTATTAGTTATTAGATATGGCATTTGTATTTACTAATTATTGTATGATTTAATCTCTATCGTTAAAAATCTACTATTAGATGATTTGAAAATTTCGCAACAATTTGTGTAAAGAATATGGTGTCATAAAATTAAAATTTATGAGTATATTATACCTTACAACTTGGACACTTTAGGATAGCTAAATTTTATTATTTCTTTTTGTAATTTTTGAATGGTTTTCAGACTGCCTCATAATTTGACCCAAATATACATAATTGAAATGTGCAAGTAATTTATTTAATAAAATTTTTTATGTGTACTACTATTATTATTATCCTAGATTCCTGCACTTTCTAGCACAAAATTAAAAGAACCACCACCCAAAATCAGCAACATTTAATACCTCTCATTTCTCAATCGGTGTCTCCAAAGTCCTAACTATCCTTCATCTATGCCATTGTTTACGAAAATGCTTCAAACACAAATCCGATTGCTTCAAAAAGAGCTCCAGAGTATTTTTGTTGTATATAAAATTTCGATGAAGTGAATTTGGAGTTTATTACTTCAAAAAAATATTCATAAAATGTGATGTCGAATTATCATTATTCACAAGAATGCAACAACATTTGATATAACTAATATTTAAATAAATTTTAATGGAATTATCAAATTGATGCGTAAAATATTTCTTAATTTTTTAATACCTTAATGCGAGTAAATTTAAATTTCAAATATCTTATATTGTCCACAAAAAAAAAAATTAATAGAACCAACCAACACTTAATTATTACTTTTTATAAAAAAAAATATTTATAAAATAATAATGAAGTCTTCCATTCACATTTAATATTATAGAAGAGTTTACTTTTACGGTTTAGTGTCAAAATACTCGAATATCATTTTTTAGAATTCTAGAAAAATTGTCAACAACTTAATGCAACAAATGGGAAATGGCATCATAGCATATACGACGTACAATAAGGGGTATTTTAGTGAATTTATATGAACTCACGACAGGAGTAGCTGGCCATGTGCAGGTACAGTGGTGTGCCAGCTGGCCCATTCAGAGGAAGCCTCAAGAGTGACAGTGGCATCCAGCTAAGCGTTTAACGGCGAAATCCAAACGCCGTCGAGGGATTCCCCGGTATATTCACGTAAACGGTGAAGGTTCCCCTTTAACGGACGTCAAAGAGATTGTGACAGCGGAGGGGGAGACCAGCCTTCAGTTGTGGCAGGCAGCAGAGTAGTGGGGAGAATGATGACCAGGCGATCTAATTCATAGGCCAGGTAAGCAAAAGCAGAGAGCTGGGGCAGAATCATGCTGTGTGATGCGGTGCACCGTAAACTTTGGTGTACGTAGCTAGAATATTCCACGTGGCTATCACGTGGCAATTTCGTTGATGTGATGTGGGCACAAATGGACCCGTTTTGTTTTTTCTTTTTGTTTTTATTGGAATCTTTCGTTATCAGGGATAGTTTTAGTCCGAAAATGAAAGTGAGACTAGGCGAATAATTTTTCAAATACGGATATCCAATTATATTAAAATTACCATGAGTTAAAAAATAAAATAAAATTATATATATATATATTCTTTTTGTGTGTTTTATCAAGAATTCCTAATTAAAAACCCACTCCCAGTTGTATATGTAGTTTATTTATTTACTTTTAAATGAAATAAAAAATTTTATTCACTGACGGAACGAGATTACAAAGAGTTTAGAAATTCAATTAAAAAATCTTTTAATTAAACTATCGAATCATGAATCTTTAATGAAAATTCGGTCATAATATGAGTCGTCTGATCAATACATTTAAAAATATGTGTAATCCAAAATGTCTCATGTTAATTACTACTCTGTTAATTAACCAAGAAAATGACGTTCAAACAATGACATTGTTTGACTTTTCACATTCGGTGTTAGAATTTTTTTTCCAACGAGCGCGCATTTAATTAAGAATATCAAACGGGCAGATTCTCATTCCTAGTCAATAATATATTAACGGTGCAATCTGAATATTTCCACCACCGCGCATGCATGTGAAAAGAAAAAATGGCTTATCATTCGGATATTGGGTAGTGTTAAAGAGGAAACAATTAATTTAAACGTGATATTATTATTATTATTATTATTATTAATAAGAAACCAAGCCTTTGGGCAATTGGCATAGCATCTCTTTTGACTCTAAAACAAATAATTCAAAACAAGCAGCGTCGATCCAATGGCTTTTGGAACCTCTTGAGACCCCTTCAACGTTGCACGGTCAAGAACCAGCCACCTTGATCCGCAACCCGAATAAAAATATCTAAAAAATACGATGTTTGAAACTGCTCCAACAATATTTAATTTCTCACCGATCACCATCATGTATGTATTCAGGGTACGTAGTAAATGGAATCCAATAGAAATTTATTATTATAGCCATCGTTTTTTGTTCATGGCTTTGCTTGAATTCTACAGTTGGTATCTTTTTGAATTGTTTATATTATATATATATATATATGTAAACTTATATCACAATTAATCAAGAACCAACGTCATGATTCCTTTCTTATGTTGACCCTCAACAACTTGATTTAAACCCTATGGGCAGTCTTTGTTTTATGCCATGCTACGAATGTCTTATGCTGACTCTGTTGTGGCAAAAATCTTCCTTTCTTCTTCTTTAAGTCGATCTTTAAGTCGACTAGTCTTGCTCTTTCAAAATTTTGAATTATTAATTTATTGGCAATAGACCGAACTACCTCGGGACCTTCTAGCTCACCCACTGCTATTTTAAAGAGAATTAAGATTTTCTCATGATCTGATTTTTTATTTGAGTAAACACATTTATACGATTGATAGTTAATAAATAAGAAAATAGTGAATAAATAAATCTTGACCGTATATAAATAAAAGTGCATATGTAACAAAAAAAGATCCTTCAATATTAAGATATGATCAGGATCATTATTCTTTTAAAGGGCGAACAATCCAATCTTTGAAATATACTACAACACCAACAGTCAATTTTCCAATTAACTATCGTACTTTCAAAAATTACTCAAAAGGACTTTATTGTATATATGTTTCTATTAAAATTTTACTTAGTTATTCTTTATTTTTCACCCGTTGCATTCGAGATTTAGTTGAATTTTAACTTATATAAGACATTATTATAATTTTATCTTTAAAAAAAATTTAGATTTAACAGCTACTGAAGTAGTTAATGACGGCCACAAAAGTATATTTTAAATAATTTTTTTTTTATAAAAATACAGAGGCTAATTAAAATTAATTAACTCAAAACTATTGAGAACAGAAAGCAATCACCCTTAATTTAAGGTACAAGGCATCCGACAAGGGAAAGGGCCTGCTGCCGGAACACTGGGTGGGGTCTCGTATACGAGTGAGAGTTGTTTGTGTAGAAGCAAAAAGCGTGACGACCCATCAAACTTTTGTTTGGGCAAAGACACATTTCTTTTACTTTTAGTTTACGTATGTTGTTTAATCAAGTCTTAGATTTTTTGCCTTTTTCTTTTTTCCTCATTCTTTTAAAAGGTCAAAAAAATTTAATAAAGCCGCTTCAAAGTTGGATGCTAATATTTAGCTTATTAACACTTAAAATTTTAATTTCTTTCGGAACAAGTAAACACAGATCTCCTTTTGGCCTTTTTCTGCTGGGGGGTTTTGGCGCCCCGACCTTCGGGCGCTTATTTTTGGGCGCGGCTGTACCCGCGCGGATGGTGATGTTAGTATCCCTCATAGCCACACCTCCCACCAAATATATATGTATAGTATAAAATTTTAACATATGCCACTTAATATAGTACATTATAATCTAATCCAATCAATTCAATCTTTTATACATTAGTATAGTGTGGCGAATACCTTAATGTCTTATTCATGTCATTTCAAAGTAGAGTACTAAAAAAAATGAAGAAATAAAATGAATTAAAGGAAAAACATTATTATGGGGAAAGTAGAATGCTTTTCTCTTTGTTGTTTTTTTATTCTTTTAAAAAAGAACATAAAGAAGAGAATATGGACTACATATAGAGGACTTTTGAGTTTCGAATGAAAAGTATAAAACAGTTTGATTATATCTATAAGCAGATTAGAAGAACTGGGGTTACTTCGTTTCCTCGGAAGAAGAAGAGAATCAATTTTTTCTTAAGCATGTAAATTACATGTTCTAGGGAAAGTTCGCTGTACTATGCCAAAAGATCAAAAAATGCGATTAAATTAATTACAACACTTAGTTTCTATCAATTCGCCATTAATTTGATATTATATTACTTGTAATTCAATGCATACATAGAAGCAAAGGCATCTTTGCAATATATAAATCTCATATTCTATTTTTAGCACGTCCACTAACTGAGTGTTTGATTAGCACTCATAAACACAAACGGACACAAATTTTTAAACATATATTAAAAGTTTGATTTCTTTAATTTTTGGGTCGGTGATATATACAAATTAATTACCTCACCAGCAAGGAACTTGTGTTTGACCCATCTCCTCTCTCTCTCTCTTTTTCAAATTTTAGGTACTAAAATCGGAGTGATTTTACATTACTTATGTTTGTTTTTTTTATTATTTTACATTTTCATCCAACTAATGAATTTATGTTACATCAGTTTATATAAAATAAATTTGTAACAAGAGTTTAAAGCTCTATCATTATTCTTAAAATCAACATTAAATACATTATTTCCTTGGTAATTGTAATTTTACAAGAAAGGCCTAAGAGTAGTTTAAGCTCTAATACTTCTCGGCTCCACTTTTTTTTTTCCTCTTTTTTCCGGTGCAAGTGATATGATTAATAAATTAAGCGATTAGAACAAAAAGCTCTTGGTGGCGAATTAGACTTTTATCATATAATACTAATATACCATGCGGAAACATTATTTGATTAAAAACAATTATAGGAAAGACCATATAATAATATTTAAATCCTAATTAAAAATGTTCATAACTGTAGTGCTCTTAACACTACACGAATGGGTTTTCTACCCACTTAATTAATTTGTTAATTTGAGCTATTTGATCTTTTTGTTAGGTGAAATGGATATTAGTTATTATTAACTAGCAACAGAAACCTAATCCGCATACTTAATTTTATAGATTAAACTCTTTATTCCAAGTGTCTTTCGAGAGCTTTATTTTATAAACGATGATTGAAATATGGATATTTTTATTCTAAAAAAAGAGTTGGGTTAGGTAGAACCATTCATTTGGTATAATATTTTCATAATTATTTGCTTTTTTGATGCTTAATGCACGCATGAGATCATCATATGGAAATGGATAGTTGGTGCGGTTATGAAGTTAGATTTGTTAATTCTAGGTGATAATAATTATGTAAAGTTAATTTATTAATCATTCAATTTTGGCTCAATTGAATCGAGGCTCAAGAGTCAAAACCATGAATACAAAATCATCGCTGGAGAGAATTTAAAGAAGCCTATATAGCATTCATGATTAATGTTGGATTCTGTCTGCCTTTCATGGCGACCAGAGCAGATTACTCAGCAATCAACAATATTGACTACTATTTTGGCTACAACTTAAACCACATCATATTCTTTAGCGATCTTTATAATTCACAAGCTTAAAATTCTGTTAATTATTTGTCTTCATGACATAATTCTCTCCTCATCACGTAAGTTTCTAACTAAACAAATAAGAATGTGCGATTTTTTTCTTAACAAAATAAAAATTAACAAAGGAATGGTAATTTTGACTAGGAATGGTAATGTGTGGGACAAGATTTATAAAGCTTCAAATCGGTTCCATCAAGACTAGCTATTTCGGACATTTATTCGCACTAACTATATTATGGTGAAATATCTTATGCCATGTTTTTGTGGAATGGGGGAAGGGCTCCCACTAAGGCTCAAATAGATGCCCTCAACAACGGTCAACGGTTACGGGAGTGGAGATGCCAATGCCTGGCTTAAATTAAATTATAAAACTTATTATATAATTTTAAAATTTCAACCTTAAAAAAAAAAAAATTCTGATGTAGCACCTATAGTTTTAAAAGGTGTCATCTTATCCTCAACGACTGTATACTCTTTTTTTATACTCTTTTTTTTATCTTAATTATAAAATATGTCTTTTTATAGTATTTAACCCTATAATTTTTAATTTTGACTCTGTCTCTATTGAACAATCGCTTACCATTGAGTTACAAGCCCAAGATTATTATGAATACAACGAAAAACCAACAATAAATTAATTTACCGGTAAATAGAAAAACTAATTGCACTATTTCTTTCTCATTTTGATCTAAATCTTTCTGAAACCCTACATCAGTATTTTCAAGCCAATGAGCATTATGATGTGAGAACCCAGAATCATAATTATTAACAATATTTGCTTCACAAAGTAGAGTCGAGAATCGGAATCGAAATTGTCGAGCCCACCTGAATTTGATAATGGGAAATGAGAGATTGATTCCCAAAGGAGGTGATGGAAATGAGTCTCCCATTCCTAGTTGCCCCATTACCCCCCAAATAAAAAGCCCATTTTGTCCTCAGTTCAATAAAAAATTATTATAATTAATTAATATATTAACATATTATTATAATTAATTAATATAATAATATTTATTATTAGTTAATATATTAATTTATTATTAACAATAATTTATAATAATATAATAATAATTTTTGGGTAAATAATCACAATTATTATAACAATAATTAATTGAGGACTTTTAGTAATTCGTAACAATCTAATTTATTTCGATTCTAATTCCAAAACAAAGTATGCATATTAATGGTAATATGATGGTGGTTTCTGTTCTGATGAGTGATGACCTCTTTACAAAATGGGCATCACGTGCCTCTTTCTCCTCATTTCTCTCAATCACCATGCTTATTTTACATATGAAAGAGAGTAAGAACTTGCACATGAACTCTGAAATTATGAATTATTTAGAACGTGGACTTAAAGACTAACTTTAATAAAACAAAACAAAACAACTGCCAATTAGTTTAATTTATATATACCTTGGAAAGGGATAAATAGTTTCCTGGAATACATATATATTTATAAAATTTAACTCAAAATAACCAAACTTTGTTGCGAGGGATCTTTTAATAGAGTCCAGCTCAAGTCCCTACAGAAGAGGAAAAGAAATAATTGAAAAGGAGATGGACAAGCGGAAGCTCGGCTAATCGATAAAAACAAAATGGAGTGAGGTCATTGGACAAGTTTTCTGCCAAATGAACGAAACTCGTCAGCCTTTCTTTAAACAATTCTCGATCACCTCTCTCTTTCTCTGTGTCTATGAGGAATCCAAGGTGCTAACTTTATCAGACACACAAAAAAGCTTAGCTCATATATGCACCAACTTTTGCATGTTGTGCCTCCATGCATGTTCTAATTATACATTATATTTCTCATCACAATGGACCCGTTAATAAAGTACCCTCTTAAATTAATACCTATATTTTCTTCCCCAAATATATATATATATATATATATAATCAATAAGATTATACACTGCTATATATGGCTGCATTTTGTAGGATTAGTTAAGATACAACCGAACTAGATTGAATTAATAAATGTTTGATATAATTTATCAAATAATTATAAGTGCTTATTTAATTTCAACAATTCTTTTAAAAAATTTTTGTTGTTGTTTAATCGTATTTTGAGTAAAATTTTTAAGAGTTAAATAAAAGTTCCGCTTAAGTAAGCTCTATTAGAAAAATTAGACTAAACGGAGTTTTAAAATACATTCGCATTGTTTTTTGTTTCGTGGAATAAAATATTGGACTAGATTGTTTTTATAATTTTAGCAGAGATTATTTGCAAATAAATAGAAATTAATTAATTGTTTGGCATGATGGGATTTAAAATGATAGATTCTAGTGGACAGAGGCACATCTCTCTTGAAGCTAACAAGTGCTAGTATGATAGTAAATGACATGCTAATCTTAAAAAATTTACATAAACACATGTAAGATATTTAACTTTTAAAAAAGAGTTTTTTTTTTATAATGATTTAGCCCTACAAGTTTAATATTCTAACAATTTTTTCAACTGAATTTAATCCCTAAATACATTTTTTCAAATTCAACCCCTAAAATTTACTTTTATAAAATTCTGGCCCCTAAAGTTTAATTTTTAACAATTTAACTGAATTTAACCCCCAAAAATTTAGTTTTATAAAGTTTGGCCCTCCAAAATTTTAGTCCTAGCTCTATCCTCGCCGATAGAGAAAAAATATGGAGAATGTTTAAGCTGAAAAATGAGCTATTTTTCTGAAAATATTTTATTTTCTTCATTTTCTTAGAATTAATTGAAAAATTATAGCAATCCCTTACTTTTTTTTCATATTTTTTCATTGAATTATGATTCAAAATTATTTAATAAATTAAATAATTAAAGGTATTTATATTCCTAATATCAAATAATCACCGAGATAAAATAACAAGATCAACAAAAAAGTTGACATCCAAGGGGGTTTGGATGTGTTTTAAAACATGAGGAGGGTTTCGACTAATTTTGTCAAGTAATAAGGATTTTTTTTTTCTTTTCCCTCTTATCCTAATAGTTTTTTTTTCCCCTCAAATGGTTTAGATAATTTTCTACTTAAATAAGCCAACCCCATAATTTGTAACCGTTGTAAAAAAGATACGAAAGATATACACTCTAGTGCAATTTATTCTATAGTATACTAAATAATGACCGTATAACATATAACATACTAATGTAAATTATAACTACATGTCAATTGAAACTAAATTTTAACAAATGTGTAAAGCTGGATGAGGCTGTATGCTGATATATATATATATATAGCCACATAGGAATGGGACCAAAATGCAAAATGTGGTGGGCCAAAAACTAGCTGTGTGAAATGATGTAACACGAAAGCCTGGAAGAGTGGTTTTTGCTGCTTTATTTATGAGACATTGCAATCGATCGACTGATCCCTCCAAAATTGATCTGACACCCATCATTATTTCTGTCCCAAAATTTTCCTTAAAACTTTTGTGATCCGTACTTTTCTTTCCATCTGAGGTTCCTCACAAGCAGACATTCCAATTTTTGTCAAGCTTTTTTCTAGTTTCACTCACATGGGGTTTATAAAAAAAATTTTAAATTGTTTTCGATTACTTTAATTTTAATCAATTTGCTAGAATTTATATTGCGTTGGCTTGGAATTTTGAGAGGGATTATATCATATATTTTCCCAAATATTGGTGGGATTTTATATAATTTCTGAGGTGTGAAGGTAGAAGTCCTGCGTCTAATTGATGCTGATTTCTGAGCTATTCTCAACAGACCTACAAGTTGTGTATAAATATATGAATTCAGACTCTCAATAGGCCACATATTTATTGGCCTGTCCGTGGAGTTGCATGCACCAGACATACAAGGAAATGACACGGCCATACAATTAAAGTACAACTCAGCCTAGCTACTGCTAAAACTACCTAGCTAATACATGGAATTTAAAAGGGGCTGGAGCTAACAGGCTGTGGCAATAAAGTGCTAGGCTTCTAGCTAGGAGTGCAAGATTGGGTGCAGCCATTTCAAGGCAGCATAAATGTTGGCTTTCAGTGTTGAATGGTATTGGTCGAAAAGAAGACAAAAGGCACAGGGCTGCTAGCAGTGGCAGAAGATGAAGATGAAGAGATGAAATGAAGTGGCTGTCACAAAAGCATGCATGGTGATGGGTACGAAAACGATAGATCCTACATATAATCAAAACGATGATGATGATGATGATGATGATGAGAAATGAGAAATGAGAAAAGGAAGTAATGTCTGCGCATTATAATTTGATAGAAACCCCAAAGCTCTAGCATCTTGCTTTTGTCGAAAAGGATCTTTACACTGCCAAAGTCGCCCTTTAAATCATGGTTTATCGTCCATTTTCATGTGGGCATCACGTGATCTCTTTCTGCTCTATGACAAATTTCCCTTATCCATCACCAATCCAGCACTATCTATTTAGATAGATAGATGAATGAGAGAGAACGCATTATTATTATTATTATTATTATTATTCACTATTAGAAGGCCGTCAACCAAAAACCAATAATGCCCATTTTTGGTCACCGTGATGAAAAAGTCTTACATCAAATTTATCATATAACTCTATGTTCATGTGAACTCGTAGCTCCAGATATATTTTTAACCATTATCACCCCAAAATTTTAATTTAATACTTAGCTTAAAGTCTACTTTCAACTGTTGTGAGATTTCTCTTATATTGCATTCTCATATTTATATACTTAGCTTACTGTTAGCCCAAGGTGAGATTTCTACTTGACCCCTCAATTTTTATATACTTGAGAATAAAAAAAAAAAAAAAACTTCAAAACTTCTAGTCGAACTTTATAAATGTTAGGTGTAGGAACTAAACTAAAAAATTTCGTCGTATGTAGTTTAGTCTTTTTGGTCCTTATTATGTGGGTCATGCTCAACTTTTGGCATTTGAACCACATATTTACGAATGAATTTGATGCTGCTTGTGCATAAATTGACTATGATATCATATTTTCTTATCTAAGAACTTAAATTACTCCCAAAATCTTGTGAGATTAATATTGTCTTGATAGTGTGGATCAATACAATGTTGATAGAATTTTAAAAGTTAATTGCTAAATGAAATACGTTTGACACAAAATAAAATTGGTTGGTCACACTCTTGCAACTCCATGATGATCTATGCATATATATCAAGGATGAGACTGACCTCCTCCTTTTGCAAACTATACAACTCTCAGTTTTCTACAAATTAACATCTTTGATCTTTTCGAATGACTAAAATTTTTTGCATTAAAAAGCTAAAATCAGCTTCTGCCGTTTCTGAATTTTCTGTTTTGAATCTGGAACAGTGCAATGACAGCAAAAAAAGGAAGAAACCCCATTAAAAAATTATCAGAAAATAAGGATACAAGTTAAAGACAAATGTATATGTCACAAAGCCACGCACATTGAGGAAAATTCATCACCCTTTCCCCTTCACCAGAATCAAAATTTATCTTTTTTGCTAGATGCATTAATTTCTTTCCATCTTAATTATTGGTCTCATGTGATGAACATGGTGGTGCTGAACCCATGATGATTATTGGGTTTATATAATAAAAACCTTAAAAGTGTTTTTGTGTGTCCGTACACTTACACACTCATGAGTCACTGCTGAGATATATCAAACTTCGAGACATTCTAAGCTGCAGCTGCCTCTCTTCATGACTCGCACATGCCAAAGTCAGATACCATTGGAAATTGCAAAAAACCCTCATGTTTAACTCTATTTTTTTTTTAATTCATTTTTATTGGATTTAATTAGAAATTTTTAATCAATCTGTGGGCAGATGAGACGAGATCAGAGGTTTCAATAGGGACATAAGGTTATATAAATATTGAATCATGTATGAACCGAGTATTTTATTAGTCATTGCAGAATCAATTTGCTGTTCTTTGGCTACACAAATTTTGTTTTATTGGGAAAATTGAAGTGCCAACAAGAAGTAGGACGGTGGCTGTTATTACAAGTGTGACGGTCATTAATTTTCTTATGGTTAAAAATTTTATTGGTTATTCATCGAACAAGTGGTCACAATTTAGTTTGACATGCCTCAGTTAAATTTGAGTGCAGATAAATAAAATTAAAATTAATTTATTAATTGTGTTAAGTTTTAGATCAATCTAAATCCATTATTAATCTAAGTCACGAATCATATTATTAATTGCCACCCCTAAATATAACAATTACTGACGGTCCAATTTAACAATTGACAGAGTGAATTTTCAGTAATCTTTTTATTGGGGGGAAGAAAAAGATTCATATACATTATGGATGATTTAGGGACAAATAATACACCGAATTAGGTGTGGTTCTAACTTCTAAGCCCAAATTAGTGGATATTCATTACTATATTTTTCATGTTTTAAGATGCTTTGCCATTATATTACAAACACTTCAATTTTTTCATTGAATGCGGAAATAAATATATTGGCAATCAATATGGGTTGATCGTATGGTGGTTGTTGCTATCGTTTTCTAATAAGTGCTCACATGGACTGTATGAATATATGAATTATGAACTAAAGCACAAGAAACTAACCTATTTTATTTGAAAGGAATATTCTTTTGTAAACTGAAATTAGAAAATCTTCTCCATTGTCTAAAGTTTTAGGAACAAGCTTAATTCGAGAAGAATTAAAATTTGTTAAGGTTTGTCTTAATTAAATATTTTTAGGTTAAGCGGTTTCTCTAACATGGTATCAGAGTAAAAGTCTTAGATTCGATTCTCTTATTGTGCAAACTCTTTCAACAACTTCTTCAATTTTTTAATTCACCTTGGGCTCTTGTCTTTCAAACCATCTACGAGTTTTGGTCTTAGACTACATTTTATACGACGAGAACTATTACCTGAATCCTTATCTATCAGTATAAACTTTTAGATCAAGAGATTTCTCTAACCTTAAGAAGCTTCTATGTAATGTGAGTATGCCACCACATACTTTTAAATGGTGTTAGGGGTTGGAAATGTTTAACTAATTTGATGCAGCTTGCATTTATAGTTGCCAATGCTTCCATAAAAACTCGCCAAGTGGCCATTTATTTTTCTTTAAGTTTCTAATTAAATTGATATAAAGAAATTAATTTCATAATCAGGTAAAGCTGTAACAATCTATCAGAAATTCAATTATTTTTTTCTTTCAAATTCTAAAAATTTGAAAACTTCAACTCGAGTTGAAATCCCAACTCAAAAATTCTAACAAAAAAAAAAATCTTTAGAGCAAAACTTGACATTTTATTGATTTAGTAAGGACGTCCAAACTCTAATGGTAACAAATATTTTTGTTCAATTGTTAATTTACTTTTTGCAAAGATTTATACAATCAATATACTTGTCTTTCTTTAGAGTATTGGTTATACTAATTATTAAATGATTAAATATTTTTTAAGATAGATTAAATATTAATAATAAGTGGGATGGTGTTTTTATTGTGAAGTTCACTTTTCACTTACCCATTATATATATATATATATATATATATATATATATATAAAAGCCTTATCACTTTTGTTGGTGCAGCCATTTTTTTTTTCGAACTAAGACGGAAATCATAAAATAATTATTGAGCAATAAAATGGAAGAAAATGATTGCTTATAAATGGGCCAATGAGAAGGAGAATCATTTCGTAGGCCCATAATGGCATTAGCTTCCTTGACTTCAAGAATACTACTATATATATATTTTCTTGCACTATTGTGCCAATCATTTTAAGATCATAATAAGCTCCTTAATTAAATAAAGCAAAAATAAACTTCACTTCAACTACACTCCTTTTCAGTTTTCAATTTATTAAAGCTTAGTTGTAATCACTTCATAAGCTCAAACTTTTAGGTTGGAATACACTCCCACCAATGATTTCTTATTATTTGATTCTCAAATCCTCATAATTGGAAAATTTCTTATTATAAATCGTATTTGATCCAATACTTCCACTCTAGCTTAAAAAAATTGTGACAACCAGAAGCATATATAAAATATGAAATAAATTAATACGCTTAAGGTGTTATTGTTGTTATCAATACTAATTGATTCAATTGATAAGATCTCTTTAAAGTAATATAAACGATTTTAGAATAGATCCAATAAACTTTAGTCTACACATTAAATTATTATTTTTAACCAAATAATTGATTTTATTGTTTCAATTCTCTCAAGAACATTAGTGAGTTGTTGCAATTAGAATATAACACCTTATGTTAACATTTTTGAGTTCACGAATTGTCATTTAAATCTTCTAACAAATTCTTTTAAAGGACTTAGCCTTCAATTTTTTTCCCTTGCCCACCTCTTGGGAGAATTTGAACTTGAATGAAAGCACAAGGATAGTATGACTAACACACCTCCAATAATATTTTATATAAAGCAATAATGCTATGGATCTGATCTGAATGACAACAAAATTAATGCTAAATCTTGAGTTACTTAAAAACTAAATCTAGCTTGGATTTTGTGTATGGTGGGAACCAACATGACAAATGCAAATCCATAAGTAGTGGCATTCAAATATATCATAACAAAAATGACTTTTGTGTATGTCAACCACATGCATTGACAACTCTACATTATACTTAGTTAATCAGAACATGGGTAACCATAACATCAAATTCAATGAGAGAGAGAAAGAGAGAGATGTCTCACATGCGGGTTTTTTATGAAACCAAATTCTCCCAAGGGATTGGCTGTTAAGTTTGACCTACAGTCTGCAATTTTTTTTTTCCCCAATTTATCTCTGTTCCAATTGTCTGTCTCTAATTCAAGTAGATCAATCCAGAGGGAAAGCTAAAATAATCTGTGTTGTGTTAGGATTTGAGTTGGGCAGCGGACAAAGAGGGCAGGTATCAACTGAGCATCTCACATGTCTACTAAAGATACTTCAAAAGTATTTGTATTGGTTGGATAAGGCTTAAGAATATATGGTAAATAAATAATAGTCTAGCATCAGAATACTAATAACCACCTTGATCTGGGTGTTACACTTTGTATATCAGCCAGAACTAATCTTTAACTGCATATTTAACCCAAATTTCCAATGGGCAAGTGTCAAGTTACATATATTATAATTTACACCACTCACATTCGCAATAGTGGTGAGCCTCATACCATCCACTGTTGTTTATGTGAGTTTCCCAATGTTCCAGTCTTTAAGAGCAGCCTTGTACTATCACATTAAAAAAAAAAAAAGAGGGCTGTTGTCCGTCATCTTAAGGCCTAAAATGTAGAAAAATCTGTCTTTTTAAATAAGAATTGACTCTTCTGAACCTAAAATCTAAAAAGCTTCACTTCTTTTTTTTTTTTTTTTTTGGTTTTTGGGTAATACTAAAACGCTTATACAATGAGAAGAAATCTACAGATATTTATAAACAAGAATCTTGTAGAACTAATTTAGTTTAACTCTATTATGATACAATTCTGACTAATATATTCGAGAGGCCTATTTATTCTACTTACGGTTGCGGGAGAGACGCCTAGCCGTACCCAGTCATGAGAGAGAATAGTTTTCCAACATTATGCCGAAGGCGAGAACCAAGGCGAGGCAGTTGCCATTGGGCTTTGAGCCCAGTGGTGGCTTCACCCTTTCCTGGGACTACCTGTTTCTGTGCTGATGCTCGAGGTTTGGGCCTATACTGCACGGCTGGTGGTTCACCACGGATTGGGCTTTCATGGGCATTTGGGATTGTACACAAACTCAGTTGAAATTTATACAATTAAGCCATTTATTAGAAATCCTCATTGTTTCCAATGCCAACAAAGTAATGGCATGTTGATGCTAAAAGCTTTTGGTGAACCGAACAAGGAGCGTACAATGTACATATCCAGATTTGGTTATGAGCCTGGTGATTGATTGATTATTATTAGTTATTATTGTTATCATTTTGAAAACAACTTTGTGACTGTTGGTTGGTATTGCAGAATTAGAAAGTAAACAAGTCTTGACAACATACTGTTGAGAATGATCAGACATTTTCAAATCTTTTAAAGCTGAGAACAGCTTACACCAACAAAGAATCCAAATCCTATATATGTTTCCAAATTGATGTACTATTGAGAATTAACAACGTACTAATAAGAATGTTCGGACATTTTGAAATCTTTTAAAGCTGAGAATAGCTTACGTTGATAAAGAATCCAAATCCTATTTATTATTGATTTAAACCCAGAATATGATCAAACGAAAGGACTATGAACTTTCACCACCCTAATGCTGCTTACAAGGCGTCAGATGGGTACATACAATGAATCTTTAGAACCAAGTAACTCTATGCCCCATTATTTATTTGTAAACTACTAGACAAAAATTTTTACAACAATAATGCAATAAACAATAATTTTCGAGATTAGCTATTTTGTTGAAAATAATACAGTTTACATGGGTATTTAAAAGTCAAACACCGGTATTCGTAAAATCTACAACCTAATGAAAGAAGCTGTGATGTAAAACTCCCGCTCGGTAAAAATAATCTCATGAAAAAATTGATATGTTACAAGGAAAAAGAGGGGTTTGGACGGAGTGGGGGAGGAATTGCAAGGGAATAGAATTGTATGAAGGTATGGCTAAATAAATGTACCTGATAGCAAAACAACAGCCTTAAGAGTAGTGGGGTCGTTTGTGCAAGTACCTTTCGAAAAGTTTAACAAAAATGAGAATGGTCTAGCAAAACTTTTCTAGTCATCAGACACCATTGTTGGGCTCTTTGAGCAGCTCTCCTGTTGATGAAGTTCCAGTAACCTCTTTTCCGGATTACAGAGCCCTAGATAATGAGAGCAATATTAGAGTAACATTTCCATATATTTTTTTAGAATTCAGCATTAATATATCTTCATATAAAAAGAATCTGGAAAATCTATGCAAAGGATACAAATCCGTTGACTATGCATGCAACATTTTGAAATGAGTCGATTATCGGATCAATAGCTTTTGAATGAAGCTGTTGTTAATGATGTAATAGATTAGCATGTTAAAGACACTAAATGCGCCTGCTTTGATCATTTTCAGTTAGCCACTTCCGCCTCATGTTATATTGTAAATCATGTGCACTTTGTTGGCAAACATAAAGTTTTACCTGTAGTGATTGCCAGATACAAATTGCCATCACTCTGCTTTCACAAAGGCTTCAAAGACAGATAATTCAACTAAAATGCTATTCACTCTGTTGAATAGCTAAACAATTTTGTTGAATTTCATATTCTAGAGCACAGGTTGTTATGAAGATGAGCGTCCGAAATTAATTTCCATGAGAAGGTAAGAAACCATACGTAGCTTAGAACTTAATCCTACTGACCATTTCACCTCTATGTTTGTTTGGTTCACCAACCTGAACATTTAGGAATATCCCAGACAGCAATAAATGATGATGTACAATCCGATTGACACAGTTCTCTGTTATCTTCGTGGTTGACATTCATTGCAAGCATCCATGAACCAATTGTAACATCCTCATTGCTGAACATCCGAAAGCTGCAATACAAACAACATGGAAATCATCATATTCAAGGTAAGAGACTTCAGAAGAACTATTTACTTTTAATCTCTATAGCCATCTTAAGTTAAGAAAGGAGCTCTTCAAATTCCTTGAGACATGTATCATGTAAGAGGATTGTTTCCTGTTCATCTTCCAACTTCTAAACTCCAAATTCCTTAGCAGCCAAAAAGCTAATCTACCATACTTTGCAGATTTCATCCCGCATATTTTCTGCTTGGCAGAAACAAGGACGCAAGTTGGCCATGGGCCAGTAGTTTCATCCAGAAAGAGCAAAACTAACCATTCTAAGGAGATTCCACACAGGGTGTCCCCACCCCCACCTCCCCCCCCCCCCCCTCGGTTTTGCCTTATTTTGTTTTTTTTTTTTCATTTTTTAATCATCAAGTAGAAGGTCAAACTCTGCACAACGCTATCAGTGACTCACCAATTCAATGGAATTCTCTGAAGAGATGAGCCGTATCACAATTGTTGATAAATAAAGCATCATAAAGAAAAATGAGAAAAAACCATTTGTTATAACCAGTGCATTTCGGGCGGTAGGTTGTGAGAAAGCAGACAAACCTGTTGTTCTTGAGAGCTACCAAACTTACAACAACATCTGCTGAAAGAGCATATAAAGGTCCATAAGCATGAAGGAAGTACTCTTTCCCAAGTAAATAGGACTGTGGTTCATACCTGCATGGATTTAGTAGATCTGATTAATTTAATTACTACTCCAGCTTAGTATCAAATTCAGAGACCATCCTATACGAAGCCCTTGTAATAACCCCATAGCTACTAATCAGAAGTTCAAGAAAAAATGTTTCAGGATTTATGATTCTGTCAGGAGTTTATTGGAGCTCGTCTTAATGAATGTAAACGAATATATGTAGTCATCATGATTTTGAATTTAAAATTGATTCAATCACTTGCTGATATTAAAGCTGTTAACCATGGGAAATAGTGGCAGATATAATTTTGGGCCTAGGATAAGACTTTATGATTCAAAAATTACCTTACCATGAATGAAACTCAGATCAATGCTGAAATAGCAGCAGATTTAGTTTTGATGAGTATTTTGCAACCAGAAAACTACGACTTTATCTCAACAAGCTATGTTACCCAACTATAGTCTAAATATGTTTGATAAATAATGTTTGATAAATACCCAATTGCTTTGAACTGTTTGATTAAAGACATTGACAACTGAACTGGCACTTCCATTTCATTTGAATTTATTATTTAACTACACCAAGGAATTTGTATCAATGGAAGGAGAAATAATCACCAGAAACACCAAGCAAGAAAGAAACAAAGAAAAAAGTTAAATAAATAATGTGCTAGAAATGAACAGCTTAGTACTAACCATTTGAGATGGGGATCAGTAAATACTGGACCCTTCTTCATGCATCCAAGATAAGTCTGAGAGTGAGGACGTTCTTTTGCCAAAAGCAGTGACAAGCGGTCTGTGGTTACATAAGCAGGAAAGCAATGTCATGAGAAGAAACTTCGAGTAAAAGTGAGAGGAGAAATGAAATAACTTTTCTAAATCTACTCTTCTTCAGGTGCGATCATGTACAGTATAAATAAATATTTTGTAAATTTAATCACCTGGTCTCAAGTATATGTCATCATCAGCTTTGACATAAAACTCGGAATCATAGAGTGCATAAGCCGCTTTGAAGAATGCTAACCTGTAATAAGGACCCCATATAAGAATGATTTTAATACTACCCTTTTCTTAAAGTAACATCAACAAATTTACTGTCACCACTAACGTTTTGTATGGGAGCTTACTATACTCCTCCTCGATATCTAACAAAATGAAATCATCGTATTCTGCAACCTCCTTTCTGAGCTCTGCCATCTTGGACTGATCATTGGTTCTTCCAATAATAAACCTGAAAGCCAAACCAGTAGCTTCTTCCAACCTGCAAAGGCACATTTCATCTAAATTAAATCTTTACGGCAAAATGCAAGACATAAACATGTAATAAATAAACAATCTACAAATGCTAATAACAATTATTAACAGTATGAGTACTAGAATATCCAGATCAAATTAGACTGATAATTTTGACACAGTAAAAATTCTAAAAAATTAACGATTACTACATATTATCCCCACCCCCCCCCCCCCAAAAAAAAATCAGATAATTACTAGAATATTCTTATCAATATTTCCTTTTACCACATCCAAATTAGTCGGATAAATTTGGATAAGTGTAAAAATTTCTAAATAATTAGTCAGATAATTACAAGAATATTTAGCTCATAAAATGTTTCTAAAAATATCTAGTACATATTTCATTTCTTAAAAAAAAAAAAAATAATAATAAATAAATCAAATAAATTAAATTAAACCAAAAGTGAGAAGATCCGTTACTGTTGGAGGCCTTGGTGATCAGAAGGCATCCACGTCATCCTTAACGATCTTCGTCGACCATCGGACCCGAACCCGGTTTGAATCCCGACAAAGCCCATAACTTTATGCCTCTTGATATTATTATTATTATTATTGTCGTCGTCTTGACTCCCACTAATTCCATTACTGCCCTCGCCGTGGTTGTCCCAGACGACTCTGACCGATGTCGGGTTGAAGTTAGAGCAGCGGTGGGCGCCGCGGCCGGCGTAGAGAAATGCGGAGATTCCGAGGACGAATCCGGCGATGCCGATGATGAGGCAGGAGAAGATCAGGACCGTCGATTTGCGAGGGGACGGCGACGCGGCTGATCGCGCGTAGAAGAATTTGGGAGACGAAGGCATTGTATTGTATCGGCGTATCTGGTTAAGTTAGTTAAGTTGTTGGGTGAAGAAGAGAAGCAGAAGCAGAGAAGAAGAAGAAGAAGAAATTTGAGCTCATTGTTTTGAGTGTAAGAGAAGCCAAAATTAAATCAAATGGTGTCGGTTTCCATAAAGCTGCTTTCAGTTTCTATATGCTTCAGTGATTATTTTAGAAACCAATTACTCATTTTTGGTTTATTAATAATTAATTATAATTTCTTATATCTCATTGTGATTTTTTAATCAAATATTAAATTACGAAACCATTTTTAGATTAAATTTTACTAATGCTTAAATCAGCTCTAATCTCAAAACCATTATGACATGAGAAGACTTATTAATTTAAGATGATCATGAAGAAAATGAAACCTATCGAGGGTGGAGGAGAAAGAGACATTTCAACCTCATTATCTTCCTCAACCAAGGAGGCAAGGACAATTATAAAAATTTGGGATATTATCATTTTTCTACCTAAATTTTTTTTTGCACATCAAATCAATACTATTGTTTGGTATAAGCTGCATTTTATCATTAAATATTTACGTTGTTAATATTTTACCATAGTTCTACTAACGCAGTTAAAAATTTATTGATACAATAAGATTACTTAAAAAATTTTACTTTAAATCCAAAGTGCACCATCTAATTATGAAATAGACATTATTTTTAATCTATTAGAATTTTTTCGACATATCTATACAGTATTAAAATTTTCTAAAAATTATATTTTGCTATCTAATGTTAAAGCTACTCTCACTTTACCACCAAAATATTAACAAAGTAAAAAATCTACTGATATCATAAGGCATTTACGGAATTTCACGTTGAAGGCAAAACGTTAACATAATTTTTGAATGGTGAAGTGATAAATTTGGACTATTTGAATGCCATTGTAGTGTTTGAAATAGCTTAGGGTTGCTAATGCTATCAAAATTGAAGTGTTTGACTTGTATTATTTGGACCGCATGTTTATATAATAAAAAAAGTAGCCTTTTTTTTTTTTTCATATAACTGCTACTTTTCCAAGATAATTTTCCTCATATAAGTTTTTTCTTTTTAAGTGAAAAAATCGTCTTTTATACTTCAGGTTAAATATTTAATTATTTTTAAAGTTTTGGTAGTAAAGGGATAACAACCTAAATATTAGGTGATAAAATATAATTTTAAGAAAATTTTGATACTGAATTAACATTTGATGGACAAATGATAAATTTTTCTTTTTTGTAATTTTTTTTTCAACGGATGAAATCATCTTTTATGCTCTAGGGGCAAAATCAACGTTTAACCCATATTTCGTTCAATATTTACTTATTTTTAATAGAAAAGTAGTAAAGTACTAACGGTATAAACATATAGTGGTAAAATATAATTTTCATCAAACCACAATACTGATTTGATGTGCTAAAAAAATTTGGGGGAAAAATGATGATATCGCTAAAAATTTAAGAGAAACTTTTTATGACTTCTAAAATTTCATAATTTTCTTTTTAAATAATACGTGAAACTGCAACGTTTTATCCATCAGTAATTTTTGCAAGAGAAAAGGTCCATTCCACTCCTGAGCAAGTACAGTGTCCATCCAACTCAATCTGACCATTTAACCGCGTCTAGACGGTAAAATATGGCGCACCATATTGGCAGCACCGTTCTATAATTTTCCGATTTGGATATTAATTTTTATTTTATTTTATTTCCTTTTCTTCTTATTTCTTTTTAACTTCCATTATCCCCCAATTCCAAAGCTAACAGGTAGAACACTAAAACTGCACTGTCTGAACAAGTTTTGCTTTAGAGCACAGTACACTACCTACAGTTTCTAACATATACACATTTCATTTCTATTTTCTCATCTACACAGAGTTTTCCTCCGTCTGTCTGTCCGAAAAATGCTGCGTCTCATCGCACATACATGGGGATGATTCGAGTTCAACATTACAAACCATTTCAGCTTTGCTTTCCCCTGAAGCAGAAGCAGAAGCAGAACCCGGCTTTTCGCAGGGCAGCTTTGAAAATTGTTCCTGCGTATGCCCGTCTCCACCATCTACACTATCCCGTAGGTTCTTGCATTCTGTAAGCTTGTTTGGCATTTCAGCTCCAACTCTGCCATTGCTTTGATCAGATTGAGATTGTTGTAGGCCCTCTGAGGCTCCATTCACTGAATCTGCGATAGGCTCTACTTTAGAAGAAGTACTCGGTTCAGTTAATTCGTTGATTCCCAACTCTGCTGATGGATCATTGGAGAAGTTAATCTTATATTTTGAGAAAATTGAACAATAGAGAAGAAAAATGCATTCCTGTCAAAGAAGAGGCTACCAGATTGTGCGTCTGCTTTTTGATCTCCATACAAGGTCTTTTTAAGAAGTACTGTTCCAGGAAATACCATCAAGTTGACCTTGTTTAGAGTTTTCTTTTCGTCTTTATCTACAGGCTTAAAGCCAAAACCCTTGGTCCATGTTTCAACTAAACTGGGAATAGCTGATATGATGAGCTTTTCCACCTTGAAGGATGTTAGCATCTAGAGGCATCATTGAACAGAAAGGAAATACGTAAGTCACAGATATAATTATTGAAACGAAAATGCAATGCAATACAGCGGTATAGTAGAAGAATTTTAGTTGTGATGCTCCTCCAAAGCTCAGTGCTTAGAAAATTCAAAGTGGAGCAAAAGACCAAAGATGGCAGTGTAAGATTGGTTCTCTGCTTCTAAAATACTAATATTTTTTCTCAATTAAGAAAGTATTAGGTTAGCTATATTGGGAAACAGTTCAAGAAAACATTCTCGATATGGCCCAGTTTTCGGAAGCAAATGATATTCTATGGTGTTCCCAGAACTGTGCTGCATGATCACAAAACCATTGTTTTCAGGTGTTTTTTGCTAATGTGAAAAGGAAAAAGAATGTAATTTTCATGAATTGAGAAGAAAATAAAATTGTTTTATCATTCTTCACAATATGATTTTGAGAGCAAAAGAAAATGGTAGCAAATCTTATGCATTTTATGCAAGGCTTTTTGAACTAAATGTCAATATCATATAGCCACTAGAAGGAAAGCTATCATTTCAATAAGAAGCAGCCAGAAATTTATCTTGCTGACAGAGTGACACAGCTGAAATGAGTTGAAAAATGAACCAAGGCAATGCAACAAAGAAATTCAAGTAACAAATTCCTTCAAAATCAAGGAACATCACCTATTAAGGGTGAGATAAGCATAATTTGAGGATAATCAAATTTTGTTAGTTTGACAAAAGAATACAGCAAATTACCATATAGACAGAGCATCTAAGCATGGTAATGTAATTATACCTCTTCTATAGCAGCCATAAGGCGTCTGCACATTCCCTTCCGACGGTAGTTGCTGCAGGTAGCAATTAGGGGCATCTCTGCAACTGATTTTCCATGCACTCTATGAACAAATATATTTTTCTTTTAGTTCCAAAATGATGGTAAAAATATAGGGAGAATGGCTTAAATCTAAGGAATTAAAACACCAAAAAGTTCAAAATCTCTTAAAGTCTTTCACAGTAGATTCCCAAAGATTATCCATTTATATGTAATATGCATATATATACCAGACAATTGCATGGAAAATGTCCAAGTGGAGCATCTATCAAACTTATATTTCCAGAGTAATTTTATCCTATAATTCAGGAAGCTAACTGCATAGAGCTCACATGCAGCATCCCAAGAAGTTAAGGCCTACATAACTTCTTATGTCAAGCCATAAGGAGTAAAGTCAGTGTTTCATTCGGGTCATTGGATCAATGGTTGAGAGTTCAATGTATTACACACAAGAATTGCACCGAGTGACAACTAATCAAAATGCACTAAGTCATCAAGGAAAATAACGAGTATGAAATGTTTTGGAGACATTTTTTTTTTATGTTGAACAACTGCATGCAGGAATCAATAATACCTGATTGTGGCAACAGATACTTTCACCGAACGACAACTAATCAAAATGCACTAAGAGGTTGTTTGTTAAATGTCTGAAGTCTGAAATTTTATTAATTTCAGACATTTTTTAAAATATACTTGTTTGTTTTTTGGAACTTATGTCTGATTTTAAGACATTTACATCTGAATAGAAAAAGTAAACTTTTGTGACTTTTATCTGAATGGAAAAAGGTCTAAATGACAAGTAAATATTATATTCCAAAAATATCTCTCTAAAATAACTTATTTCCGAAACTATAAAATCTAATCCTATTTTTTGTTTTAATTTATAAGGACATAACCAAGTTTAAGATGTTTTTTATTGTAAAAACAAACAAGATGCCACTTATATTCAAATATTTAGAAAAGAAAAACAAACATGTCATTCAGATTTTCGTATTCAGACCCATTCAGACTTTAGAAAAATTCAGACCCATTAAGATTTCAGACAAAAAAACAAACGCTACCTAAGTCATCAAGGAATATAACATGTATGAATTGTTTTGGAGACATGTTTCATTATATGGAACCACTACATGCGAGAATCAACACTACCTGATTGATGCAACAGAGATCAAAACATCATCTTTTTCCAAGACTACTGCATAAAATCCATGAAAGTTTAACCGTGCAAAATCTGACCTGCAGAGAAAGAACAAAAGCAACAAAATAACACAAAATTTGAATATTTTCTTTTGAGATCAGATTGCACTAAGGCACAAAAGAAGGACGATGTCTCACACCAGGCAAAGAAAGCATGTAACATTACACAAGGCATAACTAATCTCATATCAGTGCTAACAACAATAAGTACCAGGAACACTGACTTTTACCTTTCCTAAGTAGCCTATTATGTATAATGTAACCAAAGTCTTGCCTTTCTCCACCAACGTATGGATCAAGCAAGGTTTTTGGTTTAAGGAATCAATTCCAGACGTCAGCAAACTATAAGATGTCCCATACAAAGAGGTATGAGATTTGAGATAATGTCAAATCTGCAGGACTATACCCAATTACCTACGCAATGTATTTGGTACAATGTGCAATAATCATTTGTCTGATTGCCAATTGAAATCTGCCATAAATAAAAGACCACAAACAAAAGAACCAAAGCATGGCTTTTCCAAGTTCAAGGCTCTGTAGTTAGTTTTCTAGCAATAATTAAGTAATAGCTAAAGTACTATAATTGTATTTATCAACAAAACTTAGAAGAGAAGTGTAACTGTATTTATCAACAAAACTTAGAAGAGAAGAATTTATAAACAGAGAAGGGTTAGCTGAGCTTCAGAAAACAAAATATCCACAGCTCATAAAGGTCTCCAAAAATGCAAAGATGAACAACCTTCTGCAGTTACACCCTGTTTGACCTGCACCACTAACTCCACACCTACAGAGCAAAGGAGCTAGGCAAATGCACCAAATCAGTTCAGGAAATTAGACTTCTTTGCTTCTTGCCATTGCTAGCTAATAAAAGGAGAGGTATTGTCTTCTATGGAAGTATCTTTACGGTCTCTCCCTTGACAAATTTAAGACCCATAAAAGAACCCAACCTAAAGGCCCTTGCTCTACACGCTAATATAATAAAACAAAATTATTAATGCAACAATTTACTAATCTGCATAGCCTAATACAACATGTGGTCCCTTCAATAGGCCCTTCCACAATAATAATGATAATTACAACAGCAGCAGAAGCAAAACAATAATTGAAGCACCTACCTCCAGTTGTACAAGAGATGGGGTATCATATCTATTCCTGTTCTTGGGTCTACCATGGACAGAAAGCATTCCTCCATAATCGTGAGAGCAACAGCTAACTTTGAGTTGCACTCAGCTTTTAGGGCAAACCGCTGAGCAGAATGAACCTTTTGGTCTTCATGAATGCATCTAAGGAGTGTCCAAGAAAAGCCATCAGCAGTATGGTTAATGACCCCAATATGAGAATGAAGACCGGAATAAACCTGTTGTAGATACCAGAAATGCAAGTATTTGAATCACAATTAAAAGGTTGATAAGCAATAATATTTGTCATTTGAACGAAAAATAAGAAGATAGATAAAATAACATAATTATCAACAATTCTGATGAAACAAAAGAAGAAACACCACAGACAGGGATTGATTCCAGAAGTTTTGCAAGACTTTCAGTTGTTACTTCCTTGAGGGATGTATTAGTATGCTAATGTTCATTCATTTTCTTTTCCATAATGTTGAGTGCCAGTTTGGCAATTTAGTTAGACTGACAAAATAGGGCCATGCTTTTTCGACTCTTCTGATAGTTAGAAGGCTACTACAGTTAGTTATATGGGTCTTTTTGTTTTACCATTAGCTAGTTAGTTATATGGATCTTTTTGTTTTACCATTAGCTTCTTAGCTCTAGGCAGACTAGCTACAGAAATCTCTTATCAAAAGTTAGTGAAGGAAAAATGAGAACCAGTAGCTGTGTTCGATGTCTGATGCTACCATTCTCTAGGCAGGGACGTTCAAGAACCTTGGTTCTATTGCCCAAAAGTTTTTCAGGTGTTAATTAGGTGATCTCTTCTTCAATCTCCATTAAATTCTCCACTTTAGGTTTTTATATGTTTAAAGTTTCTATATAAAATCTGATTTCGAAGCTATTTTCTGCTTCAGACCATGATCTAGTGTATCCTAAAATAGAAGAGTAAGAGAGGGCAAAAGATCAAATGTAATGCACTAAGCTACTAATTAACTAAACACACAAACCTCATAATACAAACCAAACTTACTTCACATCTAAACAGCAATTTATTTACTGCTTGAGGAAGTATTAGCAACAATCCGTAGAAGTAATTAAGCCACCTAAAACATTTAGACAAATTTTTCCTTCTTTCTTCTCCTTTTTTCTTTTTTTTTTTCCAGGGGAAGAAACAAAGAGAACTTTTATTAGCACATAAGATTGAAAGCATTTTCATAGTTATTCATCATTAAATTTGAAGGCTATGGACTTCTTGCAGAATTGTGTTGAGAGAGGTATATGTGCAAATGTAACCATATGTTAAAACCTAACAATCAAAGAGCGACCATGATATATGGTAAAACGCAAGGAATCGAGTTATATGGAATTTGTAAGCAAAAGAAATAAAGGAGAACAGAGTTTTTACAAAAAACCTACTGTTGAAAGAGTTTTTCAAAACTGGTGGGCCTAATAGTTTCAGAAAAAGTATTGAATTCTTCATCAATATCTTCTGTACTGGTCTCCTTCGCTAGATATTGAAGACAGACAATGAAAGGAAGGATTTCGAATCCCACCTCTAGAATGCTGATATAAAAGTTTCTACAGTAAGGAAAGTTCTAAAATACGAGTCTGTTTCAGTGAATCTAAGCACGTGGAAAGCATTACAACAGTTGCAACCACTGTGGAAAAATCTCAAAATAAATGTAGAAGCAATCTAAATGCATAGGAACACACAGCATCTGTTTATTCCACCTCTAATACGTTGAAATGCATCGATCTCTTGGCAGACAGCGAGCAAGAACTATTTCCCCAGACCCACACAATTCAAAAGTACTTCCAGCCTTGTATCAGAATGAGAATCAAAATCTTTACATTTGCCCAGATCTATATCCCCTCGGTTTCATATTAAAGACACAAAAGGCAGGACAAGACTGGGCTTCACTCGGTGATTGCTTAGAGCAGACCTATTCTGGTTGAGTATTATTGGTATTGTAATGCAAATATCTCTAAAAAAGGTCACAGCTATTAAAGCTATCAGCGGTAAACAGCTATCAGCATGGCTATTGCAACTTAAGTACTGGGCAATGGATTGTGTAGATTTAAGGCTAAAGTCATTGTTTTACTTCATATAGAAATACAAGGCATATTCACTGGCATTGTTGTACCAGATGAGGAGCAGAGATATCCCACAACCAGCCTCATTCAGTCACAACACAGCTAGGATTTCATAGGATATGCAGATCAGAAACAGGAATTCAGAGTTTCTAAGAATGACCTGCTGGATAATTATTTTCCTTTTCTTTTTTGAGGTAAAGAAAAATACCCTCTGCTCCAACCAGCTCCAATTGTTTCATTTGTAGGTGATAAAAGGTCAGGGGAGATTATCAGTTTTCTCAAGAAAAGTTTGGCAAAGCACTGACCCTCCCCTGCCCCAGCTTGTTGCCAACCTATGCATGAACAGATACTCATTCAAACAAGATGCAAGAAAAAATATGGCAAACACTTATGCACCAAAAGCTGTACCCTGAAAGCCTAAAAGGTCTTGATTGCCATATTCAATAGATACTCATGAGAAAGAATGAGAAAGAATTAGAATGATTGACAATCAAGCAAACGTACCTCCTGACAGCTTTGATTGCAAAACCAAGCTTCAGAAACCGCTCCTTTGCTCATATCTTTCAAGCATTCGCCATGATCTGTTTACAAGCATTTTTAATTAATACTGTCAGGTACTTAGAAACTAATAGCCAAGAAAAGCTTCGTGGGGAAAAGTGAAAATGATAGGATATCCAACCAACTCAGAATCACATTAGGTTATTATGTACTACTAAGAAGAAACATATCGGGCAAATGATCATATACTACCTCCCGTCAGGGATAATGCATTCAACCTTATTTATTTCAATACCTGGAACCCAATTGACTCATTTTTGGCTGCTTAGAAAATGTTCAAATGAAAATGCATTATCCCTGACAAAGAGGTCTAAAATATTTATATATGCAATTACAATTATTATATCTAGTTGGTTTCCTGCAGAAAATCGCCTAAATTTTTTCATGAATTGCTAGCTCTCCCATTATAATTTAAGTAGAAAGAATTTCATAAACCTATTTCCTTTTTTACTGTTTCCTTCTTGGCTAATGAACGGCAAGACCTGAATATGCGAATTAAAGCTGTTATTGATTTGATTTCTCTGAAATTTGACTTGCTAAGATATACAGTAGTAGCCAAACTCTTTACAGTTTTCATTCCCTACTTTCTCATGGTATGAATTACATTCACTTTTAGCATCTATTACTATCTATCTTTTAGCATTTATTATTACATTCACTTTTAGCATTTATTATTATCTATCTTTGCCAAAATATTACTAGGTCTCCCCTAGATCAAAATCCTGATATCGTCCTTGCTACATTCTACAGTCTAAATGATATGCTGAGTAGAAACATTAACTAAAACTCAAATCCAAATCACAGCTTCACTTATCTACAGAAAAATTTTTAGCTGCCACATTTTTAGAAACATATTACACAAGAAACAGAAATAAATGTAAGAAAAAGAGTGAGCAAATTGTATTCTAAACAAAAACTATAAGGTATTTGCTAGTTTTACATTTAAAATTTAATATTCAAGTCCAATTTTAATTAGCTTACATCTTTCATTCACAGCAGTGATATTCAAGCTCTCCACTAGATACGGAAACAATTTTAGCTATGCAAAATAATCAAACCAAAAATGAGGAACAGAAATATTACATTTATGCTCGCATTGAGAACATTTTAAAGCATCAAAGGAACTTGAAGCCTCTTTATCATTAACCAAATCCCCGCATATCCAACAGGTGCAGTTTGAGCAAAACCAACTGCCAGTGGGAAGATCCTGAAGTAAAATAATTAATAGAAAAAGGACAGAATGGAGTTTAGTCCTGGCATCCAAAGCATGTAAAGAATCTAATTTAATAAAATCATATTGTGAATAGATCCATGAAAGTAACAATAGTGAAAACCAAGATGATTTTTCAATAAAGTACTATAAAAACAAAAGAAAAGACTGCAACTTCAATTTAAAATAAATTCATCCTCTAGAATGCCAGGAGGGCAATTTGCACAGGCATTTAAATCATAGTGTGAGTTTTACACATTGTGGAGCAAAAAATAAATAATCATCACACGTTAGTGAAAACAACTTAATAATCTCTAAGCACTTAATTAGACACATATCAACTAGATTTCAGCAATATGGAGTAGGGAAGATAAGGCAGTAAAGACTGCCAACATATGAGCAAAGAACAAACCTGGATGGACAAGCAAGCCTGATGAAAAGCAGAAGGGCAGTTATCACAACATATCAACTCACCCCCGTCACCACAAATTCCACAAGAATCATCATTTTTATCATCTTCATCAGTTTCCACAGTTCCAGCTCTAGTTGCACTCTTCCTGCTTTTATATTCATCTGACCATGCTTGCAGCTGACATAAAGTAAAGGGCTTACCAGATTCCATGACAAGATTTAAACAGGGCCGGTTTGGCTTGAAGCCAGCATGAATCTTGAACTGAGAAACTGAGAACACTAGATTGCAGCACTTGCAGATAATTCCATTATTGGTTACTAGACCATCTTTTATCACGGCATCATCCTTTGGGTTCCGATACTGGATCACATCATTCAGAGCTATGATACCAGCAATGATCAACCAGGACAAAACAGTTCTTGTCCCTTCCATGAACCACATGCCATTCTTAATTAGCTCACCCCCCTTAACCAGTGTTTGGGGAAGCAACCTGCAGCCTCCCTTTCGGTTCTTGGGATTCACCCTTGCTCTTAATTTGCGGGACTTTACTTTAGAATTAGATTTGGTGGTCTTCGGGCTGTAATCTTTGTTCTTTAAAATAGCTGAAACCAGCAAGTCATCATCTTTGATTCTGCATGTAACTGGTCTCTTTCGTCCATTTTTAGATCCATCACAATCATGATGAGTCTTCTCAAACTTTGAGCCTCTTTTTGCAATCTGAAGGTGGCAAGAGCCAAGAGAAGAGGGTGTTTTCTGACTTCCTTGAACTGCTGCATTCACAAGAAACTGCTTCTGTGCTTCTTTTGGCTCTAACTGAACACCACTTGCATCAGCATCCTGCACCTCAGTCTTAATATCCAAAGTCAAACTCTGAATGTCACTATGACTGAGTGTGGTCAATCTCATTTCAGATATCTTTCTGGACTTCCTGCGTGTCTTCTTTTTCAGTCTAACATCTGCAGCAGAATAATCATCCTCTGCATTGATCTCTGAAGCCTTAATGCACTTCCTGCCCTCATCCGCACTTTGCCCAGACTGCTCTGTGACCCCTGAAGATACAACTTCATGTACAGAGGGATCAAACTGAGGGCAAGCTCTATTCACGTCGTCACAATTAACCACACCATTGTGTCTGCAGTTTGGATGGTCAACCAGAGATCCATGCAAACGATTTTCCTCATTTTCAGTATTTTGGTCTTCATATCTTTTTTCCTTTTCATTCCAAGGCTGCATTGATATGTCTCCCGCATCTTCCTTAGGTGCTTCCACAGCATGCACAGAAGTTTCCTTATCAAAGCTTGGGAAATTCCGGTTGCTGTCTTGATGAGGGGAAGCAGATTCAGACCCTTGAGGCAAATTGCTAAAATCTCTAGGAGCAGCAGGAACACCATGTGGGCAACCACCTATCTGGACACAATTACTGTCCGACCCACAAGGAGGTAAAGAAGTGAGAGCACTGCTTTGTTTGTTCCCAGAGATTCCAAAGCACTCACTTCTTGTTGCATTGGTAGTATCTACCCCATACATGCCAACTTTATCAGCTGCACAAATAGATAAACCTGTTAGACATTTAGTTGCACTGTCATTTGTCTGTTTACCACTTTTTGAGAAACTCTGATTGCCGGATTGCCCATCACAGGAATGGTAGCTGCCTTCAGAGACTGTGAGAGCACTTTTAGTGCCCAGAGTAGCATCATCAAAACCAACCGGCAAATCTCTCTGGGAACAGTGGGTTTCAAAACTACTCACATTTTCCAAGGCCAAAATAGGGTCACTTTTTTCCCTTTTGTCAACTATAAAACTTCTTGCCGCTTTAACCACATCTCCCTTCCTCAGTGAACCAATCTTTCTGTCAATAAATATAACTAAGACAAAGGGATCTAAAAGACACCATTGACAAGCCAATTCATTAGCAAGATTTGACTTACACATTACTTTCTCCATTTTTGTCAAAGCATCAAACAGATCAGTATGGAAGTGATTAATGTCAGTCCATTCCTTACCGTCATCTGCTGGCACCACATTAGATCCATCGGCAAGTAAATTTTCGCCACAAACTCTCCAAACCTTGGGAAATTCACGAAATAACCTCCCCTCAGGTGATCTATAAATTGTATCCATATATTTCCTACTAGGTCTTTTACGCCTCTCAACAGCCCAGCCTGCTGCTGTGAGCAAGTTAAAAATATGATTTTGAAGAAGAGATCGAGGATCCGTCTTGGCATCTAGCTTGAAAGAAATATTAGATGCATCCAGCCCAACTGAAATGGATCCATCCACTCTCTCCGCAGCACATTGAGCAAATCCAGATTTCTCAGCAACAGTAAAAGATGGACTTGCAACTGTAAGCCTGGTGGCAGAACTCTCCTGGGAAATAGGAGAAGCAATAGCTTTACCTACAATTGCCTCCTTCCCATCATGTCCATCCAATCTCGGCAAACTTTGCTTTATAACATCCACATCACCCACAACACTACTGTCCACATTTTGCTTTAACAGATAGCGACCAGATGTAATGCCCTGATTGGATGATTCAACTAAATGAAGCGCAACAGTTCGAAAAACAGAGTTTGTGGATGGACATGATGTACCAGCAACAGTTCCTTTCAATATATCTGTCGAGGTCAAAACCTGCCCGGATTTAGGTTTGATATAAGTAAGGTTGTCAACTGAAAACTTCATCCGCTTAGCACCCAAACTCTCATCATTCCCACCTTCCAACGAGGATCTTTCTGGATAACATCTTGATCCACCAGCACCCCCGGAATTTTCAGTTGCATTATGAGAATCCTCGACATATAGATTTTTAGAAGAAGCTTGACTTGTTATCGATGAGTTGTCACTGTTTGAACATAACAGTATATCGGAGATCTTACTGTCATCATGTTCAAAGTTAATGACTCCAGTAACAAGACACCTCTTACTTGTGCCACCTGGATCATTTCTGAAGAAGACCTCTGAGAAAATTTGGTGCTCATCACGAGACCCCTCAAAATCATCATCACACACGTCCTCAATAACTGCATTGAAGGACATATCCATCAACTGATAGAAATCCCAATAGCACTACAATGTATAACCTTGATCTGCAAATAACTTTCGCCAAGTAAAAGGGATCCACCAGTTAAATCTCATCTGCCTTCAATTTGGAGCAAGCGCCAGTATCAAAGTAGTTCAAGACATTTTAAGCGAACAATCTTTTTCCATTTAAACCATCAAATGGATGCTATAACTGCAAATATAGTAAGGATCTCAATAAGCCTTTTATAATTCAGTTTAGGAAACAACAACCAGTAATTAGTTATTGGTAATTTCATTTAATACAACAACCAGTAATTAGAGAGAGAGTTTCATGGGATAAAAAACTGAGTTTCTCAGCAAGTGCACTTCGTTATAACCAAATACAATGAGAATAACGCATCTATTTGTCTTTTGATTTGAAAGTAATGCTGCGAATACAAGGCATCCATGGTATCTCCAGGAACATTTTAGTATATGGGTTAGAGGCCTAAAACAAATTGACAAAACTAAATACTTTATGTAGCATGCATGATTTTCCACACATACTATGCTCATCTTTTTTAATAATATGTGGAGATGATCTAATCAAGGAAATAAGTGTATAAGTTGACCTAAGTTTTGAAATCCGTTATCAAAAAATGTATTAGCAATGATGCACTGAAAAGATATCCTCAAACTCCAATTCCTATCCAAAAGCTTTCTAAGCAATCCTATAAATCAAGACCCATGAATTACAATTGATTTGCAAGTGTACTAGGATTCATACTATCATGAGTAGAGCAATATTAAACACATTTCACCAGCACATCAGACCATCACACAATCTAAGATTTTAAATATAAGATCATTCAGCTGTAACAGGGGGATTTCCATATACGTTGGCATAAAAGCCGAATAAATTACAAATAAGCATTAAACATTATTTCTTTAGTTTGTCAACTGTCCTAATTGATCAACGCACTAATTAGCAACGAAGTGAATGCAGATCTGGCATTCGAAGATGCAAACTAAGGACCTGTTTGGGGCAGCTGCGCGGTGGCAGCGCAGCTGCCCCAAACGGGTCTTAAACAACAAGGCTATGGCCAGTCATAGTTAATTGACTGTTATGCTCATCAAGAGGCCTAACCTTTGCATTTGGTTTGAGAAACAACCTCATGCAGCAAACTATTATGCGCAGACAACGGGCGTTACTGCAGCACCATCCCAAAACAAAAATGCATCTTCTCTACCTCACTCAGTCACTCAATGTCTGCATCTGCAGTGTCTTCTGAGCTTCACCTACTGATCTCCACGCATTATCTGTCCACTGGTTGAGAAAAAGGAAAGACCTCATAAGACTGACACTAATATTTTCTTCAAATAAAGTGGAGCTTAATTCTTAGTGAGTGGAAGTGAATATACCTAAAAAAATAGCTCTTTCACAATTAACCAAGAATACTAGGTATTACTCAATACGCATCATTCATACAATTTATTTTTTTTCCTTCCCCCCGCATGTAATATCTGTCAGCCCTAGGAGAACTAGTTGATGGAAAAAAATATCATGTTGCTGATTAGGAAAGAGGAAGCTACTTCTTAAGCATTTCTTTTGCTTTAAAATTGAGACTTAATCAGACATGGTAATCACACAAACAGACCCCACAGCATGTTAAAATATGGCAATGCATGGCTGCAAACATAGAATGCAATTTTAGAAATTTGCATCGAAAAGATGCTGAAGGGATAAAACAGATAATTTGGGTTCACTACTCTTAGACTAATATCTGCAACTGTATCCAATAGTACTGATAATCAATATAAATTTCTCAAACGAGGTGTGGCTACACTTCATTGGTTCAGTTGTATATCTCACAGGACGCAACAAAACATGTGCCATGTGACTCTTGATCTTACTGAAAGTAAATGTAGGAAATACAAGCATTTCAAAATCACTATTTCCAAAGAATTTGGCAAATTAACACATGTTAAGCCACAATAACTAGCTATCTTAATTTGAAATATTAAATACGAAGTATACGCAACCTTTCTCCTTAAGATACACACACACATAGACACTATTGAACTATCTTCTATTGTTCTATTGTGCTTGAACTGCAACATATAAAAAGACAAAATTATTCTATTTGAATTATAAGATTATGGATGCAGGATTTTATGAGTTTATAGGATAAATATAATGCAGACCTAATTTTCTTGTGCATTGAAAAAATATGGCATTATATAATTCCTTTAGCTGTTTCCTTTACAAGTAACAAATTTATTAGAAGAACAAAATTATACTGTTGTATCGCACAATAGAATGCATACAATAGAGAATAAAAGAGAAACACTGAAAGCTAGAAATGAAAAACAACACTACGTAAAAAGTAACTCTTAAGCTTTTTTATTTGCCACCATTGTGACAACCAAGCAACATGACCTTAGTCGTAAAACTCACCATTAAATGAAGATAACTTAATGAATGAATATCAAAATTCGATGAAAATTAAACAGTAAAGCGAGTGAATGTGAATTTTAAGAAAAATGAAAATAGTTAACCAACAGACTTATCTTATTTTAGAAAACCCCATTTTCACAGTTTAGGCGACAAAGTATGATCCCTAAGTAAATGGTTCAATCTAATATAAAGCAACCAGCTCACCAGATTCCGTTTCTATATCAGTTTCCTAGTTATCATGCCGTAACTATGCTCTAATGGAACAATGGACTTAAAGCTCACCAGTATAGAAATACTTTAAAAGTTTCGGGAAGGCTTAGACCCTCTACGTTAACAGCCCATGCAAAAGAGACAAAATCGGAAAATGTCTATTATGAACTATTCTTCTACAAATTGCATGCACGATAGAGTAGACCACAAGAAACCCTCCTCAGCTGACATACCCTGCTTTAAAACACTACGTTGCCTCAGTATGAAAATCCACAAAAAAAAGAAAAAGAAAAAAGTTTAATATATGAGAAAAAAGGGGGAGAAATAGCATTTCTCAGCGATTCAAAATGCATCATGCACAATAAATTAGACTGAGAAACCCTCTCCGGCTTGCACGAAGCATGCAACTCTCTGGCATGGCTTTCTCTACAACACAGAACCCTCACTGCTTTATACAGCATCCAAACAAATATAAATGAATATCTATCTAATACATAGAAAGTAAATGCAAATGTACCAAATGAAGAAATTCTGAATGCATGATCGAACAGCAACATTCAAAAAAATAAATAAATAAAGAGAAAAGAACAGAAAAATTGTTAAACCCAGTAGCATAAACTTTTAATCTGGGAATCTATCAATTAACAGTTACAAGAGTGTTTGCAGATTAAACAGCAATCAGAAATGTTGAAACATAAACATACCCACAAATTCTCCACAAACAAACAGCACAAACCGTCCAGGCATTGAATCAAAAGAGCATGAAATCACAAAAACAACAACCGAATTACCGAAAGAAACAAAAACAAAAAATAAAAAAACCACCCACTAACATATCACAGCAATTCATCAAACCCGTTTCCAAAACATGCATGATAAAATCAAAAAACCAAAAACAACACCAACCCAGAAACAAGAATTTCACACAGATCAAAACCCACATAACCAAATCCAAAATATCACGTATAAAATAAAAAATTCAACATTAAAATAACCAAAATTACGCCAAGAAGAAAAAAAAATCCATCAAATGAGCTCACCGTTGCAATGCACGTTGATTACAACATGCAAAACAGTATCAGTGAGAAAATGCCAATTGAATTAGGGTTTGAAAAGCTTAACGGGGTCGGTTTCAAAGAGAGAAAGAGAAAGAGAGATAGCAGGAAATGGGTTTTCTTCTTTTTTATTTATATATATATATATATTTTCTCTTGCTTCTTTGGCCTTTATCAGCTGAAAAACTGAGCAAAAGACCAAAGCCCCACCAGTAAGCAAAAGGGCAGGGTGGCTTCGTAAAACCCGAATTTTGCTCCCAGCTATTCCAGATGTCATGTATCTGTCTCTCTCTCTCACTCTCTCTCTCTCTCTCATCTTTCATGCGAGTGTGTGTGTGTGTGCGCGCATATGCTGTTGTAAACTTATAATAATAATAATAATATGTCATGTACATTTCACAAATTCTCTTTCTTCTCTCACTCTGGTTTAGTTAATATTGTCTCTTTCTGATTCTCTTTGACTGCTTGTGTTTGTTTGTGTTCACACTCTATATCCACTTTCGCATAAACCCCTCAGAGCTGAAATGGGGTTTTTCATTTATTAATTTGTTTGTATTATATATTAGATTTCGCAGTGATATTAAATTTCTTACTCATGTTATTTACACACAATTAGGTAAGATTATGCCGTGTGCGTTCATTCTACACAATCTTTTTCTTTTGTGTGTAGAACAAATTAAATTTCTTAATTTGTTGTATTACATACACCCTCACTAGTGTAAAGATGATTTGTAGTTTCCTTCTTTTGTTAGTATTTTGTCAGTGAAAGATTATTTGTAAACCTTTTATTAAACAATAAATGAAACAATACGGTTTATAATGCTACAGTATAGATATAGTAAGTAAAATCATACCAAAAAAAAAAAAAAAAGATACGCCTCCAAATAAAATAACGTAGGGATTTATAAATCTTTGAATGCCCTACGAGAAGATTTTAATAGAACTTATTATAGTTTTATTTGAATTTACCTTTTTTTTACAGTTCTTTTAGGTAGTTGAATTGACACATATGAGTTTTTCAAGATGTAATTAATCCATTCTATTTTTCTTTCTTTTTGTCTTTCCTTTATTATAATATATATATTTTTACAACAAAAGAGCATTTCTTTAACAAAAAAAAAAGAAAAAGAAAATTAACACTCTTTTCTCTTTCATATTGTATTATTTTAATATATTGTTAGACTGCTTATAATAGAGTCACAAAGAAAGAATGCATACAAGACGGCAAGCCATGGAAAGATGGAGGGAGAATTTTAATGCAAAGAAACAAGAAAAAGAGCATTAATGGTTGCTCAATCTTATATTAGAAAAAGGAAATATTCGTTTAAGGAGATGTTTAATCTTTTGTCTAAGTCAATAAAGTACATTAAATTATGTCAATGTGATGCGTCGAAAGTAACAATTTAATATATTTCGTTTAACTCTTTAAAAGTGTTAAGTTACGGAATCAATGGACAACGGCTATTTAAACAGGATTTAATACATTATCAATAACTCATATATTGCATCAATGGCTTTTATTAGTTCATTTACTCGTCAACAAATTATTGTAACTGCACAAAACAGTATAACACATTGTATAATAGGGATGGCAAAAATCCTCACCGGGACGGGAACCCTTAGGAATTTTCTCTATTCGAGTAGGATATGAGGATAATTTTATACCCAATTTCTTATTCGAGGAAGGGACGGGGATGATTTCTTACCCATGTTTTTATTCAGGGAAGGGACGGGGATGAGGTGGAATCCCAATCCCCTACCCATTTCCCCATTTCCTCATATTAATTTTTTATTTTGATTTTATTTTTTAGAATTATTAATAAATGAATAATAAAATTTAAATTATAAAATGTTAAATATTAGTATAAATAACAAATATCAAAATATTTATACGCATTTACTATAAAAATTTTAAGCATGGTTAACTAGTTATAGTCCTAAATTACTATTTGACCATACCTTATTTCAAAGGCTTTGCCCCAAAACTATTTTAGATTATGAGTCATATTACTTATATTATTTTTATTATTTTATATTTGAAACTTGATGCTATCTCTCAATTTCCAACATTCCTCGAGGAAGAATAGGATGAGTATGAGATACAAGAGTAAATACTTTTATTAAAAATATTAATTTCATTATCTATACCCATTTCATTTATTTCATCATTGATATAAGAGTAATTTTTTATTATTATAGGATTATGAAGGTTGAGGAAGATAATCATTCTAATTATTTGTATTTTGTAGTGTAATGAATTAATGTTAATAAAAAATATATTGTTAAACCTTACCTTTGTTTAAATTTTTATTTTAATATGATTAAATCAAGTTCATAAATAAAAAATGTATCAGTTATTCGAGAATCAGAGACCTCTCGGGAATCCCCTCTTATTATTCAGGGAGAGGACGAAGATATATAAAGAACATCAGGAATGGGTGCGGAGCTGTCGCTCCCCTCCCCTCCCCATTGCCATCCCTATTGTATAATACGTTATATTGGTTAGTGCTCCTACCAAGGAAATCTTTTAAAGTTTTGTTAGCAGAATCGAGGCATAAGAGATTAATAATTTCTCTTGTTCATTAGAAGATGGTTTGTTTAATGTTGATAAATTTTGAAGCAAAATTTTTTAGATGTCGTATGTGGGCAAAAAGTAACTAATAACTTCATATTAACTAATAAACCCTAAAAACACGAGCGTTCATAATAACTTCATATGAACATTGAATGAACAATGAACTGGAAGCTAGTAGTATAAAAGTTCTTGATTATTCAAGAATGCAGTCGTTGCCACTGGAAGCTTAGCTGAAGCTCAGCAAGCTCAACGTTTAGTTATTATTCACTTGTGTGTGTGAACGAGCAGCATGGCATCAGATTGTTACAAGTTGTACAGCTGTCAATCTCTTATTAGTCAGATATATTATGAGTTCAGTTCGTAGTGTAAATATCATACTCTGTACACATTCTTAGTTAGTTACTTCAGTAGAATTTTCTCTCCTTTACTCAATTTTTAAGTTATCTTTTATATTGGGGGCAAATGATATTTTCCAACTCAATTCAAGAATCAAAATATTAACGAAAGATTTTGCCTCTCTCTCAAATCTCATGCACGCCACTCTTTTCCGCAATTAAAAGAACAGAGCCCTCTTAATCAGCTCTCATTTCTCACCTTTGATCAACACAGCCTCCTTTTATTCCATCAAAATTTCATGGATCTGCCCTCACTTATAATCATATGAGAGTATAATAAATTTAAATATGTATGTTTGGAACATTTTTGGTATCCTTAAGCTGATTTTATTTTTATTTTTTTTATAGTATATATTGTCAAAAGTAAATGCTATAAACACTTTAGGAAAAAAGAAAAAGAGCGCCTTTGGAGTATTTTTTTTTTTTTCTAGAGGAACTAATAAAACAACTAAATGATGTATGTATCTCTAAGATTTATTATTATTATTATTATTTTCTGTAGTTGACAAAAACATCAGGATTATTTAGATGCTAAGATTAAAAGCGGGATTGGACTAATTTTTTAGAATAAAAAAAAATTCAATCATAGGCATGTTTGGCTACCGAAACTAGTTGATTAGTTTAAAGTTTAATTCAAAAGTAATGAGACTATCGGTCCTTAATTCAACTTAGTTTTAAGTAGTATATAAAAAATCTTCTTTATCACTCTTTTCATTTTTATTTAGATTAAAATTCATATAAATAAATATAAAGAATTAATTTCATAATTTATTTAAACTAAAATTTTATATTATATTAAATATCCAAATTTTAATTCAATAATTTATTTATATTAGAATTTTATACAATATTAAATCCCAAAAATTTATTTACAAAATAATTAAATATCAAATTCAACAATTAGTAATATAATTTAAAATAATTACACTATTTTAATAGTTGTTTAGCTATATTAAATTAAATTTAACAGATTCTTGTCCAATACTGTACTAAACAAACGATAGTACTTTATATAGTGCAGTCAAACTATTATAATCTAATTTAATCTAATCATATAAATTGATTCAACCTAATTATACGTGCCAAATCAGTACATTTTAAAAAGTAATTTTATAACAGCTTTAAAAAAAAAGCATCTTTTCAGTTACTTTTACAAAATGTGCTTTCTCCCAAAGTACTCGTGAAATGCAAGTTCTCATAAAACACGTGGTGTGTTCAATTGGGCCTCAGCCCATTTAAACTACCACCATGAAAGGTAGCAATGCTCAATGGGCTTTATTCTCCCGAAAAAACTTATACACGTAGCCCACCACCGGCGCTCAAATTTGTCTCCACCTCTCTAAACCTCTCTCTCGGTGCTTAACCCCCCCGGCAGTTCAGTCGTCGGTTCTTCGTCTTCCTCTCACCGCCGGTGAGCCCTTCTGACCCTCTTTCTCATGCTCATTAATGAAATAGAAGCACTGATAAAAACTAGTATCTGTTTTTTATTTAAAGTGCTTCTGAATTAAGTTCTTTTCTGGCCACAAAAGCTGAAATGAACTGTGTTTGAGAGAAATACGTCGACGAGATCAGGCATGGTGAGCGGGGGAACAGGAGCAGAAGTATCCTGCTCGCCCACGAGCACGTCATCCGCGAGGCCAACTTCCTATAAGAGGCATAAGGCCATTCCGGCTAGAGATCGAGGGGCGAGGAGACCCGGTCGACGGCAGTTGGCAAGACCTGCTCTCCAGCCCGAAAATCTAGGCACGGCAGCCACGCTTTCCCCAGAACCGTGACGGAACACGCAAGACAGAACCACGACAGCCACGCTTTCCCCAAAACCGTGGTGTAACACGCAAGACAGAACCACGACAGCCACGCTTTCCCCAGAACCGTGGCGTAACACGCAAGACCCCACGTTTGCCCATAACGCAGCAGTCAGGGTCCCATACCGTCTCGAAAAAAAGCGGAAAACTGGGATTCAGAAGAAGCCTATAAAAAGGTAGCCAACGAAGGTAAAAGGGTTGGCATTTTTGAGATTAGAAAAGAAATGAAAAAGAAGAGAAAACCACGAAAAAGCCCGAAGATCTGTGGCAAGCGTTCCCCGAACCTTGATATCTGACTTGAGCGTCGGAGGGTTTGCGCCGGGAAAACAACCGGCGTACTCTGACTTGTCTGTGTGCGCAGGAACCTCTGGAGAAGAAGCATTACGAGGAGACCTCCTGGTCGTGATGAAGTTGATCGAGCAGAGATCCCGGTCGTAGAACGAGGAGAACCGGAATCCCGCATCAACATTTTGGCGCCGTCTGTGGGGAATAGAGCAAAAAGCTTCCGTTGATAGCAAGAAGAGGGGTGAAGCAAGTGAAAATCAATGGAGACAGGAGGAAGTAGTGCACAAGGGGGTGATAGGAGGCTTAACGATTCCGTGACGCTGAGGGAGATAGTCAGTGAAGCGCGGGAAAAAGTCATGTTCGACCGAATGGAACGGATGGAAAAGCAGATGGAGACCTTGACAACCATCCTGCATGAGGCCGCGGAGCAGGCGAAGGTGACCCAAGAGGAAGGGTGAGGCGGTGGGCGGCACCGGGTCCCGGTGCGGGGAGAAGTCAAACCAGGGAGAGTTGGTGGTGAGAGAGGTAACGCCTCTGCGGGGGAGAATTTCATAGAGAAGAGAAGCGGTCCGCAAAGGCAGGACTAGTGACGAGGACGACGGGGTGGTGAATGCGAGAGAAGCGAGTTGAGGCAACATTTGCATGATGTAGAGCAAGAGCGGGATCAAGTTGCGGCCACGTGACCCCGTCGTGCGGGGCGGCTGGAGGAGGAAGTGCGCGAGACTAGCGCGAGATAATTGGCGACATGCAAGGAAGGAAGCGAGCCCCTGTTTGGAGGATAATCTTTGGACGGAGAATCACCGCTCGCAGCAGAGATCATGAGGGCAGTTATTCCAAGAGATTTCCGCCTCCCAGACCTCAGATACTCGGGAAGAACTGATCCGCTGGTGCACATAGAGCGCTTCAACGACGTAACTGGGATACAAGGATTATCTCAGTCCCAAAGGTGCAGGGTGTTCCCACTATCCCTTGAGGGACGTGCACGAGAATGGTACAGGAAGCTTCCTCGGGGCAGCATTAAAACCTTCGAGCAGATGTGCCAGGAGTTCGCAGAGCAATTTAGTGGGGCAATGGCACCGGAAGATGATATGATGGAGCTGAAAAGCATGAAACAGGGGGAGCAAGAAACCCTTCGGGAATTCATCAAGAGGTTTCATCGGGGTGTCCTCGACTTGGGAGCCTTCAACCACCCTCAGGCGTTAAGGGGATTGAAAGAAGGGGTGAAGATAGGAAGGCTGTGGTACAATTTGAGAAGCCCAGCTATTCAAACGTATGCAGCCGCATACGAACAGGCTAAGAGAGACATCGAGATCGAAGAGGAGAAGGCTGCACGGATCAAGACAGACCAGTTAGAAGGGTTGGGGAGGAAGGAGAAGAATTCAGGGAATGGGCGATCGGGAGGAGGGACCACCGAGCCTCCGTAGTGGAGCAGAGGCTGGTAATCGGCACTTGCTGACCTCATCGAGGTCACCACGATATCAGGCCAAGAAGAGGCGCAACCTCCCTCGTTCCCCCGGGGCCGAGGAGCCTTGGAGAAGGCATGATTCGGCATCCCCAGTGGTCTTCATCAACATTCCCCCGGTAGCGGCGACGAGCAGACCCCGTATAATCCAGTCGCCCCAACTCGGGCCGGGGCAAACAGAGAAAGAACAGTGCACCTGATCGACCAGAACCAGGACTATGGGCGGTACACTTCCTTGAAGATGTCCACTGGATGAGGTGTACGAGGCCATAAAGGATCGAGGCTGCTGCACTCCCTACACCAATAACAAGGTTGCCCAACGGGAGGGATATAGAGGCGTTCGTAAGTTCCATGACACCCATGGCCATACCACGTGAGTGTAGAGACCTCAAGACCAATGTCGAAGATTTGGTGAGAATCGGTACACAGGCGAGTTTATAGACGGGACGTTCCCAATGGTAGCCTCGACGAGTGAAGGGGAGCAGATTGACGGGAACCTGAGGCGCGAGCAACCTACAGTTAGGGTGATAGCGGGGGGCCCAACATTGGCTGAAGATTCCAACCTATTCGGAAAAGAATTATGCTAGATATGCCATGACCCGTGAGAGGTACTCTTGACACACCCGCAGCCAAGCGTGCAAGAGTTAGGCAAGTGCCGATCATGTGGATGTAGATGAGGATGAGAAGGGATTTTATACCCTCACGAGGATGCTTTGGTCATCAAGCCATCTTTGCGATGCGAGAAAGAAGCTCGACGAGGATCTTGGTTGACACGGGGAGCTCGAGTTGATGTGTTGTTTAAGTCAACCACAGGAGGAGATGGGAATAGCAGACACGAAGTTGGATTACACAAATACCTCCTTGAAGGGGTTCGGAGGAGGGAAGGCTGGTCCTCCAGGCGTGGTCGAGCTGCCTATCACAAATTGGAGCTCCCAGAAAAAGAACGATGATCTTGGACTTTGTCGTGGTGGACGAGGAAGGCCGCACGAGATGATCTGAGTCGACCATTTTTAGGATGAGCAAAGCGGTGTTGTCCAACCATTATCGCTCAAGTGCAGGGTGAATGGGGTAGTAGGAGTGGTGCGAGGAGACCGGAAGGATCGCAAGAAACTGCTACTCCTCGGCGTGAGGAAGCAATGCGAGATAACATCCCTCGATACCCGAGTGGAAAACAAGAAGGGCGAGACAAGAACACATGAGGATGCGGAAGCAAAGCACAGGACCGACCGAAAACCCGAAAAAAAGTCGAAATCGGGTCGAGACTTAAGGGAGAGCAAAAAGCAGGAGTTGGTGAAATGCTTACAGGCTCATGCTGATGTGTTTGCTTGGACACATGAAGACATGCCAGGGATTGACCCTGAGGTAGCATGTCATAAGCTGGCAATAAAGAAAGGTGCTCGGGCAATAAGACAGAAGAGGAGGTGCTTGACCCGGGAGAGTATGAGGCTATAAATGGCGAGGTGGAGAAGCTCTTGAGAGCGGGGTTCATCCCAGGAAGTCGGTTACCACAGTGGATATCGAATGTGGTGTTGGTAAGGAAGGCAAACGGCAAGTGGAGGATGTGTGTGGATTTCACAGACCTCTCGATAAGGCGTGCCCAAAAAGATGACTTCCCTTTACCAAAGATCGATCGGCTAGTAGATTCAACTAGTGGACATGGTGCGCTTAGCCGTGGACGCGTTCTCGGGATACAACCCGAATCCCCATATACGGCGGGGATGAGAGAGCACGGCTTTCATCACTAACCGAGGTTTTGTTGCATTGCGAGGTAATGCCATTCGGTCTCAAAAATCTTTGGGGCCACTATCAAAGGCTGGTGAACAAAGTCTTTAAGCCGTTGATTGGGAAAACCATGGAGGTGTGCGTGGATGACATGATCACCAAGTCCAAAATCCCGAAGGAACATGTCGAGACACCTCGAGGAGACATTCGAGCTTTTGAGGAAGTATAAGATGAAGCTCAACCGGAGAAGTGTGCTTTTGGGGTCGAGTCGGGAAATTCCTTGGATTCATGGTGAGCCATGGGGATTGAAGCAAATCCGAGAAAATCCAGGCGATGTGCGAGATGACGTCTCCTCGTAACTGAAGGAGATCACGAGCCTCACGGGGAGGTTGGCGGCGTTGAGCGGGATTCATATCCAAGGCTACGAGATAAGTGTCGACACGTTCTTTCAGTGATAAGGAGGAAAGAAAGCAGAATGGACCCCAGAATGCGAAAGCCTTCGAACTTGAAGCAATACTTGCAGCCAAGCTCATTCTTGTCCACGCGCCGAGGATGGGGACAAGTTATATCTGTATTTGGCGGTATCGAGATCGGGCCGTCGATTACATTGCAGTGAGAGAGGAAGAAGGAGTTCGATATCCGATATACTACACGTGAGGCCTCCTCGACGGCCGAGACCGAATACCCGCCGGCCCAGAAAGCGGACACTTGCCCTTGTGGTTCTTTGCTTTCGGAAGTTGAGGCCATATTTTCAAGCATTCCGGTCTTGGTAATAACAAACCAGCCATTGCGTCAAACTCTGCACAAGCCCCGATGCTTACAGTCGGCTCGTCCAAGTGGGTGTAGAGTGGCGAGTTCGACATAGACTATAAACCCAGCTGCGATAAAGGCCAGGCAATGGCGATTTAAATAAGCTGGAATTCACGAGACCCCAGTATGCTTAGATCAACAAGATGCGATTATAGCGTGTGAAAACTCAAGTATGGCGAGATGTCATGGATGGGTCATCGGGGAGCGGGAGTTCGGGAGGCGAGGGATTGTCTTGGAAGGCCGGAGGAGGAAATATCTTATCTTTGTAAAGTTGGAATTAGCGACCCTGAAATAACCGAGCGAGTATGAAGCCTTGATAGCAGTGCAATTGGCTAAAGTAGGCCGTGAAAGCGGCGAGTTAAGATCGAGAGCCGATTCCCGGTGGTTGCGAATCATGTCGGTGAAAGATTCCACCAGAGAGAGAAGATGGAGCGATGCGAAGATAGTCGAGGCGGATGATGGGAAGTTGAAGCGATGGAGGTGATACAAATCCCGGGGAGCGAGAATAGTCGGCAGACATTTTGGCTAGGATGGCGTGATGCTTTGACCCAAAAATGCCAAAGTCGGTCCCTGCGGAGGTGAAGTCAGCCCAGTATCAATCGAAATTTGGGGTGTTGCGGATAGAACAAAAATGCTCGTGGAGGACCCGATAGTCTCATACCTTAGAGGCGGGTATTACCACCGAGATAAGGCTGCGAGCTCGGAAGATTAGAGCCCGAGCCTCGAGATACGATGATTGATGGGAGTCTTTGTATCGGCGAGGATATACACCGTTCCTTCGGTGTTTGGATGAGGGCGGCCTTGTTACGTGCGAGAGAAGTACATGAAGGAATTTGCGGAAATCATTACAGCGGGAGGTCCACACAGCCCACAAGGTTCTAAAGCGAGGGGATATTTACGGCGACAATGCACCAGGATGCGCAAGAGAAGACCAGGAGTTGTGTAAGCTGCCAGAGTTTTGCAAATTTCTCTAACCAACCACCAGAGAAGCTCACATCCATGGCCTCCCCTTGGCCATTTGCTCAATGGGGAATTGATTTGATCGGCCCGCTGCCGAAGGGACGAGGAGCAGCAACACATGCAATAGTTGCTATAGATTACTTCACGAAATGGATAGAGGTAGAAGCCCTCAGCAGCATCACAGAGAAGAAAACAACAGACTTTGTGTGGAGAAACACTCGTGCATGCCGATCTGGGATCCCTTATGCCCCAGTAACGGATAATGGCGGACAGTTCGATAATCACACGGCGTGATTTCTGCGAGAACCTCGGGATAGAGTGAAGTATTGCTCGCTGCTCATCCTCAATCGAATGGTCAAGTAGAAGCAACCAACAAGACCATCAAGAGGCTCTTGAAACCGGCTTGGAGCAGCAAAAAGGGTGCGTGGGTTGTGAGTGTCGAGGTGTCTTTGTGGGCATCTGAACAACCCCACAAAAAACCACAACCGGGGAGACACTGAATTCGCTTTGGCTTTCGGACATGAAGCGGTCGTCTTAGTTTGAATTGAGATAGAAACGACCACACACCGGACAGATCATTTCAAAAAGGGAGAGAGAACGGCGATCATTTACAATATGTTTGAATCTTGATCTGTCTAACTGGAAGGAGGGAGCAAAGGACGGTGGGAAGGGCCGTATAGAGCGATCACCATTTACCAACAGAGGTTGCCCGGTATTATAACAAAGAAAGGTGAGACGTGCGGCGGTCTATTTTGCTCATGTTCAGGATCTTTCATACTTTGTGCGACCCAAGAGTGAATCGGGCACCAAAGATTCAAGTCTCACTCGGAGTCAAGCGAGACCGGACCGGGAAGGGCCATATAGAGTAAAGCAGATAGCGGGACCCGGAGCTTACAAGCTGGTTCACACGGACGGCCACGAGGTGAAACGCCCATGGAACGCAGCACACCTCCGAAAATACTTCCAATAAGACTTGTTCACATTTGAAAGCTATTTTTGCTCATGTTCATTATCGTTTATCTTTCATGCTTTATGTCCAAACAATTTCATGTAAGTCGAATCCTGCCATTAATGGAACGTCGAGGAATTTCTTTCGCTTGACACGGAGAAAATACCCAAGGCACGCAAAGGCTCATCAAGTCTCAAAGCCTGTCTTATGGCGAGACAGAAGCCAAGCGTGCCAGGATCTGCTCGGCCACGAGAAGGCAGCAGAATCCCAAACTTTGCCAGGATCTGCTCGGCCACGAGAAGGCAGCAGAATCCCAAACTTTGCCAGGATCTGCTCGGCCACGAGAAGGCAGCAGAATCCCAAGCCTTGAAGAAATTACCTAAGGCATGCAAAGGCTCGTGAAGTCTCAAAGCCTGTTTTATGGCGAGACAGAAGCCAAGCGTGCCAGGATCTGCTCGACCACATGAAGGCGAGCAGACTCCAAAGCATTCAAAGCCCGTATATGGCAAAACCAGAAGCCAAGCTCGCCAGGATCTGCTCGACCGCGCAAAGGCGAACAGAATCCCAAATGTCGGAATATTTTCTAAGGCATATGGGAAAACCATACGCCAAGCCAGATCCTGCTCGTCTAGACAACGACAAGCAAATTCTCAAACGAAAATTAATTCATAATTACAACACAAGTAAACATTTTTATTAATGTGTTAATAACTAACAGAGGAGATAAGTTTCATAAACGTTGTTCATTACAATACAAAAATATATCAGGAAGAGGGCGAATCAGTAAGTCGAGCAGCATCGGTTGGCTGGACCTCCTCAGGTACAGGGGGAGTGTCACCAGTGGCGTCCGGGGGAATGCTCGCCTCGGCAACGACAGCAGAGGTGCTCGCCTCGCCAACATCAGCAGGGACTGCACGAGGAGGAGAGTTTTCCTCCTCAATCACGATCGGCTCTACCCCTTCGGCATCCTCCTTGGCCGCCTCCTCGTCCATATGTTGAGCAACACCAGCTGCAAGGTCACCCATCTTCAGATCAGGGTGTTGCTTCCCGAGGACGGCCATGATGCAACGATAGGAATGCCGAAGTCCCTGGTCGTACTGGTTGTCGGCCTCCCTTTCCAAGCTCTCGACCTGAGCTCGGTGGGAGCCGCGGAGAGATTCGAGCTGAGCCTCATACATAGCCTTCTGCCTTTGCAGATCCTCCCTGACCTTGGTAAGCTCCTCCTCGAGGGTAATGGCTTTTGCTTGAGCAAGTGATTCTTGCTCTATCAGCTTCAGATTCTCGAGATTGAGCCCGGAGGGTCCTTTCTTTCGCAACGCGCCTCGTCGCCGCTGACTGAATGTCCTCCTTCATCTTCCGGTCATAGCGCCCAACCTTGGCCTTGTAATAGGTGGTCATGCAGCTGAGGTGAAAAGCGCTATACTGCATAGCCCGCCACCACCCCCAAGGTGCAGCCATCGAAGTCCTCCAGGTCCTTCTTGCTCACGAGTTAGATAACTCATTGAGATAAGGGACCAAGTGTTCTGCCCGGCTGTCAGGTAAGCGAGACCGAGGACCAACAGGAGGCGAAGAGGAAGCAGGATCAGTGGCTGCTCCACTGGTCTCCCCGACTTTACGTGAAGCGGGGTAAAATCTTCAAGGGTGGGACCTGCTGCACGATGTTGGCCCGCTTTGCAGTAGGGGCATCCTTGCTCTGGTCCCTCTTCGTGGTTGGAGGTCGAGAACGTTTTCGGGTCAGAGCCCCTATCACAGCGTCCTCCATCCTATGGCCAGGAAGTATCAAGCGAGACTCGAGCAAGTTGTAAGTAGATAGCAGTTCTCGGCTCGAAAGGGGAATTGGCTAAATGCAACCTCGACCCGTTTGAGCTGGTCAGGTTTGAGCGGGAAGTGAACACCCCAGGAAACTACAACACAAACAGACACTTGGTTAGAGACAAGCCAATAAAGCAAGAACAATTATGGATACTAGGCATCTAAAGCGAGCAGGCAACCTGGGACCGTGAAACGGGGTGGGACCCGATAATCCTTCCCGCCCATTTGTGCAACCTGACCCCAAGGACCCCCAGCGAAAAAGAACTTTCTCTTCCAATTCCCACCACCACCAGTAGGGAGGTCGGTTATAGGTTTCCTGGTCTTGTACTAGATTGGAAGTAGTACTAACCGCATCTTTGGGGCTGCTCTTTAGAATACAGTGCATCACCTCATCAATTGTGGGCTCGCTTTGGCAACATCTCGTCCCACAATATGAATGCAGACCAGAGCACTCTCCACCCATTTAGGTTCAACCCGACCAGAGATAGATTCAACCCGCTAAGTATCCCGGGCAAAGTAAGGTTGCAAGGACACCTCACCCATACTTAAAGCTATCCGATCTACGAGGTAACATATCCCCTAGAGGCCTAAAGCTAGGGGTATCTTTCTTTCCTGGGACCTTGAGAAGAATTTCGCCAGAATGCTATACAGTTTCCATCATCCAGCTCGTGAAATGTGGTCGTGCAGGTCATGTAATCAATAGCATAATCCCGCGACAAGGCTCTACCCCCTACTGTACTACGCCCTCCTGGTCGCGGTGTTCCTGGTGAAGATCCCTCACCGGAGTCACCTCTTTGATTCTCACTTAGGGTGTCTTCCGAGCCTGAAAGTCCCTCCTCACCACTACTTCCGCTCGTGGAGGTTGTTTGGGGGGACATCCTCCTAGCGCTAGTGCCAACACTAGATCTAATGGGCTCTAGAGGGACCCCGGGGTCAAAAGCAGGATCGGTGAGCAGACTAGGCAGGAAGTCCAACTCATCGTCGTCAACCTCAATAACCTTCTCTTTGCCTTTCGACATTCCCTAAGTTCTAACCACAACACCACCAACTACCACCCAAACAGAAGGGAAGAGAAATTATCTACGACTATCCGAGACCAAGGAGATAGAAGAAATACCTGAAGTAATGGTTCAGTCGGTGAAAGTCAGAGATGGAGGCCTTTTATGTCGGAACTTCTTTGCCGGAGAGACAGAGACGGAGACGGAGTGAACGATGAATATGCCGTTCGAGAGGATTGGGTTTTCCTAATGAGGACGGACTCTTGGATCACCAGCATTTAACAAGCGCCGAATCCCGAGGGTCTCATAACCGTCGGTTTGAAATTCAAATGGAGGGGGGGATTTCTGCCACGTCACCTCGTCCGCAATTAAATGCGACATGACTCTTGGCAGCCTTTTCCAATCCCACGCGAGCAAGTACTATCAAGTTTCTACTCTTTGTCCCCTCATTACCCAAAGACCAAACCTGGGGGACCGTGTTTGAGAGAAATACGTCGACGAGACCGGGCATGGTGAGCGGGGAACAGGAGCGAAGTATCCTTCCGCCCACGAGCACGTCATCCGCGAGGCCAACTTCCTATAAGAGGCATAAGGCCATTCCTGCTAGAGGTCGAGGCGAGGAGACCTTCGGCGATCGAGCTGGCAAGACACTGCTCTCGGCCCAAAAATCTAGACACAGCAGCCCACGCTTTCCCGTAACCGTGACGGAACACGCAAAGCGAGAACCACGACAGCCACGCTTTCCCCAAAACCGTGGTGTAACACGCAAGACGAAACCACGGCCACGCTTTCCCGTAACAAGTGGCGTAACACGCAAGACCCCACGTTTGCCCATAACGCAGGAGCGATCGGGGTCCCATACCGTCTCGAAAAAAGTGGAAAACTGGGATTCAGAAGAAGCCTATAAAAAGGTAGCCAACGAAGGTAAAAGGGTTGGCATTTTTGAGATTAGAAAAGAAATGAAAAAGAAGAGAAAACCACGAAAAAGCCCGAAGATCAGGGCAGCGTTCCCGAAACCTTGATATCCGACTTGAAATACGGAGGGTTTCTTGTGGGAAAACAACCGGCGTACTCGGCTTGTCTGTGTGCGCAGAACCTCTCTGAGAAGAAGCATTACGAGGAGACCTCCTCACCGTGACGAAGTTGATCGAAAGAGAGATCCTGTCAGTAAACGAGGAGAACCTAATCCCGCATCAACATTTTACGAGAATATATTTCTGTTTTACGAGAAGCGGGGTGGGCAAGAACCGAACCCGAAATTTATTTCGGTTCGGTTCGATTCGGATTAACATATAAAATCCGAACAGGTTAAAAATTGCAACCCGATCGGTTTTATTTTCGGTTCGGGTGCACTAAAATCCGATCGGGTTGGGCCCTAAAAAAAAAAAAAAACACATATATGTTATTCATAAATCTGTCTCACCAGTCACCCCACTCACTCACGCACGCCCAATTCCAATTTCAAAATCCCTTTTATAATCTCCCCCTTCTTATCTTCTTCCACAACGGCAGCACAGCCCTTCTAGCGCAGCCCACAGCCGTCCAGCCGACGCCCACGCTCCGGCTCACTCACCTCACGGCTGACTCACTCTCACAGAGTCGAAGTCTCACTCACACACTCCGCCGACACCCGTCCGCTTCCGATCCAGCTGCTGTCGCTTCCATCTCTGCCATCGCTTCCAATACATCTCTGTAGTCAGAAGGTTACTTATTATTGTTATTAATTATTATTAATATAAACAATCACCGCACGTTCCTGGTTCATGCTTTCTTCTTTTGTGCTCTCGATTGGTTTGTCCTGAAGCAAAATGTATTAAATATTATTGATTGATGCATATGTTTACTTACATTAGAGCTTTTCTGAAAAAATGAAAATTTCATTTAATTATTTATTATTCACGTATAAGAAATTAACTTCTTCTTCTTTTTCCTAATGCCGCACGTCTGATGAGCTTGCCTAGTCTGTTCTAGTTGGATAAAAATTTTGGCAAATGTTACATGGCAAGGAAGCCTAAACATTTTAACTCGAATTTAATCCTGAATGAACCCAAATTATCTAACCGAACCAATCCAAATTGTGAATCTGAATTTCAGTTCGGTTCGGTTGGTTCCGGTTCGCATTTTCAACCCGAACGGGTTCAATTCTCCAACCCAATCGGGTTATAACCCAAACCGAAACCCGAACAACCCGAACTGAAACTCGATTTGCTCACCCCTACTGAGAAGTACCCAGATCGTAAAAGAAAGGCTGGATAATAATTTTGGCTAAAAATCTGTTTTTTAACTTATATTTTTATTTTTTTATGCTCTATTTTAGTTGTTGAATAGGTTATATATGGAAGTTCAGTTAATTTTGTTTTGGATGAAAAATCAATGAGTACTTATGTGATTAATAAGTGAAATTTTGTTTGCATCATGTAGTCAGCTATAATGCATTGGATGGCTTTTACTCAGCATGGAAGAAATGCTCTCCGGCAGATTACTAAAGAGAGCTCTGATCGCGTGTTGCATCACCCATTGCTATTTTCTTGTCAAGGAGTCAGATACAGACGATTGGAAGTGATTCTAACAACAGTGAGTAAATTGATCTTTTGTTTTCCCTTTTCACCAGTTTGGATCTCTTGACTAATCAGCCTATTTGAGTTTTAACTTGTGTATTAATGATTGGTTTTATATGTTCAGAAAGTTGATAAGCTTGGTAAAGCTGGTGAAACTGTGAAGGTTGCTCCAGGGTATTTCCGCAACCACTTGATGCCCAAATTGCTTGCTGTTCCAAATATCGAGAAGTTTGCTCATCTCATTAGAGAGCAGCGCAGGGTATTTTTTTTTCATGATTTTTCTTGGTTGAACTTTTTTTGTTTAGGTTGAGAATGGTTAATTCTAGTGATACAGAATTTTCCTCATTTTCTTTAGATACTTTGTTTAGCCATTTTGTCAATTAATTTGACTCATGGCTTCAAATTATTGCTAAATTCTCGGTTTGGAAATATTTGTGATTTTTGAAGGGGCATTACAAGTTATTAATATTTGTTGTGCCTGTGACTTATTTTCATTAGATTTGCCAGCCAGTGGAAGAGGAAGAGGTTAAAGTTATCCGGAAGTCTGAGGATAATATGAGTAGAGAATTTGAGAAGGCAGCTAGGCGCCTAGAGAATGCTCGACTGGTTTGTGGCCTATCTTTCAATTTCTTCAGATTCGGGACAAATTGTCTTGGAGTGAACTGATGTGTTGCTTTTTCCTTTTTTTAAGCTTGAATGATCTATTTGCTACAGTTAGGAGTGAACGTCGTAATGAATTTTAAATTATGCTGTTTGTTTTGATTTACTTTTCTATCTTAGCTCCATGTGATTAGCGGAATGCTGGTCCTGCGAGTATAAAATGAACTCCTTAAGTCAAATTCCTTCTTGAGGTGTTGGAGAAAGAACTAAATACGTGTAATCTTACTTTCGGATATGGATTATCTGATGGATGTTGTATTTTCAAGGTATTGAGGAGATTCCCCAATATAGAAAAATTACGTTCCCGTGAATCAAAAGATGATCCCATAGAATTGCGTTCATCTGTGACAAAAGAGGAGCTTGTAGCTGAGGTATGGATTTTTATCTTTCTTGGTTTTTCTTTATAGTTGTTTCTCATCATAATAGCAAAAGCAGTTTGTTCTGAGTGACCGGTGTAGTCTACTATCAATCACTGCCGTTTCTATCATTTAGTACTATTGACTATGTGTGTATAGATATTTTGTTTTTACCATGTAATTTCATATTTGATACATTTCTAATTGTACATTGCATAGCGTCCATGAACGGGAATGATAAAATAAATTTCAAGCGTGTTTAAGTAGATGAAAAAACTTGGTATGATTTAGAAGGATTTACTGATTAAATAATTTTCCAATTTGTTTGCCTGGAGGAATTGAATAGTTAACTGATTAAAGGATTTCAAGGTGGTTAGGTCCAGCCGAGCATTGTAAATAGTAACGGTCATTATGAATGTGTAATTCCTATATGTGAAATTGAATTTCCATGGCAGCATGGTAAATTTCTGCTAGGGTGTGATTGTATGGTAGCCAATTGTGAGCAACAGATCCACATAGTAATATAGACTGAAATTTTGCGTCTTAATCATGAAGATATAGATTTTGGCAAATATTGTACAAGCACTGGGGTTTTGCACTGGGGGTTACCTTAAATATTCTGGACTTGTCATTAATAGAGTTTCTTTTACCTAGTTATTGATATTTCTTTCAATTTTTTATTTTACTGATACCATATATACAATTTTAGGTGGCAAGACAACTTTCGATTTCTATTGAGCCTGAAAACCTGCATCTACCATCACCTCTGTCTGCTTTCGGGGAATACGAGGTTCCTATGCGCTTACCCAAAGCCATCCCTCTACCGGAAGGAAAGGTCCAGTGGACTCTCAATGTTAAAGTCCGCGGCAAATAAACAATTGTTTCATTTGTTTTGTTTTACTCGTTCGGGATCCAAATTCCAAATTCCAAATTCCATTGAAGATAATACAGGCAACATTGTTTGCAACGCCACAGCTAATTTGCAGTAGGATGAAACAATCAGAATTTTGCCTTTTTCGTGTATAAAATTATTATTTTTAATTGTGATATTACAGTTTTGCCCATCAAGCATTATGAAGCTTAATATTTAGATAAATGTTAGGTTTAATCTATAAATTTTAACTTCAGTGTTTATTTAGTTTTTATATTTTGTAAAATATCTCAAGGCAGCCCTATTATCAAATATTGGCTTGATCCGTATATATTAACATCAGTGCTTATTTAAGTTTTATATTTTAAAAAATACTTTAAGGCAGTTCTATTATCAAATATGTTATACTCTTGCTTTCATTTTTTCTTTGTTTTTATAATAATACTCTGATAACAATATTTTTTTACATTAATTTTTTAATCAATAAAAAAGGTAACTTGCAAATTAACTGATAAATTAATTTGTTAATTTTTTTAATCAATAAAAAAGTTAATTAATATTAATTAATAAATTGCTTAGTAGAAAATTAAAAAATAAATATTAGCATAAAACAATTGATATTTTTCATTCTCTTACAACAATCTTACTAATTATTATTTATAAATTAATTAATACAAGTAATTTAAAGTAATGTTTAATATTCTTGCAACAATCTTACTAATATTTTTTTTGTAAAAAATTAATTTATTAAATTAATCCTAAAAGTAAAACAATAATAATTAATTTGTATCTTACTTTTAAGGTTAATTTGATAAATTTAATTTTTTTAATTAATATCTCCAAAAATATAGTTGCAACGATATTATTACAAAAGTAAAAAAAAAATATACGATTGTAATATAACTTTCAGTAAAAATAACTTGAAAATTTTTTTAAGATATAAAAATAAACGAACACTTAATTAAAAATATAAAAAACTAAATAAACATTTATGTTCTAACATTTCAACCTACTGGCTAATGGTCATACAATCGTGGTGTGGTCCAGGATGCCCGGCCCAGCCCATCATGAAAAAGCCATGTCACATTTTTTAGCTGCTACAGCATTACCACTTTGCCAGTTGCCACGAAGCTCCCCACCTCATACCGTAACGATGCCTCTAGAAAACTAACTTAAAAAAATGGTATTAATAAGCGTACGCCACGTCACTCCTCACTCTCTTCTTCGTCACTTTCCTCTCACTCAACAGTTTCTCCCCAAACAAATTCCTTCTTTGAAAAATCGCATTTTCTCCTTCACAACAACAGCTACAATGTCTTCAACTTCCAAATAGGTAATTTTTTTAATTTTATCTTTTGTTTAGTTTCTTTCTGTTGCCTTTTTGTTCCGTTTTTTGAATTCTCTGTGTCGTTTTTTCCCCCAAGGTTTTGGTGCCTGTTGCGAACGGGAGTGAGCCGATTGAGGCCGTGATAACGATCGATGTTTTGAGAAGGTCTGGAGCTGACGTCACGGTTGCGTCTGTGGAGAAACAGCTTCGTGTCGACGCGTGTCATGGTGTCAAGATTGTCGCTGATGCTCTCGTGTCTGACTGCCGCGACGCCGTTTTTGATCTTATAGCTCTTCCCGTATGTATTGCAGCTCACCTCAGCTCATGCCAATTTATGTGATGTTTGTATAATTATAGATGATTATATAATAATTTTAAGCAAAGAAAAATATAGAAAATGTTTATTTTGTTTTAATTTTATTTTTTAATTTTCAGGGATTTCCTTATTGTGACTGTTATCATTCATTATATGGTCCTAGTTAAATGTTTCAAATTGTTGTAGTCAGTGAAATTCTTTTCGATATTTATTCTGGCATGTATATTTTTCCTTTTCAATTTCTTTTGTTGCTGATTCTTTGATTATGTTATATCCTTTTTTGTTTCCTTTGTAGGGTGGCATGCCCGGTGCTACCAATCTGAAGGAATCTGAAGTATTAGAAAGCATTGTGAAGAAGCAGGCCTCAGCTGGGCGTCTTTATGCTGCTGTCTGTGCTTCACCTGCTGTGGCATTAGGGTCTTGGGGTCTGTTGAAGGGATTGAAGGTAAGAGTTAGATAAGCCTTTTTGATGTTTTGTGGTCTTTTGGGAATTGCACTGATATTTTTGTTATAGTTCAGTTTTCTTCTCGCTGATGATTGTTAAGTTCTAATTTATGTAGTTGTTCATTTTTCGTAGGCTACTTGTTATCCGTCATTTATGGAGCAATTAGCTCCTGCTTGTGCAGCAACTGTTGAATCAAGAGTACAGCAGGATGGTAAAGTTGTTACGAGTCGTGGACCGGGCACTACCATGGAGTTTGCCGTTGCACTTGTTGAGCAGTTGTATGGGAAAGAGAAAGCTGATGAAGTTTCTGGGCCACTGGTATTAACTTTTATAGACAACGTTGTTTAAAAAAATTATGAGTTATATAATTTGTGGAAGCTTCAGATGCTAATGTATTCAAGAAAATAAGTTCAGGGGAAAAGTATGACTTTTTGCATTAGTGATTCATTAGATGAAATTGTATAGCTGCTGGTCCATCATAAGGTGGTGAAAACAATGTTTGATTTAATTAATGGAATCCTGAAATATGCATTTGTTGAGCTTCAATGTCTCCACTGATAAAATTCTTTTTAATGTATGTTCTTTCTCTTGGTATTTGTATTTGAATTTTCTGTTCCTCATGCTTTCGTCTTTACTGTCACCTTGTGCCTAGGTAATGCGTGCAAATCATGGAGATGAATACACTATTGCTGAGTTCAATCCAATTCAGTGGACATTTGACAATTCTCCTCAGGTGAGATTGGACTGTTGGTTTCTTGTATTTGTTTTTCTTCTTCCATGTTTTGAGGGATACCCATTTGGCAGTAAATAAAAATCTGTGATATCTTCTATACATGTACATATACATCATTGACTTCACTCATTTGTGAACATATTGGAGGTAGTAGATTTATTGTTATGATATGTCTAATAAAATCCAAAGTTCGATGCAACTACAAAAGAAGTATGAGCAGTGCTCGACCAGAGAGGAAAAAGAATGTATTTTTTTTATTTTTTTTTTTGGGGTTGGTTGGGTGGCAAAGGTTATGATAGGGTTTAAAGTTCAGTGTATCGACAAGCTGTAAAATGGCTATCGACAAACTGATATTTCACATTAGAGAATGTGAGGTCCTGAAGATTGCTGACTTGTGGTCAAAATGGAATTCTTGATAACTTTAAATGTTAAAAATTCTTGGTGAACATTTTGTACTTTTTTTTCTTTCAGATTCTTGTGCCTATTGCGAATGGTTCAGAGGAGATGGAAGCTGTTATAATAATTGATATTCTGCGACGAGCTAAAGCAAATGTTGTGGTTGCATCAGTTGAGGATAAACTAGAAATTCTGGCTTCTCGTCAAGTTAAATTAGTGGCAGATATGCTTATTGATGAGGCAGCTAAACTTTCGTATGATTTGATTGTCTTGCCAGTAAGTGGGGTTGCTAACTCTTGCCTCATAGTCTTTACCAAATTATTGACTTACTAACTACAATTTATCTATGCACAGGGTGGACTTGGTGGTGCTCAAGCATTTGCGAAGTCAGAAAAATTGGTAAATATGCTAAAGAAGCAAAAGGAATCAAATAGACCTTACGGTGCCATATGTGCATCCCCAGCACTAGTGTTGGAGCCCCATGGCTTACTCAAGGTATGACCGTTTCTGCTTAAATATTTACTCTCAATTTGAATCACCTAATCTGAACTTGATGAAACATTGTGATCTTGTGTGATTTTATGAACGTGGACTTATCTCATGTAAGTCTGTAATGAATTTATTGAAGTTTGCTGACAAATTACAAACTCAAAAACTGCTGCTGCTTCATTAGTTACAGAACCCAAAGAGTTATGATAGACATCCCGAATTTTTTACCCCAAATTCCCTCTCAAATGATGTGGTAGTTATTAAGTGGTTGGTAATTTTTTATAGGATATAAGTGAATTAATTATATTATTTAATCGACCAATGGATGAATGTCACGCCATTTGAGATGAATTTTTGGGATGTGTAGCAAAACTTTATGCTGATTTGTTTTGGCTACATTCATGTAAAACCTTTTTCCCAAAATCCCAAGAACTTCCCGCAATATCATTCCTTTGTATTTGTTTTCCCCTTTAGACATGTTTAACTTTGGTTCAGGGTAAAAAAGCTACGGCTTTTCCTGCCATGTGCAACAAGCTATCAGATCAAAGTGAAATCGAAAACAGGGTTGTGGTTGATGGCAACCTTATCACCAGCAGAGGGCCAGGAACTTCCATGGAGTTTGCACTGGCAATTGTGGAGAAGTTTTTTGGCCGCAACAAAGCACTTGAGCTTGCAAAGATATTGCTTTTCACCCGCACCTAAAATTTGTACCAGGACCCGACTAATATTAAACTAGAGTGTTTATTTCTGTATTACTACTGCTTGTAGAGAGGCAAAATGGAAACTTGAATTCGTGTTTGAATATGGATTCACTGTGCGGGTTTGTACAAGAGCTTGTTTATAAATAAATGAGTTCATAAAGAGTCATTTTAAATATTTGGAATAAACGTGAGTTGCTGTTTAGTTCTGTTTTCAATGTTCACCGTTCAATTGTGATCCAGAGCAATATAACTACACTCACTGGGAATTTTAATTATGAACCAAGAACGAAGTTGAACCGAGAATTTGATACTTTATATATTCCAGTTACCATATTTAAGAAAGAATATTGAAAAGAAAGACTCTAAGAGAGAATATTGAAATTTAACACGTACCATATCTAGTATTAAGTCTGTATGCCAAAGTTACAAATTCGAAGATCAGATTTCTCATTTCAATTTATGTTCTGCTCAAAACAATGGCTCTTATTCCACAAGCACAAACAAGAAAGAGTACGAACAACGTTAACAGAGACACGCAGTGAAAATTACGCTAATTGGTTGCAGCAGCATCATCCAGGAACTTCACTTTAATCCTCTTGAGCTTTGCTGCAGCGTCTGTCATATTTATCCTCTTGTCGGGTGACTCCATACAACAATCCATTGCCAAATCCATTATGCTTAATATACAATCCATTTTGGCAGAAAAAGCTTGCTCTTCTCGCACCAAATTTGCGTCAACAACTTCAGTCAATCCGTGAGGTAAAGACTCCTTTACCCATCTCCTTAAACTTATTTCTCCTGTGAACATTTCATTGGTGGGCCTCTTTCTCGTGAAGGTTTCCATCAATAAAACACCATAGCTGTAGACATCACATTTAGCTGAAACAATTCCTTCTGATCCATACTCTGCATTTTTTTTAATTTCAATTATGAAACAAATGATAAAACAAATAAGTTTTTGATAATTAAGGTAACCCAAACTTTGCTCGTGCTTGAAAAAAGAGTAAAAATTTTAATTACAATTGAAACTTTACCTGGTGCCATATAACCAATTGTAGCCATTGTCATGGTTTGTGTCACAGAATCTTCTTCTTCACCTAAGAGTTTGGAAATGCCGAAGTCGCTCACATGTGCCACCATATTTTCATCCAAGAGAATGTTGGTAGGCTTTAAATCACAATGAATTATAGGTGCCGACGAATGACCATGATGGAGATATTCAAGAGCCGACCCCACATCTATCATTATATTCAACCTCTCTAGAATGTCTAAGAAATAGTTGTGAGAATACAACCACTTCTCGAGACTACCATTTGGCATGAACTCAAGTACCAATGCTTTAAAATCTGGATTAGAACAACTGCTAAGGATCTTTATGAGATTTCGATGACGAACATTCCGTAAAACTTCACATTCAGAATCAAAACTCCTAAATGCTCTCTCTAGTTGCAGATTGAAAACCTTTATCGCAACATCAGTCCCGTCGGAAATGGTTCCTTTATAAACTGATCCAAAGCTACCTGTACCAAGCAAGTTACATTCATTAAATTCATCAGTTGCTCGTTGAATGTCTAGGTAGGATGTTCTTCTCCATGTTGCAAGAGATAGGAAATCTTCGTGATCTGATTTTCTTGTACTTCTATTTCGGCATCTTCTGTACATAATGATGGTAATCACTATAAGTACAGAGGATACTATCGAAGGCAAAATATATTTAAGGACAATTAGAGCAACTTTCTTGGTTCTTTTGCTGTTACCTTGTTTGCAAGGTGGGACTCGGAGTTTAGGTGGACCACAGAGTGCATAATTTCCGAAAAATGATTCAGCTGAGAAGTTTTTAAAAGACCCTTTGACAGGAATTTCCCCTTCTAGTCTATTATGAGACACATTAAATTGTTTGAGCTGTGAAAGTGTCTCCAATGACTTAGGAATTTTTCCAGAGAGATTGTTGCCGGAGAGATCTAAGTATTCTAAGCTGATCAAACTGCCAACTGATTCAGGGATAGGTCCTTGAAATTGATTACCAGCCAAGGATAGAGTTTCTAGATCTACGAGGGCACCAATGGTTGATGGAATATCACCTGATAATTGATTCCTTGATAAATCTAAAGCTCTCAAGACCTTTAACTTTTGTACATCGGAAGGGAGAGAATCATTTAATGAATTTGACGACAAGTTTATCTCTAAGATGTAATCAAGGCTCCACAAGGATGACGGTATACTAGAAGTGAGCTTGTTGGAACTTAAGTCAAGTTCTCTTAGAGATGTCAAACTCCCCAGGCATGGCGGTATATGTCCAGAGAGCTTATTTCCATTTAACCTTATTCCGTAAATCAACTCCAAGTGGCAAAGATCATTGGGAATGGATCCTTCCAAATTATTATCTTCAAGATATAAACCTTGTAGCCGCTTTAGTCTTCCCATCGTTGGTGAAATAGTTCCATTCAAGTCATTGTTGAAGAGGCTCAAAAGTGTCAAGCCGCGTAAATTACCAATTTCTTGAGGAATGTTGCCCTTGAGTTTGCACTCGTATGCATAGAATTTTTGAAGAGAAGCAGAGAAATTCCCAATTACTGGTGGAAGGATGCCGCCTAATGGATTAGAACCGAAGGATAAAAGTGTTAAATTTCTGCAATTAGTCAAAGAAGAGAGAAAACTCCATTGATCTGCTGAAGATGATTCTGTCGTCAAGTTATTCATCGCTAGGCTGAGCACGCTGAGGTGTCTCAAGTTTCCAAATGTATTTAGAATATGGCCCGAGAATGAGTTGAAGCCCAAGTCTAGGATAATGAGTTTAGTAGCATTGGTAATAGAGTGGGGAATTATCCCTGTAAGATTATTGGCCGCCAACAGTAAATACTCTATGTTCCGAAGCGAGTGGCCAATCGTTGACGGTAAGCCGCCTGAGAGTTGATTGCCAGGTAGAGAAAGGACTCTCATGGTTGAAATGTTGAAGATCGTGGGTGGAACGAGGCCACTTAAATTGTTCACAGCAAAAACAAGATACTCCAAATTTTGTAGATTGCCAATCTCGGTTGGAATTTGACCTGCCATCAGGCCAACATTGAGAAGTCATTGAGCTTTTAACTTAAGGTGAATTGAGTTCGACAATGTTACCCTTCAAAATGTAAAATGATCAAATTAAATTTATTACACTATAATTTCGGCCAATAATGTTCTTTAAAATATTTCATAGATAATTCAGCAAAATATGCATGCAAATGGAAAAATATGCTTCAATTACAAGAGGTGGTGGAACGCACCTTGAAGATTGTTGAAACCAAGATCCAGATTCGCGAGTTTACTCAAATTTCCAATCCTTGAAGGAATATTTCCACCAATAATATTGAACCGTGCACTCAGCATCTCTAGCCTTGATAAGTTGAAGAGAGAATTAGGGATGGGACCTGTGAAACTGTTATTATCAAGAATCAATATTTGGAGTTTAGATAAGGCACCAATCCATGATGGAAAGTTTCCGCTCAATTTATTGTAAGATAAACTCATGACTCTGAGTCGACGTAATTGCCCCAGTTCTTTCGGCAGATGGCCATGAAAATTGTTCTCACTAATGTCAAGAGACACTAGAAATGAGAGATTTCCCAAGTGTAGTGGAATGGTGCCTCCGAGACCCATATCTGAAAGATTCAAGGCAGTGACTCTTTGATGGCGTGAACCACAAGAGATACCAACCCAGCTACATATTGGATAAGATATAGACCAATTATTTGCCAGGGCACTCCGATAATCAAAAACATGGGCTTTGAATGCTAGAAGAGCTGATTGATCTGTTGTTAAATCGTTTAAAGTCGTCACAGCTAAGCTAGCAATGAGATACTGTAACACTAACACCGACATAGGAACAAAGAACAATAACACCGACATAGGAACAAAGAAGAATGATAAGCGCATATTGGTCGTTTTTAGTAGTAGTTGCAAGGCGAGATTGATACAAGTTTTAAGTGAAGGAAATTAGCATATACTTATACATGAGACATGTGAATTTGAAAATAAGAGCAGAAAAAATATACAGGAGACTTGCAAATTGTTATATTCTGTCATTGAGCGAGCCGTCCAAGTAAACGCATTTACACTTGAACCCTAAATAAAGGCCTTATGACACTTTAATTGCCAAAAGGAAGAAGATGCTCAACATTGCCAAAAGTGTTTTTCTTGAAGTCTCATCTTCCGTAATGTTTGTAAAATCAAGGTTTTACCATCTCTAATTAAATATTTACTCTTGATTTGGACCACGTAATCTGAACTTAACGAAAGATTATGATCTTATGTGATTTTATGAATGTGGTCTTATCTCTTATAAGTCAGCAATGAATTAATTAAAGCTTGCTAACAAATTACAAGCTCAAAAATATCTTTTACTTATTCACAATCTTATTTCATTTTTTATAACATAATATTTAAAATTTATCTATTAAATTAATTTAATAATTTTTTAATAAAAAATCTCATTGACGACCAAACAACTAATTATTTTTTTATAAAAGCTCTACTTGTTAAAATTATGTTGAAAAAAACTCTACTTAAGTAAGTTCTATTTGAAAAGTTATACTAAGCATAACCTTATTTCTCTATTAGAAAATGGTAAACAAACTAAAGAATGACTAAAGGACGACAAAAACTAGCGTGGTTTCACGCGTCCCTTACGGCAATTCGAAAATGCATGGGACCATAATAAATAATAAAATAAAGAATAAGAAAATGGAAAATCAGCTCAAATTTCTTCATTTTATCTTTTTCCTTAATACTTTATCCAGCAAATCTCCCCATAGAGATAGAGAGGATAGGAAACTAATTTTAATCCTTTTTCCTCTTAATTTCAAAATTTTTAGCACCGTGTAAGCATTCCCTTTTCATCAAACGATGTCGCTCTGCTTTGCTTCAATTCATTTCAGCTGGCAAAGACGTTGTGAGCTCTGCTTTGTTTGAAAATAAATCGAACATAAAAATTTTGTGCCTGTGCCAAACCGACAAAATTGGAAAAGCTGAACGACTTTCATTGATTATCTCTATTACAAACATTGATTTTGTGCCGAGGCCAAACACTTATTATAGAAGCTTGTAGTTGAGACAGGAATAGAAACAGAGACAAACAAAAACACACAAACACAAAAAAAAAAAAATTCCAAAGAAGAACAACTCAAAGATCAATTCTAGCACCAAGAACATTTTCAGCAAAAAAATTCCCAAGAACACTTCCAAAGAAAAATTCCAAAGAAGAACAACTTTGGCTAAGGGAGCCGTGGTGTGGCGCTTTGTGAGTGGATGAGGAGATGAGAAGGGAGAGAGGTTGACCCGGTTTGACCCACGAACCCGACCAGCGAACGTGACCTTGTTGGATTTCACCATCCCGCCACTCTACCGCCAATCAAGGTATTGATCTGAAGCTTGGAAGCCGGCCCTCGTTTCCTGCCATCCTTGCCGCCGAAAACCAACAAGAACGCCCCGTCGATTTAGCTCAAAAACCGCGAACGACCCGACCCACGAACGTGACCGGTTGGATTTCACGATCCTGTCAACTCCACCGGCCGATCAAGGTATTGATCTGAAGCTTGAAGCCGACCGTCGTTTCCCTACCATCTCGCCGACGAAAACCAACAGAACGCCGACCTTTTAGCTCGAAAGAATGCGGCTCCAACGCACCACCGCGTGAGTTCTACTCCCTCGATCACGTGATGGTGGTGGTCCGTCGTCTGTGGGCTCGTCCGTCGTATGTGGTTTGTCAAACAGAAAGTAAGAGTGCGTGGGTGATTGTTGATTGTGGGTGTGATTCTGTGGTTTGTCAAAAGGGAAGTAAAGAGTGCGTGCGTGAGTGAGTTTGTGGTTTCTATTCCAGCTAAAAGAGAGGTGAGAGAGAAAAAAAAATTCTTGTTAATGCTTTATTGACTCACGCATTATGTTTTATTTAATTTTTTAAATTGATTGTGGGTCTAACTTAAAATTCACACATGCTCATTTTCTAAAGAGAGGATATAGAAAACGACAACATGTGATGCCGTTTTTGTCTTCCTTTTGCCGTCCCTGAGTCTCAATAGCAGCCCTCTTTCTTATTAGCTTAATTGCTTCCACTACTCCTACATTTTTTTAACCATATGGATTCCTTTGAAATACTAACTAGGCAACCCAAGAGGGGGGTGAATTGGGATTTTAAAAATTATCCTAGGCAAACTACACACAAATCCAATCTAATGCCTTAACAAATTCGAAAACAATAAATTCAATAAAAGCACAATAATAAATGAGTAAGAGAAGAGAAAGCAAACTCAAGTATTTTTACGTGGTTCGGCAATCCCCGCCTACGTCCACGCCTCCAAGCACACCGGGCTTGATGATTTCACTAAGCTAGCCTCCCAATGCTTCAAACGCTTACAATTGACTTCCAAGGTGTCAATGGACCTTTACAACAAGAGATTATCCCCAATCTCTTATCCTAAGTGTATCCCTACACTTACAATCTTTTAACTTGATTTTACAAAGAGGATTACAAATGAATCTCTCTCACACAATGTGTTTGATCACAAGTGAAAGCTCAATGTGTGAATGAATAAGATGAATACAAAGATTTAAAGCTCAATGAAAGATGTATTCTCAATATTTTGCTCAATGATGATCGTTGGAAATCTTCTTGTTTGAATTGGATTGAGCTTATTTATAGTTGGAGCTGAAAACTAGCCGTTATTGACTTTCTGCACACTGTCGGATCGCCGCTAACTAGATGTCGGATCGCCGTTTGACTGGTCAATATGACCGTTGGGGCTGATTTTCAAATTGTCGGATCGCCGTTTAGGTCCAGAGGCTAATCTTCAGTTCTGTTAAATATCGGCGAGCCGTTTATCAAAATTGTCGGATCGCCGTTTAGGTCCAGAGACTAATCTTCAATTCTGTTAGATGTCGGCGAGCTGTTACAAAGATGTCGGATCACCGTTTTCTACAGTAACTGCTACAGTGACAAATTTTCTAAAATTACAGTTTGACCCCAAAACTTTATAAAACTGTATCATGGCCCAAACCGTTATGAAACTTTACAAATAGGTCCATTTTCAGAATTTCTATGTAATGCTTTGTTAATCCCAAAACTTTCTGAAATTATGATGTAGCCCAAAATGCTATGACACTTTTCAAATAAGTTCTTCTCCAAAATTTCAAGCAATACTTGTTGATTTCAAAGTTTTCAAAATTCTTTCAATTAAACCATAAACTTGAAAAACAACCAATTTCATAAAATCATTTTTCCATTAAATATAAAACCTTTATAATGTAAAAATAATGATTTATTTAAAAAGAATATTAAATAATTTGGGCTTAAAAGATTAATCATTCTTAATCTTGTTTGTTATCATCAAAATCAACATTATGAAAACATATATGTTAACAATCTCCCCCTTTTTTATGATGACAAACATTTCATGTATTTAAAGAATGATTCCATAAATTGCTCCCCCTAAATATATTCTTCTCTTACAATTTGCCAATTAGCTAAATTAACATATTTAAATACATGGATTTTTCTCCCCCTCATCATCAAAAAGAAAAACTTAATTGGCAAAGAAAAAAGTAGCAAATTTTTATAAATTTGAAAAACATGTATTCTTCTCCCCCTTCATCATCAAAAAGAAAACGTAAAGGAAAAGAATAAAAGTAGCAAATTTGTTACCCATGTTGTTTGAGTAGAAATTTTGAAAGAATCTCCCCCTAACAACAAGCATCACCTCAAATACAAATTTAGTAATATTACTCACAAATTATCATCATCATATAATCAAATACCAATTATCAAAACAATTACTCAAAATGCATATTATTCTCCTCCTTTTGATAACATCGAAATGATATATTATTTTGTCTCCCCCTTTGGACAACAAAAAAATTCAAAATGCATATTATCCAAAATCATATTATATGCTCCCCCTAAATATATGGCCAATTTAAAAATTTAACCGAAATGATTTTATCCAAAAACATATTATATTTGTCTCCCCCTTAAAAATGAACAAATTCTCAAATACACAACATGGTTAAAAACACTTCCATATAAGCTTAAACAATAATAACCAACCAACAACTCCTTCAATTCATCAAGCAACGCACATATAATCATCAATTACCAAAATCATCAAGAAATCAAATCATTCCAAGTTTATGCCGAATTTTTGAAAAATCTTCTTCGCAAAGAGGTTTTGATTTCTTTACCAAATTGGCATGCATATTATCAAATATTCAAGCTCCATAATTATCAATCACATTTTATAAATAAAGACAACTAAACTCATCAAATATCTAATGTGACATTTCAATATAACAAAAAAAAATCTCATATGCTTAAAATTCTCGAAGTATATGTATTTCTCCCTTTTTCGATATCATTTAAAACAAGTAATGCATATTCGACAATACATCAATAAAGTACAAAAATGCATCCATTCACCAATCATAGATTGCATAAGATCAAACTTTATCAAATACAATGTAATCATCAAGACACATTCTTTATCATCAAAACTTAAGTAAAACTTAAGTACATAATAGCAATATATAGATAATCAAAATCAACATATACCATTATAGATCATCAAAATCAACATAGCTAAAAAGCCATCATTATGAGCTAAAGAACAAGTGATCAAATCCATTATTACAAATGCTCACATATATTTTTAAGTGATGATCTAGTAGTTACACCTTGTAATAGATCTTCCAAAATTAAGATCTTAAGGTAAGAAGAAACATACCTCCACTCTTTAGGAGTGTTTGAGAAATACCTTCATTTTACTCCACATTTGTTTCTTCATGTTGCTCCTCTTGATTTTCAAGTGGTGTGTTCTTTTGGCTATCATTTGATAATCTTCTTGTAGCTTTTCATCTACATTATCATCAACAACAACTTTCTCCATAGAGGAAGAATTAGACTCATCAAATATAACATGTTTAAATTCTTCCACAATCAAAGTTCTTTTGTTATACACTCCATAAGTTTTGCTTGTGTTTAAATAGCCAAGAAAATACCAACATCAAATTTTGGATTAAATTTGCCAAGATTATCTTTTGTGCTCAAAATAAAACATTTGCATCCAAATATCAAACAATAATCATCATCAATCCACAATGAAAGCAACAATGCATATGAAAATGTAAGTGCATAATATAATAGAAAACTATGGTAAAATCCATAAGGAGAGCTCATTATGGAAGTGGTAATTTGAAATACTCAAAATGCACAAATTTGGATTTTCAAGAAATTGAGTAAAAAGAGTAAGTTTGAATCAATTAAAATGATTTTAGAAATGAAGAGAAATTGAATGAAAATAGAGGTGAGCAGCTCATGGTTTTGGAGAGAGAAAGAACATGTGAAGACCGAATGAGGAGGAAAGATGAATAGTGCTAATAAACCTCCGAATTCGGCTTGCCGGATTTGTGATCCGGTTGGCCGGATATTGGCCCGAGAGTGAGAAGCACGAATTCGGCTTGTCGGTTTGCATAATCGGCTGGCCGGTTTCGAGACAGATTTGTGACTCCACAAATTCGGCTTGCCGGATTTTGAAGAACCGGAAATCCGGTTATGTTCCAGAGAGGTCTTCACTTGAATCCGGTTTTCCGGATTGAAAATTCGGTTATCCGAATGTTGTCCCGAGAGCAACCAAAGCTAATCCGGTTATCCGGAATTTGTTCCGAAAGAAATCAATAAGAAATAATGGTTTCCGGATGAATGGAAAGGGAATATTTGCTTGCTCTTATACTTGTACTACACACACCATTTTATTTCCGGCCTTAAAAATTGATTAATTTTAAATCATTTTGAGATTTAAAACTTTTCAATAAGCCATTTAATACATGAGATATAAATGCATACAAAACCAAACATATGAAATCGTATCAAACAATGATGTCAATTTTATAAGTTAATGATGATATAACACAATTAATGACACAAGAATTCACACATATAATTCATTCATCATGTATATATTTTACACAATCATGAAACATATAAGCATTCAAAGATTAATAATTCAAGCATATCATTCATTTATCAAGCTTAGGCATTACATAATCATCAAAATTAAACAAAGCTATCATGATGAGTTGACAAGCTATCATCTTATATATATAACCATGCATCATGATAAAGCACTCAATATTAAACACAATGATAATTCAATCATGTAAACATACAAGTATACTTTCACAAATTCAAGCTATTATCCATTTATCATGATCCATTCAACAAAATTAATATAGCAAGAATTATTACCAAAACAATTAAATCATCTTGCCTCATCATTTTTGCTTAGACCATGATCAAGTGATTATCCTCATAAGCTTCATTAAGGAGCTCTCCATCATTCCTTGATTGTGGTACCTATAAAGAAAATATTCACGTTGCGCCCTTTGGTACCCAAATACTCTTGGGTCCTTGAGTGTTAGATTTAGTTCCTTTCGAAACCCAAATACATTTGACTCCATAATACACATTTCTTTTAATTGGACATCTATTCTTCATATGACCATTTTGATTGCAATAATGACATACAATTTGATCATTTGTGGAGGTAGCCTTAACAAAATAATTCTTATAATATTTTTGTTTCAAGTAAGGTTTATACCCAAGTCCTCCTTTATCAAACACACATTTTTGTGAATTAAGCATGTTATCCAACATCTTTTGCCCATTTGTGAATTTCAAAACAATCTCATTCAACTCATTGCTCCTTTTCTTAAGCGCTTCATTTTTATTTATTAATTCATCAACATGTGATTTCTCATGCTCATACGAAGTACTTTGTTTACATGTGAATGATGCAATGCTATCATGTAACATTTCATTATCTAATTCCAAATCATTGATCTTTTCATTTAATGAAACATTGGATTTTTGCAAGGCATCTTTTTCATTTTTCAAGTCATTTACATGTGATTCTAGATGCTTGTGTGAAGTGCTAGGTTTCTCATTTGATAATGCAACTCTATCATGCAATGTTTTATTTTCTAATTCTAGGCATGTAATCTTTGCACATAGAGATTCATTTTCATTTTTGAGCTCTACCATTTTCTTTTTAAGACATGCATTCTTTTTACCAATTTTTATCCAATTATCATGCAATTCTTTAAAAGCATCATGTAATTCATCATAAGTGGGAAGATCACTTACCTCATCAAGTTCATCATCCAATTCATCTCCAATTGCCATAAGTGCCAAATTCGACACTTCATGAAATTCCTCCTCGTTAAATCGTCTCCTCATACACAATTTCAAGTTTTCTCCAAATTTCATAAGCATTAGAACAATTTGAAACTCTATAAAATTCATTTTTATCTAAGGCACAAAATAAAGCATTCATAGCCTTGGAATTTAAAGACATAGTTTTCTTATCCAACTCACTTAAAACATTCTTCCTAGGATTGAATGAACCATCACAAACTATTTCCCATATTTCATAATCTAAGGCTTGTAAAAACACTGTCATCCTAGTTTTCCAATAAGGATAGTCATTACCATCAAAGAATGGAGGTCTAGTGGTGGATTGGTCTTCCATGAAAGTTGAACTAATTTAGGTTGCTATTGATCTTTAACTCTAGACGGTTAAGTCTACACAAGAGCACCTCGCTCTGATACCAATTGAAATACTAACTAGGCAACCCAAGAAGGGGGGTGAATTGGGATTTTAAAAATTATCCTAGGCAAACCACACACAAATCCAATCTAATGCCTTAACAAATTCGAAAACAATAAATTCAATAAAAGCACAATAATAAATGAGTAAAAGAAGAGAAAGCAAACTCAAGGATTTTTACGTGGTTCGGCAATCCCCGCCTACGTCTACGCCTCCAAGCACACCGGGCTTGAGGATTTCACTAAGCTAGCCTCCCAAGGCTTCAAACGCTTACAATTGACTTCCAAGGTGTCAATGGACCTTTACAACAAGAGATTATCCCCAATCTCTTATCCCAAGTGTATCCCAATACTTACAATCTTTTAACTTGATTTTACAAAGAGGATTACAAATGAATCTCTCTCACACAATGTGTTTGATCACAAGTGAAAGCTCAATGTGTGAATGAATAAGATGAATACAAAGATTTAAAGCTCAATGAAAGATGTATTCTCAATATTTTGCTCAATGATGATCGTTGGAAATCTTCTTGTTTGAATTGGATTGAGCTTATTTATAGTTGGAGCTGAAAACTAGCCGTTATTGGCTTTCTGCACACTGTCGGATCGCCGCTAACTAGATGTCGGATCGCCGTTTGACTGGTCAATATGACCGTTGGGGCTGATTTTCAAATTTTCGGATCGTCGTTATCTAGATGTCGGATCGCCGTTTAGGTCCAGAGGCTAATCTTCAGTTCTGTTAAATATCGGCGAGCCGTTTATCAAAATTGTCGGATCGCCGTTTAGGTCCAGAGACTAATCTTCAATTCTGTTAGATGTCGGCGAGCCGTTATAAAGATGTCAGATCGCCGTTTTCTACAGTAACTGCTACAGTGACAAATGTTCTAAAATTACAGTTTGACCCCAAAACTTTATAAAACTGTATCATGGCCCAAACTGTTATGAAACTTTACAAATAGGTCCATTTTCAGAATTTCTATGTAATGCTTTGTTAATCCCAAAACTTTCTGAAATTATGATGTAGCCCAAAATGCTATGACACTTTTCAAATAAGTTCTTCTCCAAAATTTCAAGCAATACTTGTTGATTTCAAAGTTTTCAAAATTCTTTCAATTAAACCATAAACTTGAAAAACAACCAATTTCATAAAATCATTTTTCCATTAAATATAAAACCTTTATAATGTAAAAATAATGATTTATTTAAAAAGAATATTAAATAATTTGGGCTTAAAAGATTAATCATTCTTAATCTTGTTTGTTATCATCAAAATCAACATTATGAAAACATATATGTTAACATCCTTCAATCTCATAATCAAAGGTGCTTTAAGCCATTTTATTTCTTTTTTTTTTAATTATTATTGGAAAAGTAGCGTAGCTTATCAAAAAAGGAAAAAAAAAAGCCAAAGTGACGAGTGGCTCGTTTTTTAATTTCAAAGTCAATGCAAAGTAAAAGTACCGAAATAATCAGTTTTTAAATCCAAATAAGTGGCAATAAAGGGAGGTCTTGTTAGGGGTGTTCACGGATCGAATTTTATGGATTGGACATCAATCCATATCCGATCCATGATTTTACGGATTATAAATTTTCAATCCAATTCAATCCACGAATTTGTAAAATTCAATCCAAATCCAATCCATAAATCTGCGGATCAGATGCAAATTTGACCCAATCCATATCCAATCCACCATTTTACGAATTGGTTTGTGGACTGAAAATTTTTAATTCTGTTAAATCCATGAACTAACTAAATAAAAAAATTTAATATAAAAATAATTTTACTACGGATCAAATTTAAAATTAAATAAGATTTAAATAAATAAATTACTTAAATAAAGTTAGAAAATACATTTAAAGTTTCAAAATATAACACACCAAAATGACAAAAATATCATTCGTTTAGATCAAGGAAATTAACTATTTAGTAAACTATATTTGTTTATTTAATTATTTTTTATTTTATATTATTATCGGATAAGATATAATATAATGTTAATGTAACTATATTTTAACTTATTTATTTACTAGTAAGTACTAATGACATATTTACAAGTTTTATTTTTAATTAAATAAATACTTTTTATTTTTTTGCGAATTTTATGGATTTTTGCAGATTTAAAGAAGTAGATCCATATCCAATCCACTGATTGCGGATTATCAAATTTTCAATTCAATCCAATCCAATCCACGGATCAGACGGATTGAGCGGATCGAATTAGATTATGAACACCCTTAGGTTTTGGTGTCCATTGTTGAAAACTTGGAAGTCTATATGACCATTTAACCAAACTATAGGGGTATAACTGTCACAAATTTCTAAAAATAAATTTTACCAAATATTTAAATGATTTTTTTTCACAATTGATTATTAAATTCTAAGTGTTAGACTACTGTAAGAATACAAATAATTAACATGGACATAATATTAAATAAAATTTACTTTATATATATATATATATTATTGTTTGTATATAAAAATTGCTAACTAAAAAATATTTATATTTTATCAATTTTATTTCTTTTATTGTTTATCTCAAGATAAATGTAATAATAATAATAATATCTCTAAATTTAATTATTTTTGCTCTTTATTGAATAAGGATAATTTTGAGTTTCTGTAATATATGTGAGGATATATATAAAATTGTATTAAATATAAAACCATTCTCAAAATTAAATTTTGAAAAACTATTCCTTTCTCACTTTTCATTAGGCAAATGGCCACAGAAATTGTTCTCCCTCGTATCCAAATAAACTAAAAACGAGGGATTTCGTAAGTGTGGAGGGATGATGCCTTCGAAACCCATCACTGAAAGATTCAGGTATGAGCACCACAACATATGCCAATTCGACTGCATATTGAGTAAGACATGGACCAATTATTCAAGAGATTCATGAGCCTTCGAAGTGAGAAATAAAGCAAATTATGTGGTGGTGGGTCAATTGACTACGTTTCGTGATCTACGTGCGATTGCAACAGTCGGCTCATTAAGTGAAATTAATGACTCGTCCACTTTAGTAAGATACTGTCCTCATTAGGATGGTGCTGGGTCAATTTTATCCATGAGTCAACTTACATTAATTTGAATTACAGCTCATTCACTATATATGGTCTCTCATCTATGGGTGGATGGATCTAACGTAAATTAAGGGCTGATGACCCTCGACTTCTTGTACACAGTTTAATTTGTATATACAAGACCTCATCGTTTCTAACAAGCATAGAGCCATAGACTATATTAATTTCAATTACATAAATCTTCACTTTTATCATGATTTTGGATCTCGAGGGGCGTGCACATATCCAACCTGTCTCACTGGCATTCCAATATATTTTTAAATTGAGTAATGAGTATTAATAAACGTGTAATTGTAAATTTATAACTTTTAATTCTAATTTAAATACTTAAATGAATTTATCCAGCAGTAACTCGTTAAATTAATATTTCATAAAATTTTAACTTTAATTAAATAATAAATTTTGTCCGTCCCAATTTAGGATTAACGTGGTAATTAATAATTTAATAAGTTATTAGATAATAATTTTTTAAAAAAATCTTATTTTTTTATTGGATCCAACTGATATATAAATTAATAATTAATTAATTTTAAAACTAAATTCATATTATGTCAATCAAATGTTATTGCAAAGAAGACTAGCAGCGACGCTTTGAAAGGTACACCAAAGCCTTTTGCACCTTCTCCTCCGTGACCACCAACAGATACTTCCACCATTTCAACGTCATGACATGATGTAAGTTTCTTTTGTAGAATTTGCGAATTGGTAATCTTTCACACGCGTACATTTATATCATTGTATGGTTATAGATTCAATTACTTTTATGACTCATTTATTAAATTGAAATTGAAATAAACAAGAATGGGTTGTAATGTGAATGGAGAATCGAAATTAGAATAAGTTATTTATTTGAACTGTAGAAATCGAAATGAGTTGTATTGTTATTAATGTGTTTATTTTGTCTTGGAATCAGAATTGAAATAAGTTAGATTGTAACAAATTACTAAAAACTACTTAATGAACTATTGTTATAATTATTATTTTGTATTTTAATTATTGTGATTATTTATTAAAAATTATTATTATTATTATTATTATTATTATTCTTATTATTATTCTTATTACTTATTGTTAATAGTATATTAATATATTAATAAATTATAATAATACATTAAATAACTATAATATATTAAAAAATATACTTGTATTTACAAGAAATGACGGATAAAATTTCTAAAATCGGCTTCCTCCCTAAAACTCTGAATGCCACAGCCCTAAAAATTAATAAGATTTGAGAATTATATGTCATTTTTAAAATATTAAAGGGTGTTTATTTCCTTAAATGTTGGGGGCTAAAAGTCCTATTCCCAAAAGAGTAGTGTGCCGGCATTGGAGGCTAGAAGGACAATTCGTTACATTGCTCAAACACTTTTCTACATCTAAACTAATCATTAGGATTTATATTAACTAATAAACCCTAATAATACGAGCGTTCATAAAACTTCATATGAACATTGAACTAGCATGGCATCATATTGTAATAAGTTGTACAGTTGTCAATCTCTTATTAGTCAGATATATTCTGAGTTGGGTTGGTTACATGAATGTAGTATAAATATCATACTCTGTACACATTCTTAGTTAGTTACTTCAGTATAATTTTTTCTCCTCTACTCAATTTTTAAGTAATCTTTTATATTGGGGGCAAATGATATTTTATTAACGAAATGATTTTGCCCTCTTAATAAGCTCTCATTTCTCCCCTTTGATCAACACAACCTTCTTTTATTACATCAAACGATGTATTTTTGACACCCCTAACTTTGAGAGTGTATCAATCGTCTACCATAAGTTGACAAAATATATCTACCGTCCATCAAACCGTTACTTGTTGTTTAAATAGGATAATACCAGAAGGGTAATTTGGTATTTTCATATGATACAAGTGATAATTCAAGGGTCTACAAGTAATAAAAAAGAATTTAAGGGTATACAAGTGATATTTTTTAAGGGTAAAATTGTCAATTCACTATAATTCCGTTAACTTTCAAACGACAGCTAACGGTTTAGTGATCGGCATATAACTTTTTTCAATTTAGGGTGGACGATTGATACACTCTCAAAGTGTTGTAGTATTTTTTATAATAGAGCATCTATAGGGTATACGAATGATAATATCCCTAATCAATCCTTAATTCAACTTAGGTTTAAGTACTGTATAAAAAATCTTCTTTATCACTCTTTTCATTTTTATTTAGATTAAAATTCATATAAATAAATATAAAGAATTAATTTCATAATTTATTTAAACTAAAATTTTATATTATATTAAATATCCAAATTTTAATTCAATAATTTATTTATATTAGAATTTTATACAATATTAAATCCCAAAACTTTATTTAATAATTTATTTACAAAAATATTAAATATCAAATTCAACAATTAGTAATATAATTTAAAATAATTATACTATTTTAAAAGTTATTTAGCTATATTAAATTAAATTTAACATATCCTTGTCCGATACTATACTAAACAAACGATAGTACCTTATACAGTGCAGTCAATCTATTATAATATAATTTAATCTAATCTTATAAATTGGTTCAATCTAATCATACGTGTCAAATCAGCAAATTTTAAAAAGTAATTTTATAACAGCTTTAAAAAAGCATTTTTTCAGTTACTTCTACAAAATGTGCTTTCTCGGAAAGCACTCGTGAAATGCACATTCTCACAAAACACGTGGTGTGTTCAATTGGGCCTCAGCCCATTAAGACTACAACCATGAACCATGAAAGCAAGCAATGCTCGTTGGGCTTTAGAAAACTTATACACGTAGCCCACCACCGGCGCCCTAATTTGTCTCCACCTCTCTGAATATTATTGATTGATGCATATGTTTCACAGCATAGAGTGGCTTACATTGGAGCTTTTCTGAAAGAGTGAAAATTTCATTTAATTATTTATTATTCACGGATAAGAAATTAACTTCTTCTTCTTTTTTCTAATGTGGTGAAAACGATGTCTGATAAGACTGATAATTATCGGAATCTTGATCACATTCTTTTTAATGTAAGTTCTTTGTCTTGGTATTTGTCTTTGAATTTTCTCTTCCTCATGCTTTCGTCTTCGCTGTCACCTTGTGCCTAGGTAATGCATGCAAATCATGGAGATGAATACACTATTGCTGAATTCAATCCAATTCAGTGGATATTTGACAATTCTCCCCTGGTGAGATTGGACTTCTAGTTTCTTGTATTTGTTTTTCTTCATCCGATGTTTTCAGGGATACCCATTTGGCAGTATATAAAAATCTGTGATATCTTCTATACATATACATATACATATACATCATTGGCTTCAGTCATTTGTGAACATATTGGAGGTAGTAGATGTATTCTTATGATATCTCTAATAAAATCCCAAGTTTGATCAATTACAAAAGAAGTATGAGCGGTGCTGGACCGGGGTGGGGGAAGAAGTGGGGGGTCGGTGTGGTGGGGGTGTGCAGTGCATGAATAAAAGGAAATGATAGGGGGTGAAAGTTTGTGCTACTGACATGCTGTAAAATGGGGACATAATATTTCAAATTAGAGATTGTGAGATCCTTAATATTGCTGACTTGTGCTTAAAATGGAATTCTTGATAACTTCAAATGTTAAAGTTCTTGGTGAAATTTTGTACTTTCTTTTCTTTCAGATTCTTGTGCCTATTGCGAATGGTTCAGAGGAGATGGAAGCTGTTATAATAATTGATATTCTGCGACGAGCTAAAGCAAATGTTGTGGTTGCGTCAGTTGAGGATAAACTAGAAATTCTGGCTTCTCGTCAAATTAAATTAGTGGCAGTTGTGCTCATTGATGAGGCGGCTAAACTTTCGTATGATTTAATTGTCTTGCTAGTGAGTTGGGGTGCTTACTCTTGCTTCATAGCCTTTACCACATTATTGACTTACTAACTACAATTTATCCATGCACATTGCACAGGGTGGACTTGGTGGTGCTCAAGCATTTGCGAAGTCAGAGAAATTGGTGAATATGCTAAAGAAGCAAAAGGAATCAAATAGGCCTTACGGTGCTATATGTGCATCCCCAGCTTTAGTGTTGGAGCCCCATGGCTTACTCAAGGTACGACCATTTCTGCTTAAATTATTTACTCAGATTTGGATCACCTAATCTGAACTTGATGAAGGATTATGATGTTGTGTGATTTTATGAATGTGGTCTTATCTCATGTACGTCAGTGATGAATTAATTGAAGTTTGCTGACAAATTCGAAACTGAAAAACTGCCGCTGCTTCATTAGTTACATTACCCAAAGAGGTAAAATAAACATCCCAAATTTTTTATCCCAAATTCTGTCCCAAATGATATGACATTTATTGAGTGATTGGTAATTTTTTACAAAATCCAAATGAATTAATTGTATTATCTAACCAATCAATTGTGAATGTCACATCATTTGAGATGATTTTTTGGGATAAAGAATTTGGGATTTTTAGCCGCAAAAATCCCAAAGTACTTCCTGCTCCTGCAATATCATTGCTGTGTATTTGTTTCCCCTTAGACATATTCAACTTTGGTTCAGGGTAAAAAAGCTACAGCTTTTCCTGCTATGTGCAACAAGCTGTCAGATCATAGTGAAATCGAAAACAGGGTTGTGGTTGATGGCAACCTCATCACCAGTAGAGTGCCAGGAACTTCTATGGAGTTTGCACTGGCAATTGTGGAGAAGTTTTTTGGCCGCAACAAGGCACTTGAGCTTGCAAAGATAATGCTTTTCACTCGCGCCTAATGTTTGTATGGGGACCTGACTACTATCAAACTAGTGTGTTTATTTCTGTATTACTACTGCTTGTAGAGAGGGGAAATGGAAACTTGAATTCATGTTTGAATGTGGATTCACTGTGTGGGTTTGTACAGCAGTTTGGTTTATAAATAAATGAGTTCATAGAGTCACTTCAAATATTCGGAATAAACCTGAGTTTAGTTCTGTTATCAATGGTCGGAGTCCAATTGCGATCGACTCACTGGGAATTTTAATTATGAACTAAAAAATTGTTATGTTATATTCCACCTTTCTCATAAAATGTTAGCTCGATTTACAGGATAAGAAGGAAAAGAAAGACGCTAAGAGAGGAGCAGAGACCCAAAAAGAGTTGACCACTTTGTTGGAACATAAATCTCTAGAATATTGAAATAAAACACATACCATATCTAGTATTAAGTATGTATATGCAAGAAGATACAAATTTGAAGATCAGATTTCTCATTTCAATTTATGTTCTGTTTAGAGCAATGTGTTGCGGACCGCCCAATTCGCTAGCCCAATTGCCCACAATTTCGGGCTAGAGAGCCAACACAAGGCCAAGAGTGCTAGCTTGGCCCAATTCCGGAAGGTTCTAGGCAACTCTAGCACATGTGAACATGTAAATATTCTAGAATACTTTATACAATTCCAGCACATGTAAAAAGCTAGGAAATTGTAGAATACTCTAGAGTTTGACCAAGTTTGGCAAAGTTAGGCAAAGTTAGGTAAAGTTAGGCAAAGTTAGGCAAAGTTAGGCAAAGCCTCCCCTATAAATATGGGATGTCATTAGGCATTTGTATCCAACAAGCATTGTAATCTCTCTTTGTGCAATACAAGTTTCTTTGGCTCAATTGCTCTCTTCTCTTGTTCGAGAATCTCTAGGCTTACTTAGCAACATTCGGCAAAGTTGTCTAAGTGCCACACGGGTTAACTGCGCAAAACACTCATCCCGTGACAAGTGGTATCAGAGCTAAGGTTTGCACGCACGCAAATTAGCTCACGAAGCAATGGCCAACCCTTCGAACGTAGCACAAGAGGGTGTTGTTGGTGTGGATGTTCCACCGGAACCAAGCCGTGGCCGAGAGGGAGAACGCGCCCAAGGCAAGACTCGCGGCAAGTCCAAGGCCCTATCCGTGGATGCGTTGGAGCCTCGTGTAGGCACTCTCGAAATAGCATTGTCCGCCACTCAAGATAGCCTCATGGGATTGGAGGAAAGAGTGGATGGTCTCGAGGGAGAATACGCCGAGTTCACGGTGGCCACAAAAGCTCTCATCCATGAGCAAGCGAATATTCTCCGAGGTGAGTTTCGTTCTTTCCATGATGAGTTGCTCAAACTTCGTAGTTTTGTTCAGGACGAACTACGTGCTGTCCGTGCGGAAGTGGATGAAGTCCGCTCGGATTGGGCATGGCACAAGCGCACACTCTCCACAAGTCCAGCTTCCGCAAACTCGAGTGATGCGCGCCGCATTGACGTGCCAAAGCCCGACACCTACGATGGCACACGCAATGCCACCATCGTGGACAATTTCCTCTTTGGGCTGGATCAATACTTCGATGCCATGGGTGTCCGAGATGAGGCATCGAAAGTGGGCACTGCACCCACCTATCTTAGAGGCGCTGCACAACTATGGTGGCGTCGCAAGCATGGCGAGATGGGCAAGGGCATTTGCGCCATCGACACTTGGGCCGACTTCAAGCAAGAACTCCGAAAGCAGTTCGCCCCAAGCAATGCGGAGAAGGAAGCGCGAGTGCGCTTACGTCGCCTCCAGCAATCGGGTAGCATTCGGGACTACATCAATGAGTTCACTACCCTCATGTTGGAGATAAGCGACATGTCCGACAAGGATTCACTCTTCTACTTCCAAGATGGCCTCAAGGATTGGGCCAAGACCGAGCTTGATAGGCGTGGTGTTCAAACACTTGACGACGCCATTGCCGTTGCGGAGTCGCTCACCGAATACTCTACCCAATCCAAGGACAAAAAGGCCAACCAAGGCAAAGGTGGGGGAGAGAGTCGCAAGGACAAGGGCAACAACCGCAAAGATTGGGGGCAGAAAAAGCCGCCTAGCAACAAGAGTTGGCAAGGAAAATCGGAGGGCAAGAAGGAGGCGCCAAAGCCGCAAGCCCATGCTTCATATGCAATGGTCCTCATTGTGTACGCGAATGTCCGGAGAAGAGGTCGCTAATGCTCTTGCTGCCAAACTCAAGAGCAACCCGCAATGTCCACGGAGGAACCCCAACTCAGCATGGGTTCTCTCCAACGCCTCGGAGCACTCAATCACCAACAGCCCCGCACTCGTCAAGAAAGGGCTCATGTATGTAGCGCAAAGGTAAACGGTCAGTCCGTTCGCGCTTGCTAGACACGGAGCAACACACAATTTCGTGTCCGTAGACGAGGCCAAGCGCTTAGGCCTCAAGGCCACCAAGGAAGGAGGCACAATGAAGGCTGTGAACTCACCCGCCAAGCCAATTGCGGGAATCGCACAAGGCGTGCACATCACACTTGGTACGTGGAGCGGAAAGCTTGACTTCTCCATCGTGCCCATGGACGACTTCAAGATGGTCCTCGGCATGGAATTCTTCGACCAAGTCCATGCCTTCCCACTGCCCGCTACAAACTCCCTAAGCATCCTCGACGGGAGTAAAGCATGCATGGTACCCACGGAGCGAGGCAAGTCCGAGGAGAAGACACTCTCTGCCATGCAATTCAAAAGGGCTTTCAAGAAGGACCCAAGCTTCTTGGTCTCCATTCGGGAACTAAATGAGGAAGGAAATAGCGGAACGTCGCCAAGCCAAGTCTCTCCGCAAATTCAAGCCGTCCTCAATAAGTACAAGGACGTGATGCCTCCAGAACTTCCGAAGAAGCTCCCACCTCTGCGAGAGGTAGATCATGCGATCGAGCTGGAACAAGGCGCGAAGCCACCAGCCTTGGCGCCCTACCGCATGGCGCCACCCGAATTAGAGGAGTTGCGGAGACAACTCAAAGACTTGCTAGATGCAGGCTACATTCGCCCCTCAAAGGCCCCATTCGGTGCACCGGTCCTCTTCCAAAAGAAAAAGGATGGATCGCTGCGGATGTGCATCGACTATAGAGCGCTCAACAAGATCACCATCAAGAACAAGTATCCGATTCCATTGATTGCGGACTTGTTCGATCAGCTTGGCAAAGCGCGGTACTTCACCAAACTTGACTTGCGCTCCGGGTACTACCAAGTGCGCATCGCCAAGGGAGACGAACAGAAGACAGCGTGCACAACAAGGTACGGGTCTTTCGAATTCCTTGTGATGCCTTTTGGCCTTACTAATGCACCCGCCACATTTTGCACACTCATGAACAAGGTACTCCAACCATTCCTCGACCGCTTCGTGGTCGTGTACTTGGACGACATTGTGGTGTATAGCACCACACTCGAGGATCATGCCCAACACTTGCAACAAGTCCTCCAAGTACTTCGAGACAATGAGCTCTTCCTCAAACTAGAGAAGTGCTCGTTTGCCCAACAAGAGGTGGAGTTCCTTGGCCACAAGATTGCGGGCGGGAAGATCATGATGGAGAATGACAAAGTAAAGGCCATCCTCGATTGGGAGCCTCCCTCGAAAGTACCCGAGCTTCGCTCATTCCTTGGGCTGGTGAATTACTACCGCCGCTTCATTAAGGGCTATTCAGCCAAGGCGGCACCCTTGACGGATATGCTCAAGAAAAACAGAACGTGGCATTGGTCCGAAGAGTGCCAACGCGCATTCGAGGAGTTGAAAAGAACAATTTCGGAGGAACCCGACCTCACCCTTCCGGACCACACAAAGCCCTTCGAAGTTCAAACGGATGCCTCGGATTTCGCCATAGGTGGAGTCCTTATGCAAGAAGGCCACCCAATAGCGTTCGAGAGTCGAAAGCTAAATGACACGGAACGCCGCTACACGGTGCAAGAAAAGGAGATGACAGCCATCATCCATTGTCTAAGAGTGTGGCGACATTACTTGCTTGGCTCACACTTCATGATCATGACGGACAACGTGGCGACAAGCTACTTTCAAACTCAAAAGAAGTTGAGTCCGAAGCAAGCACGGTGGCAAGATTTCCTTGCGGAATTCGACTATCGGCTAGAGTACAAACCGGGGAAAGCCAATGTTGTTGCGGACGCTCTAAGCCGCAAGGCGGAATTGGCAACACTTAGCATGAGCCAACCGAAGTCCGACCTTGTCTCACGCATCAAGGAAGGCCTCCAACAAGATCCGCTAGCAAAGGATTTGCTGGAGAAGGTGCTCGAGGGAAAGACAAGGCGATTTTGGCAAGAGGAAGGCATCCTCCTCACCAAGGGAGATCGGCTGTTCGTACCAAGGTGGGGAAACTTGCGGAAGGAAGTAATCAAGGAGTGCCACGACTCTAAGTGGGCTGGTCACCCAGGAATCGAGCGCACCACCGCACTAGTTCAAGCCTCGTATTTTTGGCCGCACATGAGGGACGACATCGAGGCGTATGTGCGAACTTGTCTTGTGTGCCAACAAGACAAGGTGGATCATCAACTTCCAGCGGGATTGTTAGAGCCGCTACCACTAGCAACAAGGCCATGGGAGAGTGTCTCCATGGACTTCATCACATCGCTGCCCAAGTCCGAAGGTTGCGGTAGCATCATGGTCGTTGTCGACCGATACAGCAAGTATGCTACATTCATTGCCGCACCCGTCGATTGCAAAGCGGACGAGGCAGCCCGCCTATTCGTCAAGCACATTGTGAAGCTTTGGGGAGTTCCGAAGAGCATTGTGAGCGACCGAGACCCTCGGTTTCTTCGGGCGGTTTTGGACGGAGCTCTTTAAGATGTTGGGGACCGATCTCAAGTTCTCGACAAGTTTCCACCCACAAAACGGATGGGCAGACCGAGCGCATTAATGGCCTCCTCGAGATGTACCCGAGGCATTATGTGAGCGCTCACCAGGGGATTGGGCGAAGCTACTCGACATCGCCCAATTATCTTATAACTTTCAGCGAAGGCGGGCTACAGGCAAGAGTCCGTTCGAGATCATCATGGGATTCCAGCCCATGACCCCCAATGCCATAGCCTCGACTTACGGAGGGAAAAGCCCCGCGGCACACAAGCTCGCCCGCGAATGGCATGAGGAAGCGGACATCACGCGAGCCTACCTCGACAAAGCCGCGAGGAAAATGAAGAAATGGGCGGATACAAGGAGACGGCATGTTGAGTACAAGGAAGGTGATCAAGTCATGATCAAGCTCCTACCCCAACAATTCAAGACTTTGCGGAAAGTTCACAAGGGGTTAGTGAGGCGCTACGAGGGACCCTTCCGAGTTGTTCGACGTGTGGGCAACGTCTCGTATCAACTCCAACTTCCGCCAAGACTCAAGATCCATCCGGTCTTCCATGTGAGCCTTCTCAAGCCATATCACGAAGACATGGGAGAACCAAGTCGCGGAGAATCGAGGCGCGCGCCAACTGCCGTTGTCACCGCATTCGACAAAGATGTGGACTACATCATTGCGGACCGAACGGTTTCGAGGAGGGGCGTGCCAGCACATAGCGAGTACTTGGTGAAGTGGAAAAACCTCCCCGAGAGCGAAGCCACTTGGGAACGTGAAGATGATTTGTGGCAATTCGCTGAGCACATCCAGCACTTCAAGCATGAGAGCGCGACGAGGACGCCGCGAGCTTAGGTGGGGGAGGATGTTGCGGACCGCCCAATTCGCTAGCCCAATTGCCCACAATTTCGGGCTAGAGAGCCAACACAAGGCCAAGAGTGCTAGCTTGGCCCAATTCCGGAAGGTTCTAGGCAACTCTAGCACATGTGAACATGTAAATATTCTAGAATACTTTATACAATTCCAGCACATGTAACAAGCTAGGAAATTATAGAATACTCTAGAGTTTGACCAAGTTTGGCAAAGTTAGGCAAAGTTAGGTAAAGTTAGGCAAAGTTAGGCAAAGTTAGGCAAAGCCTCCCCTATAAATATGGGATGTCATTAGGCATTTGTATCCAACAAGCATTGTAATCTCTCTTTGTGCAATACAAGTTTCTTTGGCTCAATTGCTCTCTTCTCTTGTTCGAGAATCTCTAGGCTTACTTAGCAACATTCGGCAAAGTTGTCTAAGTGCCGCACGGGTTAGCTGCGCAAAACACTCATCCCGTGACAAATGGCTCTTATTCCACAAGCACAAACAGGAAAGAGTACGCACGAAGTTAAGAAACACACATAGCAAAATTTGCATTAACTACTTGCAGCAACATCATCCAAGAACTTGACTTTAATCTTCTTGAGCTTCGCTGCAGCATCTGTCATATGCATTCTCTTCTCAGGTGACTCCATACAACAATCCAAAGCCAAATCCATGATGCTTAATAAACAATCCATTTTGGCAGAAAAAGCTTGCTCTTCTCGCACCAAATTTGCGTCAACAACTTCACTCAATCCGCGAGGTAATGACTCCTTTACCCATCTCTTTAAACTCATTTCTCCTGTGAACATTTCATCAATGGGCCTCTTTCTCGTGAAAGTTTCCATCAATAACACACCATAGCTGTAGACATCACATTTGGCTGAAACAATTCCTTCTGATCCATACTCTGCATTTTTTTAATTTTAATTATGAAACAAATGATAAAACAAATAATTTTTTGATAATTAAGGTAACCCAAACTTTGCTGTGCTTGAAAAAAGAGCAAAAATTTTAATTACAATTGAAACTTTACCTGGTGCCATATAACCAATTGTAGCCATTGTCATGGTTTGTGTCACAGAATCTTCTCCTTCACCTAAGAGTTTGGAAATGCCGAAGTCGCTCACATGTGCCACCATATTTTCATCCAAGAGAATATTGGTAGGCTTCAAATCACAATGAATTATAGGTGCCGACGAATGATCGTGATGGAGATATTCAAGAGCCGACCCCACATCTATCATTATATTCAACCTCTCTAGAATGTCTAAGAAATAGTTGTGAGAATACAACCACTTCTCGAGACTACCATTCGGCATGAACTCAAGTACCAATGCTTTGAAATCTGGATTAGAACAACAGCTAAGGATCTTTATGAGATTTCGATGACGAACATTCCGTAAAACTTCACATTCAGAATCAAAACTCCTAAATGCTCTCTCTAGTTGCAGATTGAAAATCTTTATCGCAACATTAGTCCCGTCGGAAATGGTTCCTTTATAAACTGATCCAAAACTACCTGCACCAAGCAAGTTGCTTTCATTAAATTCATCAGTTGCTCGTTGAATGTCTAGGTAGGATGTTCTTCTCCATGTTGCAAGAGGTAAGAAATCTTCGTGATCTGATTTCCTTGTAGTCCTATTTCGGCATCTTATGTACATAATGATGGTAATCACTATAAGTACAGAGGATACTATTGGAGGCAAAATATATTTAAGGACAATTAGAGCAACTTTCTTGGTTCTTTTGCTATTATCTTGCTTGCAAGGTGGGACTCGGAGTTTAGGTGGACCACAGAGTGCATAATTTCCGAAAAACGATTGAGCTGAGAAGTTTTTAAAAGACCCCCTAACAGGAATTTCTCCTTCTAGCCTATTATGAGACACATTAAATTGTTTGAGATGTGAAAGTGTCTCCAATGACTTGGGAATTTTTCCAGAGAGATTGTTGCCAGAGAGATCTAAGGATTCTAAGCTTATCAAACTGCCAACTGATTCAGGAATAGGTCCTTGAAATTGATTACTAGCCAAGGATAGAGTTTCTAGATCTACGAGGGCGCCAATGGTTGATGGAATATCACCTGAGAATTGATTCCTTGATAAATCTAAAACTCTCAAGACCTTTAACTTTTGTATATTGGAAGGGAGAGAATCATTTAATGAATTTGACGACAAGTTTATCATCAGGATGTACTCAAGGCTCCACAAGGATGACGGTATACTAGAAGTGAGCTTGTTGGAACCTAAGTGGAGTTCTCTTAGAGATGTCAGACTCGCCAAGCATGGCGGTATATGTCCAGAGAGCTTATTTCCATTTAACCTTATTCCGTACATCAACTCCAAGTGGCAAAGATCATAGGGAATAGATCCTTCCAAATTATTTTCTTCAAGAAATAAACCTTGTAGCCGCTTAAGTCTTCCCATCGTTGGTGAAATAGTTCCATTCAAGTCATTGAAGCCGAGCTCTAAGTCGATCAGGCCACGTAAATTACCAATTTCTTTAGGAATGCTGCCCCCGAGTTTGCACTTGGATGCACCGAATTCTTCAAGAGAAGCAGAGAAATTCCCAATTATTGGTGGAAGGACGCCGCTTAATGGATTATAACGTAAGAGTAAAACCGTTAAATTTCTGCAATTAGTCAAAGAAGAGAGAAAACTCCACTGATAACTCAACTGATCTGCTGAAGATGATTCTGTCGTCAAGTTATTAAATGCTAAGTCGAGCACGCTGAGGTGTCTCAAGTTGCCAAATGTATTTGGAATATGGCCTGAGAATGAGTCTAAGCTCAAGTCTAGGCCAATGAGCTTAGATGCATTGGTAATGGAGTTGGGAATTGTTCCGATAAGATTATTGTCCGACAAGGTTAAATACTTTATGTTCCGAAGCGAGTGGCCAATCGTTGATGGTAAGTGGCCTGAGAGTTGATTGCGAATTAGATTAAGGACTCTTAGGGTTGAAATATTGAAGATCGTGGGTGGAATGAGGCCACTTAAATTATTCGTAAGGAGAACAAGACGCTCCAAATTTTGTAGATTGCCAATCTCGGTTGGAATTTGACCTGTCATAAAGATTAATGCCAAATTGATGAGTTACTGAGCTTTTTAATTAACATAAATTTTAATTTCATAATGCATGAAAATCAAATTTGCCCACAAAATGAGTGTTATTACTCTATCAACACCCAGGGGGTGGGGGGGGGGGGGGGGGGTGTGGGTGTTGATATTTCTACCTTATAATTTTTGTAAAACCCCACCCGCTTTTAGAAAATTATTGCAACGAGATTCTTAAAAAAATTCAAATAAAGAAGAATTTTAGAGAATTAATCAATTAAATCTATCTTAATCTACTTTTTGAAACTGATATTCTTTTATCATATTTAATAACTAAGGTTGCTTTAACATAAATTTAATATAACTAGTCTACTCTCATAAGGTAGAATTACTAAAATACCCACAAATTTACTTCAACTTCAACTAAACTAACAAAATGTATTTGTTGACATGTGGGGAACTAAAAATTATTGAATTTTATTTTAGAAATATTGTATTACAAAACATAAAACAAAATGCCGAAACTATATATTAGATACAATAGTACATGTTTTTTTGGGGTAATTTGGTCATTTTATATTAGAAGAGTAAAATAGTCAAATTAAACTTATTTTTAAAGCAGCCGTAAACGGCCAAAGATTATTAAAAGCCCCAAGTCATAAAAGAAAAATATTATAAAATAATTTATTAATTGTTCAGACTTAATTTATAATTCTATAACATAATGTGAACTTATTATAACTATCTTATCAAAATGACGTGGGTTTGCAAGAATAATGAGTGGAAATATCCCCAGCCTATAAAATAAAAAGAATTTTGCAGCTATGCAAATGCAAATATGTAGAACGTACCTTGTAGGTTGTTAAAACCTATATTCAAAATGAAAAGGCTGCTCAAATTTCCTATCCCTGAAGGAATATTTCCATCAATAACGTTGTAGATTGCGTGTAACACGTGCAGCTTCGATAAATTGAAGAGAGAATTTGGGATTGGACCCGTGAAACTGTTATTACGAAGACCCAATATTCGTAATTTGGATAAGACGCCAATCGATGTTGGAATGCTTCCACTCAATTTATTGTAAGCGAATCTAATGAATCTGAGTCGGCGTAATTGCCCCAATTCATTAGGTAGATGGCCATGAAAATTGTTCCGGCCAACATCAAGAGATACTAAGAACGTGAGATTTCCCAAGTGTGGGGGAATGGTACCTCCGAGACCTATATCTGAAAGATTCAAGGCCGTGACTCTTTGATGGCGTGAACCACAAGAAATGCCAATCCAGGTACATATTGGATAAGATATAGACCAATTATTTGTCAGGACACTTCGATAATCAACGACACGGGCTTTGAATGCAAGAGGAGCCGATTGATCGGTTGTTAAATTGTTTAAAGTCGTCATAGCTAAGCTAGCCATGATGAGATATTGTAAAAACAACATAGGAACAAAGAAAATCGATAAGCGCATATTGATCGTTTTTAATAGATACAGAAACCTAATTGCTAGGTAAGATTGATACAAGTTTTAAGTGAAGGAAATCGGCATATACTTATACAGTAGACGTGAATTTGAAAACAAGAAAAGAGAAAAATATAGAGGAGAATATATTTTGTCATTGAGCGAGTCGTCCAAGAAAACCCATTAGTCCTACTTAAACCAAAAAGAAGAAGACACTCAACAACGCGTACGCATGCTTAGTCCATTTGTTCACACTATGCGAGGCTTCATGGCAACCACAATATGTTCTTTTTATTTTCTCTACAAATGAAAAAGACGACCTTCACTTGACTTGGGCTAATAATTATAAGTAAACAATTAATAGTGCTAAGGACAAGTATGGTAATATAGCTTTAAAATAATTATTATTGGTTATACTGTAAAAATAATTAACTGTAAAAAAAAGTTAAATATTTGGTAAAATTTATTTTAAAATATCTATGAATTTTAAAACTAGCCGTATATATTTAGTAGATCTTAGTATTAAACTATTATAAGAATATAATTGACTAAAATGAACATGATATTGAAGAAATTTATTTGCACATTTATATACATGTGTCTATAATTTTTTTTATTGTGTATATCAAAATTGCTAACTAAAAAAATATTTATATTTTATAAATTTTATTTCTTTTATTTTGTTATCTCAATATAAATAGTAATAATGATAACGTCTCTAAATTTAATTATTTTATTTCCTAATTGAATAAGTATAATTTTGGGTTTCTGTTATATACGTGAGGGTGTGTGTGTGTGTGTGTAAAACTTATTCTCAAAATCAAAATTTAAAAATTACTCATTCGCTGCTTTTGCAAATGTACGGTAGGAGAGGGTAATTTTCCCAAAAGTGATTTTTAAAAATTTTATCAAACACTGAATTAATTTTTAACTTTTCAAAATCATTCTTAAACTTCTCAAAAATGATCTCAAATGGACTCTTAAGTCTCGGATGATCATTCCATAAAGAGACTATTGTATTATTAGATGGAGGGACGCAATCTAATTGTTAATTCAAGTGACTTTTCTTTACTAATTAATGGGAAATGTAACTCAACAATAGTAATGCCATTTATCTGACAAATTGAACAATAAAATCAAGAATAGGAAGGATGGGGAATGGATATTGTTGTTAAAAGCTATTACTCGCATTCGCCCATGAAAATAAAGGATGCATTTTACAAATCCTCATGTGGACACATGCATCGTTAACTTGACCTGCTTCTCAAAATTATTTTATCATGATCAATGTAACAAATAATTCGATATCTTAATACTTTCAAGTATTGCGGGAATGAAAATAAATTCTCCTTTTTGTCCATGTGAGTAAACTTTGAATCACATAACTCTTGTATTATGCAAGAAGCTTTACTCGGAATTGTAAGCAGCGATGAAAGTGAAATTGCAAAGAAGATGATTATTTTTGGCTTGTGGTGTATATAGAAACGTCTATATCGGAAATAGAGTGATAGAAATGTTATTGCAAAGAAGCAGACTAGCAGTGACGCCTTGAATAAGTCCACCAAAGCCTTTTGCATCTTCTCCTCCAACACCGCCAATAGAGTCCGTTTGACTCATAAATTTTTGTCGCTTCCACTCTTTTCAAAAGCTAGACTATAGGATTTCGGATGGACAATCACTTCTTTTCAAAGGGGCCACCAATCTTGAATGAATTTTGGATTCGGTGTTGATATTTTGGGGGGTAATTTTTAAAAACCTCCCCTGAGGTTTGGGCTTGTTGCAAGTAGATGGCGAGTATTTGTTTATTTGTAAAAAATCCCCTACCGTCAGTTAATTTTAACATTGACCGTTAGTTGACTGTACAAAGACAATATTACCCTTAACAACAGTTTGTAGACGGAAATAACTAAAAAAAAATTAAAATTGTTGGCGCGAAAAGCACAAACCCTATTTTTTGACAATTTTATCCTTGTCAATTCTAAAGATTTACAATATCATAGGTAAAGATTATAACTATTTCATTTTCAAGTTTTTAATTTTATCTTTTTTGTAGGAACTTTAAGAAAATATCAATAATTTAAAGAGGATTTTTCAAAATTTTAATTTGATCTTTCTTGTATGAACTTTAAGAAAATATCAATAATTTAAAGAGGGTAAAATAGCCAACAATTTTAATTTTTTTTTAGTTATTTCCGTCTATAAACTGTTGTTAAGGGTAATATTGTTTTTGCACAGTCAACTAACGGTCAATGTTAAAGTTAACTGACGGTAGGGGTTTTTTTACAAATAAATAAATTCTCGTCATCTACTTGCAACAAGCCCAAACCTCAGGGGAGATTTTTAAAAATTACCCATATTTTGGGCTTATGAGAGCGAGAGTCTGTTTGACTCATAAATTTCATCACTTTCACTCTTTTCAAAAGCATGTTAAAGCTAATCTTCAATGAATTTTAGGGTTTATTTTTAAGTAATCATTTACCTTGCATGCATTTATGCAATCATATGATTATATATTCAATTATTTTTGAAGTAGAAAAAATTACTTCTCCTAAAAGTAAGAGCGGGGCAGGTATTGCAATTTGTAGTAGTTAATTCTTGGATGAATTTTACTGAAGTATAGTCTTGTAAAAGAACTAGTTTCCTTAAATTGTAAATCTCGTTTATGATTGGGAGATTTTGATCAAAATTAATATGATAAATTCGTTGCAAGTGTTTTTCTTGAAGTCTCATCTTCCGTAATGTTTGTAAAATCAAGGTTTTACCATCTCTGATTAAATATTTACATTTGATTTCGACCACGTAATCTGAACTTGACGAAAGATTATGATTTTGTGTGATTTTATGAATGTGGTCTTATCTCTTATAAGCCAGCAATGAATTACTTAAAGCTTGCTGACAAATTATAAGCTCAAAGACCGCTGCTGCTTCATTAATCACATTACCCAAATTCATTGCAGAACTCATCATAAGTTATCCGAGAATTTGAAGCTTTATTTTGGCTTCATTCATGTAATTACTTTCCTCCCCCTCCCCCCACCCAAGTACTTCCTTTGTAGATCCCAAAGACATGTTTAACTTTAGTTTAGGGTAACAAAGCTACAGCTTTTTCTGCTGTGTGCAACAAGCGAAGAAAGTGAAATTGTAAAGAATACGATCGATTACTGATACGAAAACATAAAGATTGATAATTTTTAGAGAAATAAAGCTCCTAAATAATTAGAATATTATTCATAAGTCTTAATAAATAAAACTAGAATTTTGGTTCTTTTTACACCAACCCTAAATATCTTGAATTTATTAAAATAGGAAAACGAGAAATATTTTTTTGTAGTAAAATTCTCTAGTCTAAATAAGCAAAATTTTAATGTCTGAAGAAAAAAGAAGTAAAAATTCTGAAAGCAATTAAAAAAAAAGCAAAATAACTTAAAATTGCAAAATAATCAAGAAAGAAACGGAACTTTTGGCTCAAATACAGGGTAGAACAACTTAAAACAATTTTTCTATTTTAGTTTATCTTATCGCAAGTTTTGAAAAGATGTATTATAAGTTCTAAACAAACAGCTATCCCTACAAAGTACCATGGTCATTCTATGTAACTACCCTACATCAATTATTGTTGGTTTGTGGTGTATCCAGACTTTTCCATCGGATAGGCTGTCCATGAATACAGTGATAGAAATGTTATTGCAAAGAAATGTTGAAAAGTCATGCACCTGACATTCAAATTCAAAAATGCATGCAAAATTTCAAATGGCTACCAAACAATTAAAGAAAAAAATGAAAAGTTGGCAAATTAACAAATTTGCCAAATGGACACCATTGACATATGTGCATGGGATAGGTGGAATAGTGCTTGGGTTAGGTGGAATAGTATTAGCTTCAAGGCTATAAATAGAGGAAGTTTTTCATTTGTTAAGTATCCCAAAAATTTGTTAAGCTTATTAGTTTTTAAGCTTTTGAGAGTTCTGAGAGTGTGAGTAATTGGAGAGTGTGTGTGAGAGTACTGGGTGTATTTGGGTTCAGGAAAAGTGAGATTTCTTTACTTAAATTTGTACTCAAATAATTGTTAATAATACAATTATTTTTCTCTTGCTCCCGTGGATGTAGGTTTAATTACCGAACCACGTAATTCTTGTGTCCTTTATTTTTTTATAATTATTTAGTGCGCTTGATTTCACATTACGCGCTTGATTCCGCATACCGCGCACAACAAGAAAAATACTAGCAGTGACGTTTTGAAAATTCCACCAAAGTCTTTTGCATCTTCTCCTCCAGGACCGCCAATAGAGTATAGAGTCCGTTTGACTCATAAATTTTTGTCAATTTCACTCTTTTCAAAAGGACGGGAAAGCTTATCAAACGGACCACCAATCTTTAATGAATTTTGGATTCAGTGTTGATATTTTGGGCTTATCAAAGCTAGAGTCCGTTCGACCCATAAATTTTTGTCACTTTCACTCTTTTCAAAAGCATGTTAAAGCTGACCTTCAGTGAATTTTTTATTCGCGTACCTTAAGTAATCTGTGCATTTATATAATTATGCGGTTATAGATTCAATTACTACTTCTCTTGAAAGTGAAAGCAGGGCAGATATTGTAACGCAGCTGCTATTGGTAGCAATTAATTCTTGGATGAAATTTACTAAAGTATAGCCTTGTGAAAGAACTAGTTTTCTTAAATTGTAAATGGTCCCGTTTATGATGGGGAGATTTTGATCAAATTTGAAAGAAAGCTTGAAAAATATATTGAAACTATAATGAAATTTTAAGTTTGATTTATATTACAAATGTGGACAATGGATTGAAGTTGCTAGTTTTGAAGATAATATAGAAGAAGATCAGAGTTTATATAAATTGAGATTTTTTTTTGCACTTAGATTTTTATTTAAAAAATATTGTTTGTGTTATTATTAAGAGAAAAAAATAGGACTTGGTTATGTTGCAACTGTGGTACCGTGCCACAATTGCAACCAGTCATTGGATCCACTTGGATCCACTGTTGCACCTCTCATCCAAGTGAATTCAATGACTGGTTACAACTGTAACACGGTACCACAGTTACAATATAGCCGGACCCAAAAAAATATAATAAATGAATCTAAGTCTTATAATATTATAGTTGTCATGTGTCATAATCATATTAAAAGGTTTGAAAAAATGAGATTAGGTGAGGATTCAATTCCTCCTTGAAGACCGCTAATAGAATTGGTTTCACTCATAAATTTTTGTCACTTTCACTCTTTTCAAAAGTGCGTGACAGCTAGGTTATAGAATTTTGGATGGACGATCACTCTTTTCCAAAGGACTACCAGTCTTTAATGAATTTTGGATTCAGTGTTAATATTTTGGGCTCATCAAAGCTAGACTATAGATTATTTTTTTTTTAAGAATTTTGAATTCAATGTTGATATCTTGAGCTTATCTTTAACTAATTTTTTACCACTCGTGCATTTATGTCATTGTACGGTTATAGATTCAGTTATTTTTAAAGTAGAAAAATTACTTCTCTTAAAAGTGAAAGCAGGGAATGCAGACGCTATTTGTAGTAGTTAATTCTTGGATGAAATTTGGGTCTTGCTATAATACATGCATGTATCACATACATGCAAGGAATAAAAAAATTAAAAAAAACATTGCCAAACATTTGAAAAAAAAAAAACTAGAGCAACCGGTAAAGAGCAACCGGTTGTGCCTTAAACGATTAAAAAATTATGAAACAATATAATAAATAAATATAATAAACAAAATAATAATTATTTAATAATAAAGGCTAGATAACTATAAAAAATTAGTTTCAAATTTAATGGTATCAGTATCAAGTTAACGGTAGGTGTTTCGTGTTTATTGATCTACTAATTGCATGATTTTCAAGGTTGCAAGTGAATGATCTCAAGTTCCATGTTCATTGTCCCCAGTTTCAAGTTCTTTTGGTTTCAAGTTTAATGGTCCCAGTATCAAGTTAACGGTAGGTGTTTCATATTTATTGGTTCATTAATTGCATGATTTTCAGGGTTGCAAGTTAATTATCCCAAGTTTCATGTTCATTGCCCTCAGTTTCAAGTTCCTTTGGTTTTAAATTTAATGGTCTCAGTATCATGTTCATTGCCCTCAGTTTCAAGTTCCTTTGGTTTCAAATTTAATGGTCTCAGTATCAAGTTAACGGTAAGTGTTTCATATTTATTGGTCCATTATTTGGAAGATTTTTAGGGTTGCAAGTTAATGATCTATGGTTTCAAGTTAATGATCCTATATTTCATATTCAATGCCTTAAGTTTCAAGTTACTCTAGTTTCAAGTTTAATGGTCCTAATTTCAAAATTAATGGTAGGTGTTTCATATTTATTGGTCCATATATGGAAATTTTCATAATTGCGAGTTAATGATTTTTGGTTTCAAGTTAATGATCCTATGTTTTATGTTCATTGCCCTATGTTTCAAGTTACTTTGATTTCAAGATTAATGGTAGGTATTTCATATTTATTAGTCCATCATTTGGAAGATTTTCAAGGTTGCAAGTTAATGATTTTTGGTTTCAAGTTAATGATGGTATATTTGATGTTCGTTGCCATAAGTTTCAAGTTACTTTAGTTCAAATTTAATGGTTCCAATTTCAAAATTAATGGTAGGTGTTTCATATTTATTGATCCATTATTTGAAAGATTTTCAAAGTTGTAAGTTAATGATCTTTGGTTTCAAGTTAATGATCTTATGTTTCATGTTCATTGCCCTAAGTTTCAAGTTACTTTGGTTTCAAATTTAATGGTCCTGGTTTTAAGATTAATGATAGGTGTTTATATATTTGTTGGTCCATTATTTGCAAAATTTTTAGGGTTGTAAGTTAATGATCCTATTTTTCATTCTCATTGCCCTACGTTTCAAGCTACTTTGATTTTATATTTAATGGTCCAAATTTTAAGATTAATGATATGTGTTTCATATTTATTGGTCTACGATTTGTATATTTTTAGGATTGCAAGTTAATGATTTAGAGTTTCATGTTCATTGCGCTAAGTTTCATGTTATTTTGGTTTTAGCTTAATGTCTTAATGTCAAGATTAATGGTATGCATTTCATATTTATTGGTTCATGAAATGACATGCATTCTATCATGAAATTTATGATAGTTTTTTCAAATCACATATTTGTCACACCACAATTTCGTGATTACTTGAATTTCTTGCAGGCTTTTAAAATTTTCACATGGGAAATTTAAAATTTTCAGTGAATTTAAATTTAGTTTTGATAGGAAAATTGAATTAGAATATGACACATTTTATGATTGATACTTACTATCACAAATTTTGATTTTTTTAAATTTAAATAATTTTGTTTCCTATTTTTGACATTTAAATCATAAAACCACTATGAAAGAAAATAAAATTGTATATTCAATTAAATCAGAAAATAGATAACTTAATATCAATTAAAATCCAAAGTACAACCAAATATCGAACAATCAAGTTACGTTTAGTTTCATGTTTAATAGTCCCAACGTCAAGATTAATGGTTGCATTTCCAAATAATTAGGAACAACTCAAGTGTGCAATAAGAGATTTCATGTTCAATGACTAACATTGTCTTTAATGTAAGTAATTTAAGATGATCATTAGTTTCATTTTTAATGTTCAGATTTCATATTCATCGGAATGTTATTATAGAGATGATTTAAATATAAATATAGCAACAAATATTGTAATCGGTACAAATTACAATATCATAATTAATTACATAGGTAAGGCATGTGTATATGATGACCAATCGAAGGAAGAACAAGGACTCTGTATGACTGTATGGTAGAGTTAAAAGAGAAAATATGACATAATCTAATACGCTCGTTAGTGACTTATATTAGTCTTTCACCTAATGCTGTAATATGTTCAATAGAGACTTGTCGTTTGTTTTATAATGTACTTATCATTTAAGTTTAATATTATGTATTAAAATTATTTATGTGTAGTTTGAAATTTTAGCTAAGCAACCCAAGAGCGGAGTGAGTTGAGTATGCAAAAAATTGGATAATAATATCACAAAACAATTCTAGCAAATAGTTTAAAGAATTCAATAACAATAAATACAACAATGAATAAACTTGCAAAGATAAAGAGAAAGAGAATAAATAGAAGATTTTTATGTGGTTCGGCAAAACCCCGCCCACGTCCATGCTTTCAAGCAAATCGAGGTTGAGAATTCCACTATCCAAACCTCACAATCTAAGGTTTCAAGATATTTATAATTGGCTTCCAAAATGTCAAAAAATCTTTACAAGTTCAGATGAACATATACCTCTTTTCTCAAGTTATCGTTATGACTAAATTTGAACATATAGGACAACAATTAGTCAAGAATGGTTAAAATGCAGGGGACTTCAGAACATAGAACTGTATATTTGGCCAGTAAAAGAAAAATCTATTTATAAAAAACAAGAACTAAGCATACAAGCAATAAGAAAATAGTTAAATTATTTAGTTATGAATTAGATGTGTCTACTAATGGCAACCAAACTCAAATTACTCAGAGGGAATTGAACATAGGAGTAGATCAATAAACTTCAATTATTTATAGACTTCTGCATGTTTTGATATTTCATAAATTATTTATCGTACTTGAATAAACTTCAGCATTTAAACAAAAATATTGATAATATTTGTGTACAGAAATCAATGTTGTTCATGTATATCTTTAGCATGAAAGCCCTCTATTGTGAAGAACTCAAGAAAGCAGATGCAAAAGGGAACCAAATCATATATCATAGATGCACAGATGAATGTATTTATCCATTTTACAAAATTTTTATAATGAAAAGAAACTGAAGAAGGCAGGTTCAGAAGGGAATTATACTTGCACCAGCAAGTAGAAAAATATGCCAATACTAAAGCAATATAGGCCACCAAGATCTGCAAGGAAGATCACTGCATGGCGAAGAAAGAATACAGCATTTTAATACCAGTGTTCAGCCTATCTTCAACAAAAATAAATTTATAGAAGAGCAGAAAGCTGCAACAGCAGAGACAGAATACCTATCTATCAAAGTCAATGCAAAGAACTACAAGACTAAAGCTGCAACAGCATAGATCGGATCCACAGGATAGCATTATCTCTTTAAAGAAAGACCATTTTTACGACATTGTGCGCATTATCTCTTTCTACAGAATATCATGATATTTAAATAAAGAACATATTTTTTATAAGTAAAAAAGATCACTCAAAAAGCTCAATACTTTAAAACCAGTTAAGCAATTTAACTCTTCCCAAATACCACAATACGGAAACATGATTCACACAACATTACACAAAAGCTAGGAATAGATTTAGAATATGATCCTAAAGAAACTCACTTTAGTTCATGAATGCCACCAATAAGGTACAAACATAGAAAAATAATAATTTTTTTTCCTAAAATTTTATGATTTTCTAGCTAGGAAATTCATTCCAAGTACATTCATTCAACAAACTAGGACCAAGTATTCGTTCGGCTTTGAGAACCTCAGTTTTCCAGCTTTAATGACAGAAACAGAATCATATTCCTGAATATCATTCGAAACGAATTTCAATATCAATCAAGCATTTTCCTTTCCTTTGTTTCCTTGATATAAAAATGAAGTCTTTGAAAGCTTTGACATAAAACGAGTAAACAAGTTGAGAGGATACTGAGTTCAGCTATATTAACAATTCAAAACTAATTCCATTAAAAAACCAGTGTTATTACTTCAAATATATCACATCTAATACACTGAATATTCATAAAGAAGTAAATCATTCATAATACTTTTGCAGAGCGTTATGATTTCAACCAGTTTTACCAAATAACTATAACCAGAATATCAAATTATAACTAGAAAGAGACCTGACGAAGGCCACCACCGAGCTTGATGTCCTGGTTTGTCATGCTAGATAGGTCAAGCATCGCGTCACCTGGAACCTAAAATTGTTAAAATAGCTAAAAATAATTAATTTTAAAAAAAAATAAGTTCGCGCATAAAAAAGAACAGAAGAAACACAAGAAAAAAATACAAATCACTATCTTATCAACAAAGTTCGCTGTTGGCTCGTCTTCATGAAAATACCAAAGGGCTTGAACGGTATTTTCGCAGCAACTTTCCCCTCTAGAGGCCAAACACGACAAACAGAACGAGGGCGACAACGGCGCCGGATTTGAACTTGAACAACGACGTATCGCGGCTGAATTCTTTAAGGCTGGTCTCGACACGGTCAATCTTTTTGGTCTTGGACTTTTTGGCGGAGATTTTAGCTGGGTTTTCGATTTTCATAGTCTCGAGTTCTTGACGGCTTTGTCGATCGAGGATTTGAGGGATTTGTAAGAGTTGGTTCGCTAAATGAGAAGTCATGAGGTTGATTCGCAAATGATGACGTGCTCGTAAATGGTTCCGTTTATGATTGGGAGATTTCTATCAAAATTAATATGATGAATTCTTTGCAAGTGTTTTCCTTTGAAGTGTCATCTTTCATAAAGTTTGTAAAATCATGGTGTTACCATCTCTGAATAAATATTTACTCTTAAATTAGACCGGCTAATCTGAACTTGATGAAAGATTATGATTTGTGTGATTTTATGAATGCAGTCCTATATCGTGTAAGTCAGTAATGAATTAATTAAAGTTTTTATGTATAAATATTTACTCTAAATAAATTGTGTATAGTGATTGAGCAGGGTTATGTCTACAGAGATTGGTAATTATTTAAATCATTTTAAAATGTAAAATGCAAAATGGGAGGATTGTTGACAATAATAAAAATCAAACTAAAATAACAAGAATGCAAATTCAAATTGTAATTCAAATTGGGAAAAGCTCTGGTTGAAGGAATTAACTCACTGATTCGACTACGATCATTGATTCAAATATAAATCATTACTACTTATGAATAGACCGATTATAAATATCGAGACCTCTCTAATAGCCAATCTCTCCTTAACCGGTCGATAACTAAGGCAAGGCACGACCATTGGTTATTTCCTAATCAATGAGACAACCCTAGATACGATCACATGATTTAATCAATTGATAAATTTTAAAACCAGAGAGACCCAAATCCTAATCAACAAACGCATACGATGGTTCATTTAAATTAGATTGTTTATTCTCATAACACAACGCACTGCTATGCTTTTTGTCACAAAGATTAAAATCTTCATACGATAAATCTTTTAATTGACAATAGATTAAGTTGATAATTAAATAGTGGCCAATTATCTAATTAACAAACATAATCATGACAATAATTTAGAGAATAAACAAATACCCAAAAAGCAATAAAACAATTAAAGAATAAGAAAGATCTCACAGTAATGATGAATCAAAACTTTATTAACCTTCAACCAGAATAATAAGTTTAGTTCTTCATAGAGAGAAGAGAAAAATTTAGATCTAGGATTTTCTTTTTTCTTCAAAAATCTCATCCCCTTTGTTTTTCACGTCTTCTCTCTCTTATAGAGTTTTTCCAAAAATAAAATACTAATATCTAAAATATTATCTAAATATTAAATTCAAAATTACAAAAATAAGCAAAAAGACAAAACACGTTAAAATAAAAACTGCAGGCCCTTAGTTGACAGCACGCGCCCACGCCTTATCAACAAAATTCTTCTGAAGCTCATAATTTCTCCAGGAAAACAATCATCCTCAAACATCATCTTGTAGCTCAATTTTAGCACCAATTAATAGAATTGCACCTACAAAAATAAAATACAAGTAAATCACTATTATTAAGTGCAAAATATTGATATTAAGGGAAGTAAACAATGCAAAACTAGTGCATAAATTGCACTCTAACAGCAGTCCTATCTCGTGTAAGTCAGTAATGAATTAATTAAAGTTTGCAGACAAATTACTCAAAAGCTGCCGCTGCTTCATTATTCACATTACCCAAATTCAGTGCAGAACTTATCATAAGTTTTCCAAAAATTTTGTGCTTTATTTGGCTTCACTCATGTAAATTTTTTCCACCCAAATCCCAAGTACTTCCTGCAATATCACTCCTGTGTAGATGTTTTCCCCTAAGACATGTTTAACATTGGTTCAGGGTAACAAAGTTACAACCTTTCCTGCTGTGTGCAACAAGTTATTAAATTTGAGTATTTAGTTCTCTATTACTACTGCTAGTAAGAGAGGCGAAATGGAAATGTGAACTCAAGTTTGTACAAAGTTTGTTAATAAATAAATGAGTTGATAAAGAGACATTTTAAATATTTACAAAAAATGGAGAGTGATGTCTAGTTCTGTTTTCAATGTTTAGAGTCCAATTGTGATTGATAGTGATATAATTACCCCCACTGGAAATTTTGATTATGAAGTTGCACTAAGAATTTTAGTATAATATGTTGCACCTTTCTATACAATCATCCGGTATAATAACATATCAAAAAAATAATAACTCGACTTACCGGGTAAGAAAGAAAATAAAGACGCTAAAAGAGAAGTAGAGATTCAAAGACTTGACCACTTTGTGGGAGGGATAATTACGTAAATCTCCAGAATACTGAAATAAAGCACTTGCAATATCTAGCATTATGTGTACATATATGTACGCGTCCAAAGACAAAAATTCGAAGATTAGATCCCTCATTTCATTTTATGCTCAAAGCAATGGCTTTTGTTCCACAAGCACAAACAAGGAAGAGTACGCACAAAGTTAACAAACACACATAGCAAATATGACATTAACAAGTTGCAGCATCATCATCCAGAAACTTCACTCTAATCGTTTGCAGCGGCATCTTTCACATATACCCTCTGTTCTGGTGACTTCATGCAACAATCAAACGCCAAATGCATGATGCTTAATAAACAATTCTTTTTGGCGGAAAAAGCTTGCTCTTCTCTACTAATTTGCATCAACAGCATCCGTCAGTGCCTGAGGTAATGAGTCCTTTATCTAGTCTCTTAAACTTATTTCTCCAGTAAACATCTCATCAATGGACGTCTTTCTCGTGAAAGTTTCCATCAGTAAAGCACAATAACTATAGATGTCACATTTGGCCGAAATTATTCCTTCTGATCCGTACTCTGCAATTTTTGGTTTCAATATATCAAATATGAGATTATGAAACAAATGATAAGCAAATAATCTTTTGATAACCAAGGTGACCCAAACTTTCCCTGTGCTTGGAAAAAGAGCAAAAATTTGATATTATAATTGAAACCTTACCTGGTGCCATATAACCAATTGTAGCCATTGTCATAGTTCGGGTCATAGAATCTTCTCCTTCACTTAAAAATTTGGAAATGCCGAAGTCGTTCGCATGTGGCACCATATTTTCATCCAAGAGAATGTTGTTAGGCATCAAATCACAATGAATTACAGATGCTGATAAATGACCGTGACAGAGATATTCAAGAGCTGACCCACATCTATAATTATATTCAACCTTTTTAATGTATCTAAGAAATAGTTGTGAGAATACAACCACTTCTCGAGGCTGCCATTGGGCATGAGCTCAAGCACCAACGCTTTAAAATCTGGATCACAATAGCTACTAAGGATTTTAGGAGATTTTGATGACGAACAATCTTCACATTTAGAAAATCAAAACTCCTAAAAGCTCTCTCTAATTGCATATTGAAAACCTTTATCATAAAGTGTGTCTTTGTACATTGATCCGATGCCACCTGTACCTAGCAAGTTACATTTATTAAATCCATCAGTTGCTTGTTGAATATCATGGTAGGATATTCTTCTCCTTGTTGTCAGAGAAAACAAATGTTCCTGAGCCGGAGTTCTTGTTTTCCTACTTCGACATCTTAGGAAGAAGATCATAACAATTGTTCTGAGTACACTTGATATAATCGAAGGCAAAGTGAATTTCAGAACCAGTAGAGCAGCTTTCTTGGATCCTTTGCTATTATCTTTGTTGCAAGTTTGACTTGAAGTCTTGGTGGACGTAGAGTGCATAATTCTAGAAAAACCGATTGAGCTGAAAAGTTTTTAAAAGGTCCCTTGAAAGGAATTTCCTATTCTAGCTTTACCAAGACCTTTTAACTTTACTAAGACCTTTTAAGTTTTATATCTTAAGGTAGGGGACCACTTAGAGTATTTGCTGACAAGTTTACATATCAGATTTATGACAACTCCACAAGGATGATGGGATACCAGAAGTGAGCGTGTTGGAGCTATTAGAATTGCAGGACCTGTTTGGTTAAAGAGAAAATGAGAGAAAAATTGATTATGAATCTAGAAGAATCTTATTTGTTAATGAATGATGCTAGAATGTACAACTGAGGCACTGAGCTTGCATTGCTCTATTTATACTGATCACAAAACTGATGATACATACATTTCATTTCATAATTAACTACTAACAAATATTGCTCTAAGCCTATTACAATGTGCCATCTATTAATGCTTCCAAGAATACTAGAATCTTCACATAACGACTTGGACACATCAGCATAAAGTCTGTTAACAATGCTCTGCATTTCACACACCATCTGCACGCCTGCACATACTCATCATAAGCCAATCTCAGCAACTCAGCTCAGCTGCACACATATGCTCTGCAAACACATACTCTGCACATTTATATTGGCATGCTATATAATCTAACAGGAGCTTAAATAGAGTGTCCTTAGAGAAGTCAAGGCATTGCGGTATATGTCCGAAGAGCGTATTTTCATCCCACCAAGTACCCCATCTCTCTCCGAATATAGTTTTATTCTAACTAATCCTTACAGTCATTTCCTTCCACACGAGATTATTCACAATCAAACTCAGCCTACATTGTTTTTGTATATCCTCAGCATATAACAAAATAAAGAATGAGAACAAAATTAAGGAAACTAGATCCCACGAATAAAGAGAATGCATGCTCGTTTTTTCAATTTGTATAACAAACAAATTGTTTTTCTCTATGAGACCAAGACCTAGTTTCATTTACATTGTTTTTCCTACGCACTAATAAGACTTAGGTCTTAGTTCGAATCCCTTACAACATGTCACTCTGAGTTTGATTCTGGGGAAAAGTAAAATACATAACATTGATAGAGGACTATCAGATTTCTCCGTCCCATCTACGCTGAGATCAAAACAATTGGCTCATATTCCACAAGCACAAACAAGACAACAGCAAGTCAGCAACATTCGGAACGAGTTCAAATGGAGGTGGATGGCATGTCACTCTTGAGTTTGCAATGTCTCGGACTTGTTGTTCTCTGTTAAACGACGTCGCATATTATAAGTGTACGACAAGTGACTAACGGCGGTTATGGCCGTTAAATGAGCACGTGAGCAACTAAATTATATTATCTCAGAAACGTCAAGCTCAGGACCTTTTGATCATTACTCAAGTTGCACGCGTGGAGCACGTGTCAGAAGCAGTTACGGGCCGTTGCTTTTGGCGGGAAAAAATCTGGGCAACTTGCCTCACAGGCAGAAACAACGGTTATATGAATGCTGATTACTATTATTTTCTGAGGTTGTTAGGAGAGCTCAAAGAGAGTTAGAGAGAGAAAGTCATCTTGATTTGTTCTCTATAATGCCCTTGAGGCTCTTGTAACCTTGTTCTCTTGAGATTAGTGAAGCCATTAATTTGATCTTGATCCACTGTAGATGTAGTCACCTCTGGTGCTGGACTACTATAAATCTGTGTTCTTTGTTTACTGATCTATTCATTGTTAATTTCCATTTCAAATCAGTGTTTGTGAATCTTGAGTATTTCTTGTCCAACATTGTGGTCTTGGGGTGTTAATTTGGGATCAAATCACAACACCCATAAACATTTCATCTGTGGGCTTCTTCCTTTCTACCAATAGAATGCCATAACTATAAACATCGCATCTGGAAGGAATAATTCCCCTCTATTCCGTAGTCTGCATTTTTTTTTCTTTTCAATTTCAACATATCAGAAAGAGGTTTCTTTATGAAATAATTTGTAAATAAATAGCGTTTGGAATAAATTTTGCTTGTGTTTCAAAAAAGGGGCAAAGTTCGAAATAGACTTAAGACATTACCTGATGTCGTGTAAACAATTGTGGCAATTGTCAATGTTGTCGCAGTATCATCTGATTAAGTATTTACTCTTGATTTGGATCACCTAATCCGAACTTGATGAAAGATTATGGTCTTGTATGATTTTATGAATGTTGAACAACCCAGTCTTATCTCATGTAAGTCCGTAATGAATTAATTAAAATTAATGACAAGTTACAAACTTAAGAACTACTGTTGCTTCATTAATCACATTACCCAAATTCAGCTCAGAACATATCATAAGTTTTCCAAAATTTTTATGCTTCTTTATTTTGGCTTCATTCATGTAATTTTCCCCCCAAAATCCCAAGTACATTATGCAATATTGTTTGATGTCAAATGTGAAAGCACGTTTCTGTACAGATACTTTCCCCTTAGACATGTTTAACTTTGGTTCAGGGTAAGAATGTGCAACAAGCTGTCAGATCAGAGTGAAATCGAAAGCAGGGTTGTGGTTGATGGCAATCTTATCACCAACAGAAGGCCAGGAACTTCCATATAGTTTGCACTGGCAATTGCGGAGAAGTATTTTGGTCGCAACAAAGCACTGGAGCTTGCAAAGATAATGCTTTACACTCGTACCTTAACGATTGTAACGAGACCTGACTACTATTGAACTGGAGCATTCGTTTCTGTATTACTACTACTAGCAGAGAGGCGAAATGGAAACTTGAATTCATGTTTGAATATGGATTCACTGTGCGGTTTTGCAACAACCCGTCAGATCAGAGTGAAATTGGAAACATGGTTGTGGTTGATGGCATTCTTATCACCAGCCAAAAAAAAGAAAAAAGAAGAAGAGTGAGGCGGTTAAAGAAATAAATGAAAATAAAAGAAGCTGGAAACAGGAGGAAACACACACGGGTGGGAGAACGAGAGGGGAAGCTGCCAAACCGACCCAAATACTTGCCCCAAACCCGCAACCCTGACCCGATTGTCTTTCACGATTCCGGCCACCTCACCGGCCGAGAAAGGATCAATCGGAAGCCCGTGAGACGCTGGTCATAACCCAGTCATCATCGTCGCCGAAACACTACGGGATCGCCGCCGTTTAAAGCTTGAAAAACCCACGACTTTTCCACCTTGGTCCGCCGGGATTTTCGCCGGTTTTGGGTGACACCACCGGCTGGGTTTTGTTCCCCACGACTCCCTCTTCAATTCCAGACCATCCGCAGCCACTGGGGGTCACTATTTTGTCACCGGCAAATTGTTGGAGTTTCACGGCTGTCGAGCTAAATTCTGGTGTTGTCGCCACGCGTGGAGCTCACCGCCGGCACCAATAGACTCAGCGTGGCTGAAAATTTCAGACGTGAACTTCGCGGCTACCATTGACTGAATTCCGGTCACCGTTGATTGACGAGGGCAATTCGGTAATTTCACAATTTAAGGACAATTTTATAATTTCAAACCTGTAGATTTTAGTAAATTTTGAAATTGAGGATTTGTTGTAATTAAGGATAATTCGGTGATTTACGATTTAGAAATATTTTAATGATTTACAAATTCAAGGGTATTTTAGTAATTTGAATCGACACATGAGTTGTAAATTATGGATAAATGTTCATTTCGAGTTTATTGCATAAATTTAGTCCTAATTCTGATTTATGGAAAATAATTATGTCGTTTCCTTGATTTAAGAGGATCCGTGAGCGAGAATTAGTCCACGGATGTGGGTAATAACTGAGTTTGAGCACCGTCAGTGTGAGTGGAATATAATTTCTTTATAATTTATTATGATTTTAAAATAGTCAACCGCTCCAAGCAGCCAAGATCACTGGGAATGTATCCTTGCAAATTATTGGCATCGAGATATGAAACTTGTAGTGTCTTTAACGTTCCCATTGATGCTGGAATAGTTCCGTCCAAGTCGTTATTGGAGAGGCTTAAAAGTATCAAGCCACGAAAATTACCAATCTCTTAAGGAGTGCTGCCCCTAATTTTGCAATCATGTGCAAAAATTTTTTGAAGCGACTCACAGAAATTCCCAATTAATGGTGGAAGGATGCCACGTAAAGGATTAGAACCTAAGCCTAAAAATGCTAGCATCCTCCAAGAAGTCAAAGAAGGGAGAAAACTCCACCCACCAGTAGATGATTCGTCGTCAGGTAATATACGCCAAGGAATCTCAGGTTGCCAAAAGTGCTTGGGATAATGCCGGAGAAAGAGTTGTAGCTCAAGTCTAGGACTCTGAGTTTAGAAGCGTTGGTGATGGAGTTGGGAATTGTGCCGCTAAGTTTGTTCTTCGCCAAGCTTAACCAGTCCATGTTTGGTAGCGAGTGGCCAATCGTTGGTGGTAAATGGCCTGTGAAGTGGTTTTCAGCTAGAGTAATTCTTGTTATGTTGAAATATTGAAGATCGCGGGTGGAATAGAACCAGTTAAGTTATTGGAATTAAGAGCTAAATATTCCAGATTTTGTAGATTGCCCATCTCAGTTGGAATTTCACCTGCCAGAATAAATGCCCACGTTATATATCAACGGTTATTGAGCTGAAAGTACAAGCAGAGTAATATATATGTTCAAATGCATTAAAGTCGCAAGTTTCGTTTGACACCAAGCATATGAATTATGATCTCTCTAGTTAAGCGATTTTGTGATTTTGTTAATTAGTTGAAAAAAAAATATGATGGAGAATGTTTGAATTGGGCCTTCTATTTTCATTATAGAATAAATTAACTATTAATTTTCATGAGAAAAATACTTATTTCCATAAAATTATTCAAGCTTTTAAAAAGATTCAGAATTAAAAATCAAACTTTTGTACTGTAGAAAATTTGCCGGTACGTTCAATTAGTAGTTTATTTGAGGAAATAAGATTAGAATAGGCTACAGGTACGGTAGTTATGCGGTACCTGTTTCATAACCGTAGTATAGTAAATGTTTGGCGTTTTTATTAGAAATATATCATTAACAATTTTGTTCGCTAATTGAATAGAGAAAGAAGGGGGGGGGGGGGGGGGGGCAAAAAGGTTAACACATTTCGAAACTACAAACGATTGCCTTTTCCTATTAATAATGTTTGCGGATTCTAACAATTGAATCTCAAGGTCATTACATAGTGAATTTTATAGTGAATAAAATTAATATTCCACATACTGTCTACTCAATTAATGTCACATTGTTTGAAGCTTGAATGATCTATTTGCTACAATTAGGAGCGAACGTCGTAATGAATGTTAAATTATGCTGTTTGTTTTGATTTACTTTTCTATCTTAGCTCCATGTGATTAGCGGAATGCTGGTCCTGTGAGTATAAAATGAACTCCTTAAGTCAAATTCCTTCTTGGGGTGTTGGAGAAAGAACTAAATACGTGTAATCTTACTTTCGGATATGGATTATCTGATGGATGTTGTATTTTCAAGGTATTGAGGAGATTCCCCAATATAGAAAAATTACGTTCCCGTGCATCAAAAGATGATCCCATAGAATTGCGTTCACCTGTGACAAAAGAGGAGCTTGTAGCTGAGGTATGGATTTTTATCTTTCTTGGTTGTTCTTTATAGTTGTTTCTCATCATAATAGCAAAAGCAGTTTGTTCTGAGTGACATGTGCGGTCTACTATCAATCACTACCGTTTCTATCATTTAGTACTATTGACTATGTGTGTATAGATATTTTGTCTTTACCATGTAATTGTTGGGAAAAAATTAGGTTTTTAAATTTTTTATAAAACCTTTTGAAGATCGCTCTCATATAATATATAAGAATTTGTATTCTAGAAATCGTACCTTGAAAATCCGAGTTGGCTTTTTCCGCTGAAGTGATTTAGGCTACTAGATCACGATCCGCCACCACCACTCCTGTTAGATCACGATCCGTCACCACCACGCTTGTTAGATCACGAATCGTCACCAATGATCTTCCAAAGTTATGACTCGGGTTCGATCTCGCACTTGACGTGTGGCGCTTTTATCACTACCAAAGCAACTAGACGAGAAAATTTTTCTCCCAACAATAAAGAGAAAATCTTATTCTCTCGATCTCGTATAAAGTGGCTTTTCCTTTTCTTTTTTGAGAAAATAAGCCTTTATATCACCTTTTAAAAAAAACCCCAGCCCAAATAATCCAAAAACAAAACCCACATTATTTGCTTTTTCAATAGGGGACCCACCTTGTAAAATAACATAAGGCCCCTTACACAAAAGCTAATTAAATGGAGCCTCCCACTAAATGATATATTTAGGCTTTTGACCCAAATAGCTAGTTATCTTACTTATTAGTCCAGTAGTGGTGCAATCAATTAAATGAGCTAACCCGAGGATCATTTGGGAACATACAATAGTGGCTACAATAATTAGGCCTGTAATTAAACTAGCCCAATTATTTAATTCCAAATCTACTCCACTAAAAGATTGGAATTGACTTCCATAATTGTATGCTCGAATAATAATTCGTCCCAAGCCACATTGATTTCTTTATCAAGACAATCTTTTTGTACCACATCGTTAATTAAATTGATATCTCAACTCGCCCAATCAATTTAATAACATCTTATTCCTTGATCTTACTGGTTTTTCTAATGATCATTTTCAACATACTAAATATGTTGACACACTCGCCGCAGAGAATTCTATGATCATGCCAAAACCCATCAAGAGATGTGTCAGACAAATTCTATATTGTTAATCCATAACTCCAATACTCATAATTGCTCCCACTAAGATACCGGGTAATCTTGACCACAAAGATGTGTCGTGCCCATTGGTAACTCAAATAGAATAACAATTACAATCATGAAATCATAATTAACTCAAGATTAATATTACAGTAAAATCAATGCCTATGAGATTTAATAAGTCTCGATAGCTTATTACAAAGTTAATTAAATCTCATATGTGATCCTGCTTCAATGTAGTCGATACTACATTAATAAATTCATATATGATTAAGACAAATCATTCAATGAATTTATTATACTTTCATACCTAAATAAAGTGCCCAACTTTATTTATCAACTGCGAACTAAATTTATTTAATCATAAGATAACTTGTATTTATGCCTTCTGTGAATCCACATGGTGATCACATAAATACATATAATATGATTAAATGGACTTTAATACAAATATTAATGCAATTAAGATATTTGAATAAAATACCTCATTAATTTTATTAATCAGAAAAAATGTTTATTACAATTAAATAAACACATATGCTTTTAAAGAGCATATTTTCCCAACAATCTCCCACTAGCTCTCAAAGCATATCTGGCATATTGCTCATGCTCTAGGGCTCTAAGTGCAGGTTATAAAGGTTTCCCACTAATGGCCATTATAATAAGATCTGCCATTTAGCATCTAATGCCATTTGGGGTACTGTTATATAACCTTTCTACACTCTTCCCTTATAAGATGATACTTCCTGTCAATATGTTTTGTTTCTCCTGGTTCCTTGGTTCCTTAGATTGAGCTACCGCACCACCATTATCACAAAATAGTTTAAGGGGTGCATAAACAGTGCACCACCTCAAGATTTCGTAGAACTTGCGAGCCATATAGCTTTCTTTTTGAGCCTTCAGATGTAGCCACATATTCAGCTTTAGTTGTTGAGTCTGTGATACAAGATTGTTTCACACTCATCCAACTAATAGCTCCACTTCCCAATGTAAACACATAGCCGGAAGTTGATTTTTTGGAATCCCTATCTGACATAAAGTCAGAATCAGTATAACCCACTGGAATGAGTTCATCACCAGAATACACAAGCATATAATTTTTAGTTCTTTTCAGATACTTCATTAAATGCTTGACCGTAGTCCAGTGTTCAGGTCCAGGATTAGATTGATATCTACTAACCATCCCTACCGCAAAACAGATGTCTGGCCTAGTGCAAAGCATGGCATACATGAGACTTCCCACAGCTTCTGCATAGGGAACTCGTCTCATTCTCTCTATCTCTTCAGATGTTTTAGGTGATTGATCCTTAGAGAATGTAATTCCATGTCTGAATGGTAATAAATCAATCTTGGAATTTTCCATGCTAAATCTAGCCAATATCTTATCGATATAGACCGCTTGAGACAAGGCTAAAGTTTTATTCTTCCGGTCTCGTAGTAACTTAATACCAAGAATATAATTTGTCTCTCCCAGGTCTTTCATATCAAATTGTTTTGCTAACCAAATCTTTATTGTAGTCAATACTCCTATATCGTTTCCAATCAGGAGATTATTGTCTACACAAAGAACTAGGAAGGCTACAAATTTTCCCTGAATTTTCTTGTACACACATGGTTCATCAATGTTCTGAATGAATCCAAGCAATTTAATCGCTTGATCAAATCTGATGTTCCATGAACGGGATGCTTGCTTCAATCCATAAATGGATCTCTGCAACTTACATACCATGTGTTCTTGACCTTTTTGTATAAATCCATCTGGTTGCTGCATGTAGATGTTTTCTTCAAGATGCCCGTTAAGAAAGGCAGTCTTGACATCCATTTGCCAAATTTCATAATCTAGCACTGCAGCAATGGAGAGCAGAATCCTGATGGATTTAAGCATAGCAACCGGAGAAAAGGTTTCTTCATAATCGATTCCTTCTTTCTGAGTAAACCCTTCGGCTACTAATCTTGCTTTAAATGTTTCCACCCTTTCGTCTACTCCTCTTTTTCTCTTGTAGATCTACTTGCACCCTATATGTTTTACCCCATTTGGTGCCTCTACAAGTTCCCAGACTTTATTGGAATACATAGATTCCATTTCTTGATTCATGGCCTTTTTCCAAAATTCAACATCTCTATCTATTAGAGTTTCGTTGTAACTAGTGGGATCTTGTACATGTTCATCTGAGATAGCCATATAGGTTTCTCCCAAAAACATGTATCTCGCAGGTAACCTAGTTACCCTCCCACTACGACGAGGTTCTAAAAGTGATGGTTGTTCAAGGATAATCTGTGGCCGATCACCGTTTGTTGCTTGTTTTCCTTCTTCTATAACAAAAGTGTTGAAAGCTGAGCATCAACCTGATCTCTTTTATTTCTCTAGTTTTACCTTACTCTTAGGTTATAAGTCATTATATAGTCTTCCTCAAAGAAAGTAAAGAAGCTTTCTATAAATACATTCCTATCTTGAGGACTATAATTCAGACTTTCCCTTATTCCTTTAAGATACCTAAAACATGCAAGCTTCTGAACACGAATCCATCTTCTCTATCTCTGATTCTAGTAGAAATACTAGTAAACTCCAAATACGAATGTGTCTCAAACCATGTTTGTGACTTTTTCATAATTTCTTGGAGTAATAGACACCGAGATAGATGAAACTAAGTTCAATAAACTTTGTAGTTTTAAATACTAGTATCTAGAATAAAAAAGGTAAATGATAAACCACTTAGTATATATCTTGTCTTATCCAAAAGAATCTTGTTTCTCCATTTAATTACACTATTGTATCATAGTGTTCATTGACAACCAAATAGTGCTTGAATTCTCCATAGAGATATTCTTTGTTTCGATCATATCGAAGTTCTTTTATGTTCCTGTCTAATTGCTTCTGTCTTATCCACGTACTCTTTTGAATTTCAAAAGCAATGGAATGATGACGCATTTAGACAAACATAAATAAAATGAATATTCATCAACAAGATTGATAGAATACTCATAACCTCTTATAACATGTAAACTGATTAGTCCGTATACATTTGTATGCGCTAAATCATCAAATACAATGTTATGCTTTTAGCTCAAAAAGAGCATCCTTGTCATATTACTTTTCTAAATAAGATTTATAGAGTTACAATGATCAATCTTAATAGGCCAACAAGTCTATCATTAATCATTTTCTTAAAATCTTATTATAGTTTATATGACTTAAGCATAAATATCAAAGGTAATTTTGGTTTGAAGAAACATTTCTTTTCTTAGATAAATGCATATACTCTTTATCATTATATCTTACTTTGAATAGATCAATGGACTTATATGATATAAATTGTCTTTATAAATAACCAAAATAAATAATAAACAGAGGATCAAAAAATAACAGTGTACTCCTGTTTATTAAAACAAGTCACCGAAATTAATATTCCTCTAATATTTGGAAAAATAAAGACAAATATCAAAACTTTAAGTCTTGTAAAATTGATCTAGCCTTTCAATTGATATAAACTAGCATGTCCTCAACTGCTATTTGAAGCTTTCTTCACTTAATCTCTTGGTTTCCTGAAAACCAAATAAATGAATTACAAATAAGATTAGTTATCTCAGAATTCATTATTGTATGAATCAATAGAAATCTGAACTAATTAGGAAGCTTAAAGATTTCCTATACCTGATTTTAACAATCTTAGGACAATCTTTCTTCCAGTGACCCTTCTGTCCACATTTGTAACAATTGCCTTTCGGCTTGCCACTTCTTTTAGTGGACAGTTTGCCGATCCCAACTCTTGCTTGCTCATTCTTGTCTTTCGACTTAAGCCTTGAAGAGAATCATTTTTCAAGAAGTTTTCTGCTATGATAAAATTCTTCTATAGCATGTAGTTCGTGCATTAATTCAATTAAGGTCATATCTTTATTGTTTAAGATATAGCTGACCTTAAACTCTTTGAATGTATCAGGTAAAGATTCAATCACCATGTTAATCTTTGATTTATCATTGATTTGAACACCATGAATCTCTACCTCATTCAAATAGTCCATCATTTTGAGGACATGATCACGAACTTTTGTGCCCTCTTCCATCTTAGTATCCGTAATACGTTTTAATGCTGCTTCTCTAGCAAAATGGGTATTTTGTCCAAACATCTGATGAAGACTAGCCATTATTTCAGTGGCTGTTTCCATGCTCCGATGTTTTTTATGTAGCCCACAAATCGGCCAATATATAGCGCTTAGCCATTTTGTTAGCTTCGCACCATTTCTCATAAGGCTCCCTCTGATTTCTATAATCGTATAATGATGGTTCAGGAGGGCAAGGCTGGGTCAACACATATTTGCTTCCCTTAGCAATGAGAATATTAAATAGATTACGTTTCCAATCTAAATAATTTTCGCCAGTGAGTTCATTTTTAACAAGGATAATTAATAATGGGTTGATTGAAGACATTTTCTGAAAAAAAAAATAAAATAAACATGCATAAATACTTTGAAACAATATTCACAATAAATGACAAAAATGCAAAAAACCATAAATGCATTTTAATTTATTGTAACGATAATCTAGTACCGCTTTGACAAGCTATCCGTTGGGAAAGTCATGTCTACACTTACTAGACCCAATTATCCATTAGATTATTTACTTTCATGTAGAGACATGATAAATAATTATCGTTATCCTTTTGGGCCTAAATTTGTTAATAGAGCTTCGTTGGGAAGGTTAATAACAAATTTTAGTTGAGTGTATAACCATTGTTTCAATCTACGTATTTTTCATATCAATAGTCACGGTTGGGGCGAATAATTGATTGAAAAATATTTCAATTTTATCTTTGAAGAAGTTCATCAAATAAAATATCTAATATATATACCCTCCGTAGGGAGCATCACTGTATCATGAAGTCGAGGTATATATATAATTTTATTATTGAACTAACAATGGAGCCCGTGGGAAAAATTATCTTGAATTTTCCCTCTCCCACTCAATATTTTAAAATTGATTTTTCCTTTTTAAAACATACATATTGTTAATTGCATGCTTCCTATAATATTATCTAGATGATATCCAATATTATTAAGCATAGGCAAATTTCAAACAATATAATGAAATTCATAATTAATGAATGACATGTATCATTATGCATAGAGTGGCACTAACTATTCTATATGACATGTTATCATGGCATGTTATCATCCAAAACATAACATATAGAAAAAACAATTAAATAATCTTAATTCATGGCTTTCCTAATAATGAAAAATACATTAACCCTAAGCCTAATCTTCATTGGGCGTCTTGTCAATGTCCATATTCCATAATCTTGTTTTTGTTAATGGACTAGGGGAAATTGGGCTTTTAAATTTATAATTGGTCCAATTTTAATTTTCAAAAGAAATAAATAAATTTTTTTTTATTAAAATAAAACTTTTGGACCAAAAATAAATTTAATGCATTTAATTTTATCTATGCATCTTAATCCATTAAGCCCAATTGAAATTGGGCCTAAAACTAGGATTCATTAAACCCAAAACTATTTTTGAATTTAAACGCAAAAAATTAAAATTTTTCTGCCCAAATAAAAAATTATGGAACCATAGGGACCTCCATGATAAAAACCATGAAACCCTAAATCCATATTTTTCTCTCTCTTCCCCAGCCGCCATCTCCAAAAACCTCCACAACTGTTCAGACGCCAGCCGACCTCCGACGCATCTCCAACGTCGAACCACCTGCCACCGCGTCGCCGGAAACGCATCAAACTCGCCCTATTTTCCGCCCACGCTCGGCCGCGCGCGGCTTCTGCTCGCGCGAGCAGCTCGTACTCATCGCGTCTTGGGCGCACAAGCCACGCTTCCCGCGCTGTGCTGCGCACGTGCTGCGCTTGCGGCCATTTCTTTGGCAAAGATGTCTTGCTGGCGGCCAGCGCCGCCATTCAGCAGCTAAATGCGTGTCTTCTTTGCCCTCGTTGCTGAAATTTCCGGCCTCGATTGTTTGCGGTCGTTTTCCAGTGATGATGCTTCGGTGATTTACAAATTTTCAACGCAAATTTTGGCTTACAAAATTTCAATTACAGTAAAATAAATCAAGAGGGAATTATGGTGATAAAAAGCCACCCCTCTTGTTACAAATCCAAACGAAAAATACAATAGAAAATCTAACCATGAATTAAGACAAACTAAAACATTCTTTATTCATATATTAAACAATTAATATATATCTGAATAAATTGTGCCACTCTAATACATAAATTTCAAGAATGATTTCATACGAAATTCTTATATATTAATATGAGATGGCTCTGATACCAATTGTTGGGGAAAAATTAGGTTTTTAAATTTTTTATAAAACCTTTTGAAGATCGCTCTCATATAATATATAAGAATTTGTATTCTAGAAATCGTACCTTGAAAATTCGAGTTGGCTTTTTCCGTTGAAGTGATTTAGGCTACTAGATCACGATCCGCCACCACCACTCCTGTTAGATCACGATCCGTCACCACCACGCTTGTTAGATCACAAACTGTCACCAATGATCTTCCAGGTTATGACTCAGGTTCGATCTGCACTTGACGTGTGGGCGCCTTTATCACTACCAAAGCAACTAGCACGAGAAAATTTTTTTCCCAACAATAGAGAGAAAAATCTTATTCTCTGATCTGTATAAAGTGGCTTCTTCCTTTTCTTTAGAGAAAATAAGCATTTTATATCACCCTTTAGTGAAAACACTAGGCTCCAAATAATCAAAAAACAAAACCCACGTTATTTGCTTTTTCAATAGGGGACCCACCTTGTAAAATAACATAAGGCCCCTTACACAAAAGCTAATTAAATGGAGCCTCCCACTAAATGATATATTTAGGCTTTTGACCCAAATAGCTAGTTATCTTAATTATTAGTCCAGTAGTGGTGCAATCAATTAAATGAGCTAACCCGAGGATCATTTGGGAACATACAATAGTGGCTACAATAATTAGGCCTGTAATTAAACTAGCCCAATTATTTAATTCCAAATCTACTCCACTAAAAGATTGGAATTGACTTCCATAATTGTATGCTCGAATAATAATTCGTCCCAAGCCACATTGATTTCTTTTACCGCACAACTTTTTGTACCACATCGTTAATTAAATTGATATCTCAACCGTCCAATCAATTTAATAACATCTTATTCTTGATCCTTATCGGTTTTCTCTAATGATCATTTTCAACATACTAAATATGTTGACACACTCGCCGAAGAATTCTATGATCAAGTGCCGAAAACCCATCAAGAGATGTGTTGTACAAATTCTATATTGTTAATCCATAACTCCAATACTCATAATTGCTCCCACTAAGATACCGGGTAATCTTGACCACAAAGATGTGTCGTGCCCATTGGTAACTCAAATAGAATAACAATTACAATCATGAAATCATAATTAACTCAAGATTAATATTACAGTAAAATCAATGCCTATGAGATTTAATAAGTCTGACAGTTATTACAAAGTTAATTAAATCTCATATGTGATCCTGTTCAATGTAGTCGTACTACATTAATAAATTCATACATGATTAAGACAAATCATTCAATGAATTTATTACAGTTTATACCTAAATAAAGTGCCCAACTTTATTTATCAACTGCGAACTAAATTTATTTAATCATAAGATAACTTGTATTTATGTCTTCTGTGAATCCACATGGTGATCACATAAATACATATAATATGATTAAATGGACTTTAATACAAATATTAATGCAATTAAGATATTTGAATAAAATACCTCATTAATTTTATTAATCAGAAAAAATATTTATTACAATTAAATAAACACATATGCTTTTAAAGAGCATATGTTCCCAACAGTAATTTCATATTTGATACATTTCTAATTGGACATTGCATAGTGTCCATGAACGGGAATGATAAAATAAATTTCAATCGTGTTTAAGTAGATGAAAAAACCTGGTACGATTTAGAAGGATTTACTGATTAAATAATTTTCCAATTTGTTTGCCTGGAGGAATTGAATAGTTAACTGATTAAAGGATTTCAAGGTGGTTAGGTCCAGCCGAGTATTGTAAATATTAACGGTCATTATGAATGTGTAATTCCTATATGTGAAATTGAATTTCCATGGTCTGCTAGGGTGTGATTGTATGGTAGCCAATTGTGAGCAACAGATCCACATAGTAATATAGACTGAAATTTTGCATCTTAATCCATGAAGATATAGATTTTGGCAAATATTATACAAGCACTGGGGGTTACCTTAAATATTCTGGACTTGCCATTGATAGAGTTTCTTTTACCTAGTTATTGCTATTGCTTTCGATTTTCTATTTTACTGATACCATATATACAATTTTAGGTGGCAAGACAACTTTTGATTTCTATTGAGCCTGAAAACCTGCATCTACCATCACCTCTGTCTGCTTTCGGGGAATACGAGGTTCCTATGCGCTTACCCAAAGCCATTCCCCTACCGGAAGGAAAGGTCCAGTGGACTCTCAATGTTAAAGTCCGCGGCAAATAAACAATCGTTTCATTTGTTTTGTTTTACTCGGCTCGGGATCCAAATTCAATTGTAGAACAGTTTTTGGTTTTTCTTCATAACATTCTGAAGATAATACAAGCAACATTGTTTGCAGCGCCACAGCTAATTTGCAGTAGCATGAAACAATCAGAATTTTGCCTTTTTTGTGTATAAAATTTTATTTTTTTAATTGTGATGTTACAGTTTTGCCCATCAAGCATTATGAAGCTTAATATTTGGATAAATATTAGGTTTAATCTATATATTTTAACTTTAGTGAGTATTTAGTTTTTATATTTTGAAAAATACCTTAAGACAACCCTATTATCAAATATTGGTTTGATTCGTATATTTTAATTTAAGTGCTTATTTCGTTTTTATATTTTGAAAAATATGTCAAGGCAATCTTATTATCAAATATGTTATATTCTTGCTTTTATATTTCTTTATTTTTATAATAATACTATGATAACAATTTTTTTTACATTAAATTTTTAATCAATAAAAAAAGGTAACTAGCAAATTAACCGATAAATTAATTTGTTAATATTTTTTATGATAATTTTTTAATCAATAAAAAAGGTAATTAAAAATGTAATTAATAAATTAATTATTAGCAAATTAAAAAATAAATTTACCATAAAACAATTGATATTTTTCATTCTCTTAAAACAATCTTACTAATTATTATTTATAAATTAATTAATACAAGTTAATTTAAAGTAATGTTTAATATTCTTGCAACCACCTTACTAATAATTTTTTTGTAAAAAATTAAATTATTAAATTAATCCTAAAGGTAAAATAATAATAATTAATTTGTATTTTACTTTTAAAGTTAATTTGATAAATTCAAATTTTTTTAATTAATATCTCCAAAAATATAGTTGCAACGATATTATTACAAAATTAAAAAAAAGTAAATATAGGATTATAATAGAACTGCCGGTAAAAATAATTTGAGATATTTTTTAAGATATAAAAATTAAACGGACACTTAATTAAAAATATAAAGAACTAAATAAACATTCCTCTTCTAACATTTCAACCTACTGTCTAATGGTCATACAATCGTGGTGTGGCCCGGGATACCCGGCCCAGCCCATCATGTAAAAAGCCATGTCACCCATACAATCGTGGTCATTCAACAGTTTTCTCCTTCACAGCGACAGCTGCAATGTCTTCAACTTCCAAAAAGGTATATATTTTTTTTAAATTTTAACTTTTGTTTAGTTTCTTTCTGTTGCATTTTTGTTTCGTTTTTTGAATTTGCTGTGTCGTTTTTTTCCCCCAAGGTTTTGGTGCCTGTTGCGAACGGGAGTGAGCCGATTGAGGCCGTGATAACGATCGATGTTTTGAGAAGGTCTGGAGCTGACGTCACGGTTGCGTCTGTGGAGAAACAGCTTCGTGTCGACGCGTGTCATGGTGTCAAGATTGTCGCTGATGCTCTCGTGTCTGACTGCCGCGACGCCGTTTTTGATCTTATAGCTCTTCCCGTATGTATTGCAGCTCACCTCAGCTCATGCCAATTTATGTGATGTTTGTATAATTATAGATGATTACTGCTGATACTGAATGTTAAGCTAAATAATTCGTTGTTAAGTCATCTTCATTTAATTTTCGATTGAAAATGAAAAAAATAGTAATTTTAAGCAAAGAAAAATGTAGAAAATGTTTATTTTGTTTTATTTTTATTTTTTAATTTTCAGGGATTTCCTTATTGTGGCTGTTATCATTCATTATATGGTCCTAGTTAAATGTTTCAAGTTGTTGTAGTCAGTGAAATTCTTTTCGATATTTATTCTGGCATGTATATTTTTCTTTTTCAATTTCTTTTGTTGCTGATTCTTTGATTATGTTATATCCTTTTTTTGTTTCCCTTGTAGGGTGGCATGCCCGGGGCTACCAATCTGAAAGAATCTGAAGTATTAGAAAGCATTGTGAAGAAGCAGGCTTCAGATGGGCATCTTAATGCTGCTATCTGTGCTTCACCTGCTGTGGCGTTAGGGTCTTGGGGTCTGTTGAAGGGATTGAAGGTAAGAATTAGATAAACCTTTTTGATGTTTTGTGGTCTTTTGGGAATTGCACTGATATTTTGGTTATAGTTCAGTTTTCTTCTCGCTGATGATTGTTAAGTTCTAATTTATGTAGTTGTTCATTTTTCGTAGGCTACTTGTTATCCGTCATTTATGGAGCAATTAGCTCCTGCTTGTGCAGCAAACTGTTGAATCAAGAGTACAGCAGGATGGTAAAGTTGTTACAACTCGTGGACCTGGCACTACCATGGAGTTTGCTGTTGCACTTGTTGAACAGTTGTATGGGAAAGGGAAAGCTGATGAAGTTTCTGGGCCACTGGTATTAACTTTTTTTAGATTATGTTGTTTAAAAAAATTATGAGTTATATAATTTGTGGAAATCCATTGTTATATAATTTGTGGAAATCCATTCTAATAGGTTCCGCTGGCGTATCTAATTGGAAAGTTCAGATACTAATGTATTCAAAAAATTAGCTCAGGGGAAAATTATGACTTTTTGCATTAGCTGCTCATTAGGTGAAGTTGAATGCCTGCTTATCCATCTTAAGATGGTGAAAACAATGTCTGATATAATTAATGGCATCTCAATATGTGCATTTGTTGAGCTTCAATGTCTGGACTGGTTAAATTCCTTTTAATGTAATTTCTTTCTCTTGGTATTTGTCTTTGAATTTTCTCTTCTTCATGCTTTCGTCGTTATTGTCACCTTGTGCCTAGGTAATGCGTGCAAATCATGGAGATGAATTCACTATTGCTGAATTCAATCCAGTTCAGTGGACATTTGACAATTCTCCTCAGGTGAGATTGGACTTCTAGTTTCTTGTATTTTCTTATCTTCTTCCGATGTTTTCAGACATACCCATTCGGAATAATAGAAAACTCTGTGATATCTTCTATAAATATACATACAGATCATTGGCTTCACTCATTTGTGAACATATTGGAGGTAATAGATTTATTGTTATGATATCTCTAATAAAATCCAAAGTTCGATGCAACTACAAAAGAAGTATGAGCAGTGCTCGACCAGAGAGGAAATTTTTTTTTTTTTTTTTTTTGTGGGTTGGTTTGGGTGGCAAAGGGAATGATAGGGTTGAAAGTTCAGGGTATCGACAAGCTGATATTTCAAATTAGAGAATGTGAGGTCCTGAAGATTGCTGACTTGTGGTCAAAATGGAATTCTTGATAACTTCAAATGTTAAAAGTTCTTGGTGAAAATTTTGTACTTTTTTTTCTTTCAGATTCTTGTGCCTATTGTGAATGGTTCAGAGGAGATGGAAGCTGTTATAATAATTGATATTCTGCGACGAGCTAAAGCAAATGTTGTGGTTGCGTCAGTTGAGGATAAACTAGAAATTCTGGCTTCTCGTCAAGTTAAATTAGTGGCAGATATGCTTATTGATGAGGCAGCTAAACTTTCGTATGATTTGATTGTCTTGCCAGTAAGTGGGGTTGCTAACTCTTGCCTCATAGTCTTTACCAAATTATTGACTTACTAACTACAATTTATCTATGCACAGGGTGGACTTGGTAGTGCTCAAGCATTTGCGAAGTCAGAAAAATTGGTAAATATGCTAAAGAAGCAAAAGGAATCAAATAGACCTTACGATGCTATATGTGCATCGCCAGCACTAGTGTTGGAGCCCCATGGCTCACTCAAGGTATGACCATTTCTGCTTAAATATTTACTCTTGATTTGAATCACCTAATCTGAACTTGATGAAACATTGTGATATTGTGTGATTTTATGAACGTGGTCTTATCTCATGTAAGTCTGTAATCAATTTATTGAAGTTTGCTGACAAATTACAAACTCAAAAACTGCTGCTGCTTCATTAGTTACAGTACCCAGAGAGTTATGATAGACATCCCAAACTTTTTACCCCAAATTCCCTCTCAAATGACATGGTAGTTATTAAGTGGTTGGTAATTTTTTATAAGATATAAGTGAATTAATTATATTATTTAATCAACCAATTGATGAATGTCACGCCATTTGAGATGAATTTTTGGGATGTGTTGCAAAACTTTATGCTGATTTGTTTTGGCTACATTCATGTAAAACCTTTTTCCCCAAATCCCAAGAACTTCCCGCAATATCATTCCTTTGTATTTGTTTTCCCCTTTAGACATGTTTAACTTTGGTTCAGGGTAAAAAAGCTACGGCTTTTCCTGCCATGTGCAACAAGCTATCAGATCAAAGTGAAATCGAAAACAGGGTTGTGGCCGATGGCAACCTTATCACCAGCAGAGGGCCAGGAACTTCCATGGAGTTTGCACTGGCAATTGTGGAGAAGTTTTTTGGCCGCAACAAAGCTCTTGAGCTTGCAAAGATATTGCTTTTCACCCACACCTAAAATTTGTACCAGGACCTGACTACTATTAAACTAGAGTATTTATTCCTGTATTACTACTGCTTGTAGAGAGGCCAAATGGAAACTTGAATTTGTGTTTGCATATGGATTCACTGTGCGGGTTTGTCCAAGAGCTTGTTTATAAATAAATGAGTTTATAAAGAGTCATTTTAAATCTTTGGAATAAACGTGAGTTGCTGTTTAGTTCTGTTTTCAGTGTTCACCGTTCAATTGTGATCCGGAGCAATATAACTACACTCACTGGGAATTTTAATTATGAACCAAGAATGAAGTTGAACCGAGAATTTGATATATTATATATTCCACTTACCATATCTAAGAAAGAATATTGAAAAGAAAGACTCTAAGAGAGAATATTGAAATTTAACACGTACCATATCTAGTATTAAGTCTGTATGCCTTCAAAGTTACAAATTCGAAGATTGGATTTCTAATTTCAATTTATGTTCTGCTCAAAGCAATGGCTTTAATTCCACAAGCACGAGCAGGAAAAAGTACGCACAAAGTTAACAAACACACGCAGTAAAAATTACGTTAACTGATTGCAGCAGCATCATCCAGGAACTTCACTTTAATCCTCTTGAGCTTTGCTGCAGCGTCTGTCATATTTATCCTCTTGTCGGGTGACTCCACACAACAATCCAATGCCAAATCCATTATGCTTAATATACAATCCATTTTGGAAGAAAAAGCTTGCTCTTCTCGCACCAAATTTGCGTCAACAACTTCAGTCAATCTGTGAGGTAATGACTCCTTTACCCATCTCCGTAAACTCATTTCTCCTGTGAACATTTCATCGGTGGGCCTCTTTCTCGTGAAAGTTTCCATCAATAAAACACCATAGCTGTAGACATCACATTTAGTTGAAACAATTCCTTCTGATCCATACTCTGCATTTTTTATTTCAATTATGAAACAAATGATAAAACAAATAATTTTTTGATAACTAAGGTAACCCAAACTTTGCTCGTGCTTGAAAAAAGAGCAAAAATTTTAATTACAATTGAAACTTTACCTGGTGCCATATAACCAATTGTAGCCATTGTCATTGTTTGTGTCACAGAATCTTCTCCTTCACCTAAGAGTTTGGAAATGCCGAAGTCGCTCACATGTGCCACCATATTTTCATCCAAGAGAATGTTGGTGGGCTTCAAATCACAATGAATTATAGGTGCCGACGAATGACCATGATGGAGATATTCAAGAGCCGACCCCACATCTATCATTATATTCAACCTCTGTAGAATGTCTAAGAAATAGTTGTGAGAATACAACCACTTCTCGAGACTACCATTCGGCATGAACGGAAGTACCAATGCTTTGAAATCTGGATTAGAACAACTGCTAAGGATCTTTATGAGATTTCGATGACGAACATTCCGTAAAACTTCACATTCAGAATCAAAACTCCTAAATGCTCTCTCTAGTTGCAGATTGAAAATCTTTATCGCAACATCGGTCCCGTCGGAAATGGTTCCTTTATAAACTGATCCAAAGCTACCTGTACCCAGCAAGTTATATTCATTAAATTCATCAGTTGCTCGTTGAATGTCTAGGTAGGATGTTCTTCTCCATGTTGCAAGAGGTAGGAAATCTTCGTGATCTGATTTCCTTGTAGTCTTATTTCGGCATCTTATGTACATAATGATGGTAATCACTATAAGTACAGAGGATACTATCGGAGGCAAAATATATTTAAGGACAATTAGAGCAACTTTCTTGGTTCTTTTGCTGTTATCTGGCTTGCAAGGTGGGACTCGGAGTTTAGGTGGACCACAGAGTGCATAATTTCCGAAAAACGATTCAGCTGAGAAGTTTTTAAAAGACCCATGAACAGGAATTTCCCTTCTAGCCTATTATGAGACACATTAAATTGTTTGAGATGTGAAAGTGTCTCCAATGACTTAGGAATTTTTCCAGAGAGATTGTTGCCGGAGAGATCTAAGGATTCTAAGCTTATCAAACTACCAACTGATTCAGGAATAGGTCCTTGAAATTGATTACGAGCCAAGGATAGAGTTTCTAGATCTACGAGGGCACCAATGGTTGATGGAATATCACCTGAAAATTGATTCCTTGACAAATCCAAAACTCTCAAGACCTTTAACTTTTGTACATTGGAAGCGAGAGAATCATTTAACGAATTTGAAGACAAGTTTATCTCTAAGATGTACTCAAGGCTCCACAAGGATGACGGTATACTAGAAGTGAGCTTATTGGACTGTAAGTAGAGGCTTCTCAAAGAAGTCAAACTCACCAAGCATTGTGGTATAGCTCCGGAGAACTTATTTCCACTTAAGTTTAATATATTCAACCTCTCCAAATGGCAAAGATCATGAGGAACGTATCCTTGCAAATTATTCTCAGGGACGAAAAAACCTTGTAGCTGCTGTAGTGTGCCTATGGATGTTGGAATAGTTCCATTCAAGTCATTGGAGCCGAGACTTAAGACGATCAAGCCACGTAAATTACCAATTTCTTTTGGAATGCTGCCCTGAGCTTGCACTCGAATGCATAAATATTCTGAAGAGAAGCAGAGAAATTTCCAATTAATGGGGGAAGGATGCCACCTAATGGATTGGAAGCTAAGGCTAGATTGGTTAGATTTCTGCAATTAGTCAAAGAAGAAAGAAAACTCCATTGATCTGCTGAAGATGATTCTGTCGTCAAGTTATTCATCATAAGGCTGAGCACGCTGAGGTGTCTCAAGTTGCCAAATGTATTTGGAATATGGCCCGAGAATGAGTTTAAGCCCAAGTCTAGGCCAATGAGTTTAGTAGCATTGGTAATAGAGTTGGGAATTGTCCCCATAAGATTATTGGCCGACAAGGCTAAATACTCTATGTTCGGAAGCGAGTGGCCAATCGTTGACGGTAAGCGGTCCGAGAGTTGATTGCCCCCCAGAGTAAGGATTCTCATGGTTGAAATATTGAAGATCGTGGGTGGAATGAGGCCACTTAAATTATTATCAGCAAGAACAAGATACTTCAAATTTTGTAGACTGCCAATCTCGGTTGGAATTTGACCTGCCATCAGGCGAACATTGAGAAGTCATTGAGCTTTTAACTTAAGGTGAATTGAGTTTGACAATGTTACCCTTCAAAATGTAAAAGGATCAAATTAAATTTATTACATAATAATTTCAGCCAATAATGTTCTTTAAAATATTTCATAGATAATTCTGCAAAATATGCATGCAAATGGAAAAATGTGCTTCAATTACAAGAGGTGGTGGAACGTACCTTGAAGATTGCTGAAACCAAGACCCAGATTCACGAGTTTACTCAAATTTCCAATCCTTGAAGGAATATTTCCACCAATAATATTGAGCTCTGCACGCAGCTTCTCTAGCCTTGATAAGTTGAAGAGAGAATTAGGGATGGGACCTGTGAAACTGTTATTAGCAAGACTCAATATTCGGAGTTTAGATAAGACACCAATCCATGATGGAAAGCTTCCGCTCAATTTATTGTAAGCGAAACTCATGACTCTGAGTCGACGTAATTGCCCCAATTCTTTCGGCAGATGGCCATGAAAATTGTTCTCACTAATGTCAAGAGACACTAGAAATGAGAGATTTCCCAAGTGTCGTGGAATGGTGCCTCCGAGACCCATATCTGAAAGATTCAAGGCAGTGACTCTTTGATGGCGTGAACCACAAGAGATACCAACCCAGCTACATATTGGATAAGATATAGACCAATTATTTGCCAGGGCACTCCGATAATCAAAAACATGGGCTTTGAATGCTAGAAGAGCTGATTGATCTGTTGTTAAATCGTTTAAAGTCGTCACAGCTAAGCTAGCAATGAGATACTGTAACACTAACACCGACATAGGAACAAAGAAGAATGATAAGCGCATATTGGTCGTTTTTAGTAGTAGTTGCAAGGCGAGATTGATACAAGTTTTAAGTGAAGGAAATTAGCATATACTTATAATGAGACATATGAATTTGAAAATAAGAGCAGAAAAAATATACAGGAGACTTGCAAATTGTTATATTCTGTCATTGAGCGAGCCGTCCAACTCCAAGTAAACGCATTTACACTTGAACCCTAAATAAAGGCCTTATGGCACTTTAATTGCCAAAAGGAAGAAGATGCTCAACATTGGCAACGCGTATGCATGTTGTCCATTTGTTCTCATTATGCTAAGGCGTATGGCAACCACAATATGTTCTTTTTTTTTTTCTCTAAAAATAAAAAAACGCGACCATCACTTGACTTGGTCTAATAATTATCACTAAACAATTAATAATGCAAAGGGTCAGTGGTACCCAGCTTTAAAATAACAACGTAATTATTGTTAGTTGTGTCTTAGAGATAAAGGAAAAAGATAGATATATATCACGGGATGAGTATTTTGCGCAGCTAACCCGTGCGGCACTTAGATAATTTTGCCGAATGTTGCTAAGTAAGCCTAGAGCTTCTCGAACTAGAGAAGAGAGCAATGGAGCCGAATAAGAAAACTTGTATTCTCAAAAGAGATTACAATGCTTTAGTTGCTTACAATGCTTGTTGTTGTGTTGTTGTGTACAAATGCCTAATGCCATCCCATATTTATAGGGGAGGCTTGCCAAGCTCTAGAGATTCTAGAGAATTCTACCACTTCCTAGCTATTTACATGTGCTGGAATTGTATAGAGAATTCTAGAGTATTTACAAGCTTAATGTGCTAGAGTTGCCTAGAACTTTCCGGAATTGGGCCAAGCTAGCACTCTTGGCCTTGTGTTGGGCTCTTGGTGAGCAAATTGGGCTAGCGAATTGGGCGGTCCGCAACATCCTCCCCCACCTAAGCTCGCGGCGTCCTCGTCGCGCTCTCGTGCTTGAAGTGTTGGATGTGCTTAGCGAATTGCCACAAATCATCTTCACGTTCCCAAGTGGCTTCGGTCTCGGGGAGGTTTTTCCACTTCACCAAGTACTCGTTATGTGCTGGCACGCCCCTCCTCGAAACCACGCGGTCCGCAAGGATGTAGTCCACATCTTTGTCGAACACGGTGACAACGGCGGTTGGCGCGCGCCTCGATTCTCCGCGACTTGGGTCTCCCATGTCTTCGTGATATGGCTTGAGAAGGCTTACATGGAAGACCGGATGGATCTTGAGCCTTGGCGGAAGTTGGAGTTGATACGAAACGTTGCCCACACGTCGAACAACTCGGAAAGGTCCCTCGTAGCGCCTCACTAACCCCTTGTGGACTTTCCGCAATGTCTTGAATTGTTGGGGTAGGAGCTTGATCATGACTTGATCACCTTCCTTGTACTCGACATGCCGTCTCCTTGTATCCACCCATTTCTTCATTTTCCTCGCGTCTTTGTCGAGGTAGGCTAGCGTGATGTCCGCTTCCTCATGCCATTCGCGGGTGAGCTTGTGTGCAGCGCTGCTTTTCCCTCCGTAAGTTGAGGCTATGGCGTTGCGGGTCATGGGCTGGAATCCCATGATGATCTCGAACGGACTCTTGCCCGTAGCCTCACTTCGCTGCAAGTTATAAGAAAATTGGGCGATGTCGAGTAGCTTCGCCCAATCCCGCTGATGAGCGCTCACATAATGCCTCAAGTACATTTCGAGGAGGCATGTGATGCGCTCAGTCTGCCCATCCGTTTGTGGGTGGAAGCTTGTCGAGAACTTGAGATCGGTCTCCAACATCTTGAAGAGCTCCGTCCAAAAACGCCCAGTGAACCGAGGGTCTCAGTCGCTCACAATGCTCCTTGGAACTCCCCAAAGCTTTACAATGTGCTTGACGAATAGGCGGGCTGCCTCGTCCGCTTTGCAATCGACTGGTGCGGCAATGAATGTGGCGTACTTGCTGTATCGATCGACAATGACCATGATGCTTCCGCAACCTTCGGACTTGGGCAGCGATGTGATGAAGTCCATGGAGACACTTTCCCATGGCCTTGTTGCGAGTGGTAGCGGCTCCAACAATCCCGCTGGAAGTTGATGATCCACCTTGTCTTGTTGGCACACAAGACAAGTTCGCACATATGCCTCGATGTCGTCCCTCATGTGCGGCCAAAAATACGAGGCTTGTACTAGTGCGGTGGTGCGCTCGATTCCTGGGTGACCAGCCTACTTAGAGTCATGGCACTCCTTGATAACTTCCTTCCGCAAGTGTCCCCACCTTGGCACGAACAGCCGATCTCCCTTGGTGAGGAGGATGCTTTCCTCTTGCCAAAATCGCCTTGTCTTTCCCTCGAGCACCTTCTCCAGCAAATCCTTTGCTAGCGGATCTTGTTGGAGGCCTTCCTTGATGCGTGAGACAAGGTCGGACTTCGGTTGGCTCATGCTAAGTGTTGCCCATTCTGCCTTGCGGCTTAGAGCGTCCGCAACGACATTGGCTTTCTTCGGTTTGTACTCGAGCCGATAGTCGAATTCCGCTAGAAAATCTTGTCAATGTGCTTGCTTCGGACTCAACTTCTTTTGTATTTGAAAGTAGCTCGTCGCTACGTTGTCCGTCATGATCGTGAAGTGTGAGCCAAGCAAGTAATGTCGCCACACTCTTAGACAATGGATGATGGCTGTCATCTCCTTTTCTTGCACCGTGTAGCGGCGTTCCGTGTCATTTAGCTTTCGACTCTCGAACACTATAGGGTGGCCTTCTTGCATGAGGACTCCTCCTATGGTGAAATATGAGGCAACCATTTGGACTTCGAAGGGCTTTGTGTGGTCCGGAAGAGCGAGGACGGGTTCCTCCGAAATTGCTCTTTTCAACTCCTCGAATGCGCGTTGACACTCTTTGGACCAATGCCACGTTCTGTTTTTCTTGAGCATATCCGTCAAGGGTGCCACCTTGGTTGAGTAGCCCTTGATGAAGCGGCGGTAGTAATTCACCAACCCAAGGAATGAGCGAAGCTCGAGTACTTTCAAGGGAGGCTCCCATTCGATGATGGCCTTCACTTTGGCATTCTCCATTATGAGCTTCCCGCCCGCAATCTTGTGGCCAAGGAACTCCACTTCTTGTTGGGCAAACGAGCACTTCTCCAACTTGAGGAAGAGCTCATTGTCTCGAAGTACTTGGAGGACTTGTCGCAAATGTTGGGCATGCTCCTCAAGTGTGGTGCTATACACCACTATGTCATCCAAGTACACGACCACGAAGCGGTCGAGGAATGGTTGGAGCACCTTGTTTATGAGAGTGCAAAATGTGGCGGGTGCGTTAGTAAGGCCAAAAGGCATCACAAGGAATTCGAAAGACCCGTACCTTATTGTGCACGCTGTCTTCGGTTCGTCTCCCTTGGCGATGCGTACTTAGTAGTACCCGGAGCGCAAGTCAAGTTTGGTGAAGTACCGCGCTTTGCCAAGCTGGTCGAACAAGTCCGCGATCAAGGGAATCGGATACTTGTTCTTGATGGTGATCTTGTTGAGCGCTCTATAGTCGATGCACATCCGCAGCGATCCATCATTTTTCTTTTGGAAGAGGACCGGTGCACCGAATGGGGCCTTTGAGGGGCGAATGTAGCCTGCGTCCAGCAAGCTTTTGAGTTGTCTTCGCAACTCCTCTAGTTTGGGTGGCGCCATGCGGTAGGGCGCCAAGGCTGGTGGCTTCGCGCCTTGTTCCAGCTCGATTGCATGATCTACCTCTCGTCGAGGTGAGAGCTTCTTCGGAAGTTCTGGAGGCATCACGTCCTTGTACTCGTTGAGGACTTTTTGTATTTGCGGAGGGACTTGGCTTGGCTTGTTTCCGCAATCTCTTTCCTCGTTTAGTTCCCGGATGGAGACCAAGAAACTTGGGTCCTTCTCGAAAGCCCTTTTGATTTGCATGGCGGAGAGTGTCTTCTCCTCGGACTTGCCTCGCTCCGTGGGTACCATGCATGCTTTACTCCCGTCGAGGATGCTTAGGGAGTTTGTAGCGGGCAGCGGGAAGGCATGGACTTGATCGAAGAATTCCATGCCGAGGACCATCTTGAAGTCGTCCATGGGCACAATGGAGAAGTCAAGCTTCCGCTCCACGTCCCGAGTGTGATGTGCACGCCTTGTGCGATTCCCGCAATTGGCTTGGCGGGTGAGTTTACTGCCTTCATTGTGCCTCCTTCCTTAGTGGCCTTGAGGCCTAGGCGCTTGGCCTCGTCGACGGACACAAAGTTGTGCGTCGCTCCCGTGTCTAGCAGCGCGCGAACAGACTGGCCGTTTACCTTTGCGCTTACATACATGAGCCCTTTCTTGACGAGTGCGGGCTGTTGGCGATTGAGTGCACCGAGGCGTTGGAGAGAACCCATGCTGAGTTGGGGTTCCTCCGTGGACATTGTGGGGTTGCTCTTGAGTTGGGCCGCAAGAGCGTTGAGCGACTTCTTCTCCGGACAATCGCGTACCCAATGAGGACCGTTGCATATGAAGCATGGGCTTCGCGGTTTTGGCGCCTCCTTCTTGCCCTCCGATTTTCCTTGCCCGCTCTTGCTGCTAGGCGGCTTTTTCTGCCCCCAATCTTTGCGGTTGTTGCCTTTGTCCTTGCGACTCTCTCCCCCACCTTTGCCTTGGTTGGCCTTTTTGTCCTTGGATTGGGTAGAGTATTCGGTGAGCGACTCCGCAATGGCGATGGCGTCGTCAAGTGTTTGAACACCACGCCTATCAAGCTCGGTCTTGGCCCAATCCTTGAGGCCATCTTGGAAGTAGAAGAGCGAATCCTTGTCGGACATGTCGCTTATCTCCAACATCAGGGTAGTGAACTCGTTGATATAGTCCCGAATGCTACCCGATTGCTTGAGGCGACGTAAGCGCGCTCGCGCTTCCTTCTTCGCATTGCTTGGGGTGAACTGCTTTCGGAGTTCTTGCTTGAAGTCGGCCCAAGTGTCGATGGTGCAAATGCCCTTGCCCATCTCGCCATGTTTACGACGCCACCATAGTTGTGCGGCGCCTCGAAGATAAGTGGGTGCAGTGCCCACTTTCGAGGCCTCATCTCGAACACCCATGGCATCGAAGTATTGATCAAGCCCAAATAGGAAGTTGTCCACGATGGTGGCATTGCGTGTGCCATCGTATATGTCGGGCTTTGGCACGTCAATGCGGTGCGCATCACTCGAGTTTGCGGAAGCTAGACTTGCGGAGAGTGTGCGCTTGTGCCATGCCCAATCCGAGTGGACTTCATCCACTTCCACACGGACAGCGCGTAGTTCATCTTGAACAAAGCTACGAAGTTTGAGCAACTCATCATGAAAAGAACGAAACTCACCTCGGAGAGTGTTCGCTTGCTCTTGGATGAGAGCTTTTGTTGCCACCGTGAACTCGGCGTATTCTCCCTCGAGGCTATCTTGAGCGGCGGACAATGCGATTTCGAGAGTGGTTACACGAGTCTCCAACACATCCACGGATGGGGCCTTGGACTTGCCGCGAGTCTTGCCTTGGGCGCGCTCTCCCTCACGGCCGCGGCTTGGTTCCGGTGGAACATCCAGACCAACAACACCCTCTTGTGCTACGTTCGAAGGGTTGGCCATTGCTCGTGAGCTAACTTGTGTGCGTGCAAACCTTAGCTCTGATACCACTTGTCACGGGATGAGTATTTTGCGCAGCTAACTCGTGCGGCACTTAGACAACTTTGCCGAATGTTGCTAAGTAAGCCTAGAGCTTCTCGAACTAGAGAAGAGAGCAATGGAGCCGAATAAGAAAACTTGTATTGCACAAAAGAGATTACAATGCTTGAGTTGCTTACAATGCTTGTTGTTGTGTTGTTGTGTACAAATGCCTAATGCCATCCCATATTTATAGGGGAGGCTTGCCAAGCTCTAGAGATTCTAGAGAATTCTACCACTTCCTAGCTATTTACATGTGCTAGAATTGTATAGAGAATTCTAGAGTATTTACAAGCTCAATGTGCTAGAGTTGCCTAGAACTTTCCGGAATTGGGCCAAGCTAGCACTCTTGGTCTTGTGTTGGGCTCTTGGTGAGCAAATTGGGCTAGCGAATTGGGCGGTCCGCAACATATAACTCCATAATTTGATCAAATAATTATATAGATTTCTAAATTTTAAACAATAGATACCAAGACGTTCTGTTACTTTTGACAGTTTGTTTGGATGTCAAATGTTTTTTTTTTCTTTTTTTCACTGTGGATGTCATATGCAAAATTTAGTGTTATTCCAATACCATGTCAGCACTTGCTTCTATACATGGAACGATACATCGATTGTTTTTCCAAAGTTTTAAATCGAATTAAAAACATTCTGATTAACCTTAAAAAAAAATCATCCCACCAAATATAAATCTTCTAATTAACCTAAAAGTAGCTACGCCCCCTATTAATTCCAATTAAATAAATCTTCATTTTTGTCATGATTTTGGATCGCCAGCAGGGTGGATATATCCAACCAGATCCGCCTCATTGGCATTCCTATATATTCTGGAATTGGAAGAGTACCAACGACTTAATGTGTAATTTTAAATTTGTAACGTTTAATTCTAACTTGAGTATTCAAATGAATTTACGTGGATCTAAAAATGGACTGAAGATTGGCAATATAACATTCTTTTGATGAAGATTTTTGTCCTAATAAGATCTCCAATTTTAGACCGGCAAAACTCTGCCTTATGAATTAATGAGAGCATGGAAAAAGATTGTTTGCCCCTTAATGTTTGGGGAAAGAAACATAGAATACTGTAATATTTTAAAAAGACATATATCCTCTAAATTCTATTAATTTTCAGTTTATTTTAACTGAGGAAATGGTAGCATTGTAGATTTAAAAAAAAAAAACTTTTATTTACAAGAAATGACGGAAATTTTTTTCAAAAAATGTCTTCTTCCCTAAAACTCGATTTTGCAGCCTGAAAAATTAATAGGATTTGGAAATTATATATTTTTTAAAATATTAAAGGGTGTTCATTTCCTTAAACGGTGGGGCTAAAAGTCCTTTTCCCAAAAAGGGTACTGTGCCAGTGTTGGAGGCTAGAAGGAAAATTCGTTACATTGCTCCAGAAGTGCTTGATAGAAATTTCGGTGGGGCGTCACATAATTTAAAGGCTATGGTTTTTTTTTTTGATAATCCACCAAGAAGGCGGGGTTAGGCCGGATCCCTACGTATAAATAAATTAACCAATGAAAGAACATAAGGAGGGGGACATAAACGAAACCTCCCAGGAAAAGTAAATAATTTAGTAATCAAATAAAAGCAATACAAATCAAGGTGATTAATGCCGAATGTATGGAATTCCAAAAGTATCCAAATGAAGAATGCCTGATAAACCGCTTGGAAGATCACTAGGATTGAAAAATCGTTGACAAGTCTGATGGGTACAAGCCCAATTGGCCATAAAATCAACAGCAGATGTAGCTTCTCGAAAAACATACCTGATACTAATGGATGACCTAGAAGCCAATGTCCAAACACGCCCAAGGATGTAAGTAAAATCCCAGCGCACGAAACTACTTGAAATGACCCAAGAAACTACTGTGGCTGAATCAGATTCTACCTCAAGATCAGAAAAACCATGTTGAGCAACAAGATCTAAACCTTCTAACACAACCATTAATTCAACAAAAAGAATAGATTGGTGTCCCAAAAAGGAACCAAAAGCAGCTAATATCATGCCTTGATGATCTCGCAAAACACCACCAGTAGCAGCCATGCCTGAGTTTCCCCTAGAACAACCATCCAAACTCAACTTCACCACCCTCGGTGGCGGTTTCATGTTGGAGCACAAATTTCAGCCACACACGCAAAGTGATAAATAGTAAAAAACTTATTATAACTTTGATCGTATAGTTATGAAGGGATGCTCTACCTTAGAGCAACTCCAACATAGCCAAACCTTAATTTAAATTACTGGAATTAGCTATCCACACACACAAGCAGTTCGAGCAGGATAATGAATTTAAATAACTCGGAATTGTAAGCAGCGATGAAAGAGAAATTGCAAAGAAGATGATTATTTTTGGCTTGTGGTGTATATAGAATCGTCTATCGGAAATAGAGGGATAGAAATGTTATTGCAAAGAAGCAGACTAGCAGTGACGCCTTGAATAAGTCCACCAAAGCCTCTTGCATCTTCTCCTCCAACACCGCCAATAGAGTCCGTTTGACTCATAAATTTTTGTCACTTTCATTCTTTTCAAAAGCACGTGAAAACTAGCTTATAGGATTTTGGATGGACAATCACTCTTTTCAAAAGCATGTTAAAGCTAATCTTCAATGAATTTTAGGGCTTATTTTTAAGTAATCTTTTAGCATGCATGCATTTATGCAATCATATGATTATATATTCAATTACTTTTAAAGTAGAAAAAATTACTTCTCTTAAAAGTAACAATGTAGGTGTATTGCAATTTGTAGTAGTTAATTCTTGGATGAAATTTACTAAAGTATAGTCTTGTAAAAGAATTAGTTTTCTTAAATTGTAAATCTCGTTTATGATAGGGAAATTTTGATCAAAATTAATATGATAAATTAAATAAAGTGTTGTTCTTGAAGTCTCATCTTCCGTGATGTTTGTAAAATCAAGGTTTACCATCTCTGATTAAATATTTAGTCTTGATTTCGACCACGTAATCTGAACTTGACGAAAGATTATGATCTTATGTGATTTTATGAATGTGGTCTTATCTCTTATAAGTCAGGCATGAATTAATTAAAGCTTGCTGACAAATTATAAGCTCAAAAACCGCTGCTGCTTCATTAATCACATTATCCAAATTCATTGCAGAACTCATTGTTTGGGGGAAAAATAAGAAAGATAGCAGAACGCCACGTGTCAACGAATGTAATAACTTCAGTGCAATCCGAGGTACCTGTCATGATTAGAGTACCCCACAAGATTAGAGGTACCTGCTATGATTTAAGGTACCCGGCATTATTAGAGGTACCCGGTACGGTCAGAGGTACCCCGCATAACTCCAGAGTAACTCGAGGTACCCCGTATAATTCGAGGTACCCGGAATAACTCCAGCATAATTCAAGGTACCCGGCCTGATTAGAGGTACCCCGCATAATTAGAGGTACCCGGCGTGATTAGAGGTACCCCGCATGATTAGAGGTACCCAGCGTAATTAGAGGTAACCGCGTAATTAGAGGTACCCGGCTTGATTAGGGGTACCCCGCATGATTAGAGGTACCCTGCGTGATTAGAGGTACCCGGCCTGATTAGAGGTACCCCGTATGATTAGAGGTACCCGGCGTGATTAGACGTACCCCGCATGATTAGAGGTACCCGGCGTAATTAGAGGTCACCGGCTTGATTAGAGGTACCCGGCGTAATTAGAAGTACCCTGCTTGATTAGAGGTACCCCACATGATACGAGGTACCCCACACAAATAGAGGTATCCCGCACAATTAGGGGTACCCCACATAAATTGAGGTACCCCACGTAACTCGAGGTACCCGGCAGATCAGATGCAAGAGAATCCTCCGAAAATATCCGCCATGAGAAACGTCTCCACTTCTTAAAAGATATTATTCGATTTTGTCAGAATAAGGAATCAAGAACGTCGTACCAAAAGGGGGGACAAATTACTGCTACTACCTCTGCCAAAAGTAAAAGACACTGTCCCAAGGAAAGTGGTCCTCAGCCGCCTACCCGACAGTTACTGCAGAGGTACCCTGGACCACTCTCCAGCGCGCGCCACGTTTCCAAAGGATGAGATACGCCGCGAACATGCACATAACGGCCCAAAAATCATAAAAAGGTAAAAGGACGTTAGCCAAAAAGGGTACGCCACGTGGCAGCTGAGGTACTCCATATATAAAGGTGCCTAGGTTTCATTCTCCATCAGGCTCTGACTCACAATTAACACTCACACTCCAAAAAATAGGTTTTCTTCAACCTTAAACCCTAATTTACAGAGGGCTAGCCAGCTCTCTTTGCCATAAAAGCTTGAGTTTGCTAACTTGAGCGTCGGAGTGTGAACGCCGGGGTACCCCGGCTTCACCTCTAACCTCCATTTCACTGTTTTGCAGGCGTGAAGCTCATTTTGGAAGGACATCTCTCTTGTTTCTGACCTTCCACCATTGTTACCACTCTCTCTCTCCTTTTCACCTCCCCCAAATTTCAGATGCACCGCACACAACAAACCAGTGAGGTACCCCATCTCCCCCAAAAATATAAATTCATTGTTTAAGATAGATTTTGGCTTTTCCTACTCCAAAATCTGTTGAAAACAATTGGCGCCGTCTATGGGGAGTCGCACAAAAAGCCTCCTCCGCGGTTACCAAACTAGTTGTTGTGTGTACTCCAATACATGGCACCTGACGTACCTCCCGAAGGTTTAATGGGGGATCCTACAAGGATAAGAGATGACAGCAGCAGTGAAGGTAGTGATCTCGCAAGAAGGGTAGCCCGCATCAGCAAGGGCAAGGGTATCAAGCAATCGACGGGTGTTCGCCAAGAGGAGGAACCTATTTCTTACAAGCGTTTCGAGGATCTTGCCCACGCAATACTTAGGGCGGTTGGATCTCGGGCACCCGAAAGTTCACTTCCACCAGTGGCGCTAGATGCTCCACCACCTCAAACGGGCGACCAAGCTATGGTGAAAAAAGAGGTACCCGAGGCCAGCAAACCAAAGCATAGGCCATCGGGTACCCGTTCTAATTTTCAAACCGTGGGCTCCCGCGACGAGCGTTCCACCGCCTCTTGCAATTCCCGCAGCAGCCAGGGTACGAGGCGTGCAAAGCGTACCCACGAAGATCTCCGTGAGAAGTTAAACGCCAAAAGGGCTTCTCAAATGGCGGCGACATCATCGGGTACACCGAGGGTACCCCTCGAACTTGTGGAAAAGATGAAAAACCTGGAAGCCCAAGTGAAGCTCCTCTCCGAGAAGTAAAACATCACAGCTGCTCCAAATGCCGATGACCTACCAATCGCCGTTCACTATAGAGATTCGGACGGCAGCTCTTCCTGAAGCATTCACCATGCCTCAGATACCCCAATACCAAGGGTACCCCGAATGCGGAGCCCTCCACGGGTTGCCCCGCGGGGACGAGTGTTTAACACTCAGAGTATCTCACGGGTACCCCAACCTCCAAGATTGCCACCACCAGAGCAGCAAGAGCCACCACCGAGGCCTCGGTGGTAGGGTACCCCATAACTAATTACTCTAGAGTTATGCGGGGTACCCCACGGGGACCAGATTAAGCCCGTTCCCGGGCGTTGCAGCAAGTGGAGATGGATGAGAAATGTCATTTGAAGCGCCAAGAAGATAAGGTCGAGGTCACAAAGAATAAGAAGAAGCCGAAGAGGACGGAAGCCCCAATACCAAGGGTACCCGAAATGCGGAGCCCTCCACGGGTTGCCCCGCGGGGACGAGTGTTTAACACTCAGGGTATGTCACGGGTATCCCAACCTCCAAGATCGCCACCACCAGAGCAGCAAGAGTCACCACCGAGGCCTCAGTAGTAGGGTACCCCATAACTAGTTACTCTAGAGTTATGCGGGGGTACCCCACGGGGAACAAAGTAAGCTCAAATGTGAATTGGAGGCACCTTTGGATCCTCGAATGCCCAAAGATGAAAAACGGGATACCACGGTTGAAGACTCGGTTTCAGTCTCGATTTGGGCCACCAATCCAACAAAGAAAAGTCATACTACTAATAAAAGTATTGTTTATTATGATGCAAGAGGGTATCCAGAGATCACCTTACTCCAGGGTACCCGAGGTACCTGACCTATCTCCAATTATGATAATCTACTCAACATCAGAGCCGCCTTTATCATTATTTGTTCGCCATATTTGATTCTGAGCGAATGGTCGATCATGAGGTTTCAATCATTTCGCATAAGGGTAGGCGAGCAGCCACCTTCATCTTTATTTATGTTGTCTATTTTATTCCATGCGAATGGTGGATCATGAGGTTTCGACCATCTCGCATAAGGGTAGGCGAGCAGCCACCTTTATCTCAATCTATATTGTCTATTTGATTCCATGCGAATGGTGGATCATGAGGTTTTCGACCATCTCGCATAAGGGTAGGCGAGCAGCTACCTTCATCTCAATCTATGTTGTCTATTTGATTCCAGCGAATGGTGGATCATGAGGTTTTCGACCATATCGCATAAGGGTAGGCGAGCAGCCACCTTTATCTCAATCTATATTGTCTATTTGATTCCAGCGAATGGTGGATCATGAGGTTTTCGACCATATCGCATAAGGGTAGGCGAGCAGCCACCTTTATCTCAATCTATATTGTCTATTTGATTCCATGTGAATGGTGGATCATGAGGTTTTCAACCATCTCGCATAAGGGTAGGCGAGTAGCTACCTTCATCTCAATCTATGTTGTCTATTTGATTCTAGCGAATGGTGGATCATGAGGTTTTCAACCATATCGCATAAGGGTAGGCGAGCAGCCACCTTTATCTCAATCTATGTTGTCTATTTGATTCTACGCGAATGGCGGATCATGAGATTTTTGACCATCTTGCATAAGGGTAGGCGAGCAGCCCACCTTTATTACTATTTGTCTTGCATATTTGATGTAGAGTGAATGGTGGATCATGAGGTTTTCCATCATCTCTCAAAAGGAATCGCCATAAGTTTTGTGAAGATTTGCGGCAAGCATTTCTATGAAAATCGCCATACACTAATTAAGGGTATCTCCGAGGTACCCCACGCCAGAAAGTCACTCCTCAAATACACCAAGAGGAACCCTAAGAAAGCTTGAGATAAGCAACAAGCATATCCGGAGGAATCACCATATGTTTGATGAAATTGGGTTGTTCCGCCATGAATTAACCGCAACAAGCATGTCTAAGTAAACCGCGATACACTGATGAGACAAGATTAAGGGTACCCATAGTACTCAGGGTACCCTATGACAGAAAACCATTCCTCGTGTACACCAAGAGGAACTCTAAGAAAGCCTGAGATAAGCAGCAAGCATATTTGAAGGAATCGCCATATGTTTGATAAAATTGGGTTATCCCGCCATGAAGTAACAGATAGCTCAAGGGATATCCAAGCTTAAGGGTACCCGAGGTACCCCATACGCCTTGTCGGTAATGCCGAACAAGGTTACATACTAAGATGGTTATCTTCACCTTCATCATTTAGGATAAGGGGATCAACAAAAATGCTAGAAATTGCATAAACACAAGCGTCGGTATCAGGGGTACCTTATGGCGACTTCATCTGAGGTACCCCAGTTGATCTCCATGGGCTTTCAGACCAAGATGTGTGGGGAGCCTTGCTATTCTCAATTGCCTTCAAGATAGCCGGCTTATCTACCTAGTTCTCTACTCTTGGCACCACCAGCCCCATATCAGCACTCCATTCCTCGGTTATGATGCGCTCAAAAGCATTGTCAACTATGTTCTTTTGTCGAGGTACCAAGTCTTCAAACTTAACTTAAAGCTCCTCAGGGTCTTCCACCTTATGGGCCTTCTCCTCTGAAACTTCATCAAAGTGTCTCCTCAAAGTCTTGTTCACTCCAGAGATCTTCCTTTCGTGAGGGTACCCCTAGAGGCGTCCTCTATTCAGCTGTCCATCGAGCTAAACTTCATATCGCCACGTGTCGCTCCTACTTTTTATGTAAGTTTCTTTTGCCTCAAATACTTCTCGCCAAAAGAAACTAGGGGGATGTTGTTTGGGGGAAAAATAAGAAAGATAGCAGAACGCCACGTGTCAACGAATGTAATAACTTCAGTGCAATCCGAGGTACCCGTCATGATTAGAGGTACCCCACAAGATTAGAGGTACCTGCTATGATTTAAGGTACCCGACATTATTAGAGGTACCCGGTACGGTCAGAGGTACCCCGCATAACTCCAGAGTAACTCGAGGTACCCCGTATAGACTGGGGTACCCCGTATAATTCGAGGTACCCGGAATAGCTCCAGCATAATTCAAGGTACCCGGCCTGATTAGAGGTACCCCGCATAATTAGAGGTACTCGGCGTGATTAGAGGTACCCCGCATGATTAGAGGTACCCAGCGTAATTAGAGGTACCCGGCGTAATTAGAGGTAACCGGCGTAATTAGAGGTACCCGGCTTGATTAGGGGTACCCCGCATGATTAGAGGTACCCTGCGTGATTAGAGGTACCCGGCCTGATTAGAGGTACCCCGTATGATTAGAGGTACCCGGCGTGATTAGAGGTACCCCGCATGATTAGAGGTACCCGGCGTAATTAGAGGTCACCGGCTTGATTAGAGGTACCCGGCGTAATTAGAAGTACCCTGCTTGATTAGAGGTACCCCACACAAATAGAGGTACCCCACATGATACGAGGTACCCCACACAAATAGAGGTATCCCGCACAATTAGGGGTACCCCACATAAATTGAGGTACCCCACATAACTCGAGGTACCCGGCAGATCAGATGCAAGAGAATCCTCCGAAAATATCCGCCATGAGAAACGTCTCCACTTCTTAAAAGATATTATTCGATTTTGTCAGAATAAGGAATCAAGAACGTCGTACCAAAAGGGGGGGACAGCCGCCTGCTACCTCTGCCAAAAGTAAAAGACACTGTCCCAAGGAAAGTGGTCCTCAGCCGCCTACCCGACAGTTACTGCAGAGGTACCCTGGACCACTCTCCAGCGCGCGCCACGTTTCCAAAGGATGAGATACACTGCGAACATGCACATAACGGCCCAAAAATCATAAAAACGGTAAAAGGACGTTAGCCAAAAGGGGTGCATACGTGGCAGCTGAGGTACTCCATATATAAAGGTGCCTAGGTTTCATTCTCCATCAGGCTCTGACTCACCATTAACACTCACACTCCAAAAAATAGGTTTTCTTCAACCTTAAACCCTAATTTACAGAGGGCTAGCCAGCTCTCTTTGCCATAAAAGCTTGAGTTTGCTAACTTGAGCGTCGGAGTGTGAACGCCGGGGTACCCCGGCTTCACCTCTAACCTCCATTTCACTGTTTTGCAGGCGTGAAGCTCATTTTGGAAGGACATCTCTCTTGTTTCAGACCTTCCACCATTGTTACCACTCTCTCTCTCCTTTTCACCTCCCCCAAATTTCAGATGCACCGCACACAACAAACCAGTGAGGTACCCCATCTCCCCCAAAAATATAAATTCATTGTTTAAGATAGATTTTGGCTTTTCCTACCCCAAAATCCGTTGAAAACACTCATCATAAGTTTTCCGAGAATTTTAAGCTTTATTTTGGCTTCATTCATGTACTTCCTTTGTAGATCCCAAAGACATGTTTAACTTTAGTTTAGGGTAACAAAGCTACAGCTTTTTCTGCTGTGTGCAACAAGCGAAGAAAGTGAAATTGTAAAGAATACGATCGATTACTGATACGAAAACATAAAGATTGATAAATTTTAGAGAAATAAAGCTCCTAAATAATTAGAATATTACTCATAAGTCTTAATAAATAAAACTAGAATTTTGGTTCTTTTTACACCAACCCTAAATATCATAAATTTATTAAAATAGGAAAACCAGAAATATTTTTTTGTAGTAAAATTCTCTAGTCTAAATAAGCAAAATTTTAATGTCTGAAGAAAAAAGAAGTAAACATTCTGAAAGCAATTAAAAAAAAGCAAAATAACTTAAAATTGCAAAATAATCAAGAAAGAAACGGAACTTTTGGCTCAAATACAGGGTAGAACAACTTAAACAATTTTTCTATTTTAGTTTATCTTATCGCAAGTTTTGAAAAGATGTATTCTAAGTTCTAAACAAACAGCTATCCCTAAAAAGTACCATGGTCATTCTATGTAACTACCCTTACATCAATTATTGTTGGTTTGTGGTGTATCCAGACTTTTCCATCGGATAGGCTGTCCATGAATACAGTGATAGAAATGTTATTGCAAAGAAAAATACTAGCAGTGACGTTTTGAAAATTCCACCAAAGTCTTTTGCATCTTCTCCTCCACGACCGCCAATAGAGTATAGAGTCCGTTTGACTCATAAATTTTTGTCACTTTCACTCTTTTCAAAAGGACGGGAAAGCTTATCAAACGGACCACCAATCTTTAATGAATTTGGATTCAGTGTTGATATTTTGGGCTTATCAAAGCTAGAGTCCGTTCGACCCATAAATTTTTGTCACTTTCACTCTTTTCCAAAGCATGTTAAAGCTGACCTTCAGTGAATTTTTTATTCGCTTACCTTTAAGTAATCTGTGCATTTATATAATTATGCGGTTATAGATTCAATTACTACTTCTCTTTAATTATGCGGTTATATAATTGTAACGCAGCTGCTATTGGTATCAATTAATTCTTGGATGAAATTTACTAAAGTATAGCCTTGTGAAAGAATTAGTTTTCTTAAATTGTAAATGGTCCCGTTTATGATGGGGAGATTTTGATCAAATTTGAAAGAAAGCTTGAAAAATATATTGAAACTATAATGAAATTTTATGTTTGATTTATATTGCAAATGTGGACAATGGGTTGAAGTTGCTAGTTTTGAAGATAATATAGAAGAAGAACAGAGTTTATATAAATTGAGATTCTTTTTTGTACTTAGATTTTTATTTAAAAAATATTGTTTGTGTTATTATTAAGAGGAAAAATAGGACTTGACTATGTTGCAACTGTGGTACCGTGCCACAGTTGCAGCCAGCCATTGAATCCACTGTTACACCCCTCATCCAAGTGGATCCACTATTACACTGTATCACAATTGTAACAAAGTCGGACCCGAAAAAATATAAATAAATGAATCTAAGTCTTATAATATTATAGTTGTCATGTGTCATAATCATATTAAAAGATTTGAAAAAATGAGATTAGGTGAGGATTCAATTCCTCCTTGAAGACCGCTAATAGAATTGGTTTCACTCATAATTTTTTGTCACTTTCACTCTTTTCAAAAGTGCGTGACAGCTAGGTTATAGAATTTTGGATGGACGATCCCTCTTTTCCAAAGGACTACCAGTCTTTAATGAATTTTGGATTCAGTGTTGATATTTTGGGCTCATCAAAGCTAGACTATAGATTTTTTTTTAAAGAATTTTGAATTCAATGTTGGGAAAATTCTATAATGCCGTAAATAAATTTACGGCATTGATACCGTAATAAACGTGGACCATTGGATTAGATCAACGGTACCTAATAACTATAATATAATAAAAGTATTTAAAAAATTTTCATTAACAGGTTTACAACCGGTTAAACATTTATTTAAAAAAAAATTAACCGGGGAAAATTTCAAAATTATATATATTTTAAAATTGAAATCTACGAAAGTCCAAATAGAATCAAAGTCTGGTCATAATTGGAAGGTCCCGGAATCGAATCTAAAAATCGCAGCACGTCGGATTTTGTATTTTCGAAGCAATCGGGTTTGCTGGCTAACCCGAATTTTGTTTCCTCGATCGTTCCTCTTTTACTGCAATCTTCGCTTTGAAAACTGTTTGAAGCCAAAAAGAAGCGAGAAAGAAGAAGCTCTACAATGGTTCGTGTTCGTGAAGGGGCTGGGTTCGTGTTCGTGAAGTGGTTTCGGTCCGACGATAACGACTCGGCGTCGGGAGTCAAGAGGAGAACCGGGCTAGGTTCGTCATTCTTTACTGATTCTCCTCTATCGCATTTGCATTGTTTTGACCAAGACAGCAAATATGTATATATATAGAGCATGCATTATTCTCTCACCTAAGTGTGGTGCTATTTCACTCAATTCTCAAACAAGTTGGTTTCTCTGAATCTCAAAGAAATGGAACAAACTTTCATCATGATCAAGCCCGATGGGGTCCAAAGAGGCTCGTTGGTGAAATCATCAGTAGATTTGAGAAGAAGGGTTTCTCTTTGAAGGGTTTGAAGCTTATGACTGTGGACCGCCCTTTTGCTCAGAAGCACTATGAGGATTTGTTGTCAAAGCCTTTCTTTGGTGCTCTTATCGGGTACATGTCATTGCTATGATTTGGGAGGGTGCCATAATTGTTATAATATTGAATTTTTTTAATAAATAATAACTATAAAAATATTTTAATTAATTATTATAAATTTTAATTAGATAATATTAAATAAATAATAATAATAAAAGATTAATAAATTATAATGAATTATAATTATAATATTATTATAATAAATAATAATGAAATAATTTCATACTGATAATAATAGCAACAAAATTATAAATATAATAATATTTTTACTAAATAATAATATAATAAAATATTAATAATAATAACTTATTATTTTAATAATAATTATAACGTTTGATTACAATAATATTTTCATAAATAATAATCATATAACAAAATCATGAAATTAATAAATAATAACAATAATGAATTAGTAATCATAATTATAATACTATTTTAATAAATATTATTATGATGATGATGATGATTATTATTATTATTATTATTATTACCACCAATTGACAATAATCAACAAAGGGCATTTAAGTAAATTATGATAATTCATTCCGATTTCAAGACAAATTAAACACATCGATGGAAATAAATCTCATTCCGACTTCAATTTCTACAGCTCAAATAAATAACTTATTCTTATTCACATTCTTGATTCTGATTGTAGCCAGTTCCGATTACTGATTAGTAAATGCACCATGAGCACATTATTGTGGTTTAATTGGGTCTTTTTTTTCAAACCTAATTAATAATTAGTTTGGGTTGGATCAATTATAATTAACTAGTCTAACCCAACCAAATCTATAATAATAATAATAATAATAAGAAGAAGAAGAAGAAGAAGAAGGATAATGATAATGTGTTAATTCTCAATTGCAAAATTATAAAGACTTAAATGGCTTATCTAATTTTTTATTCTTTTTAATCTTTTAATAGAAGAGGCTATTTCATTCTTGCATCTGCTGCTCTAGACTACAATTCCAAAACCAAAATCACACTCTCTTATAAGTAAATTTATTATAAAAGTAAGTTGGTTTTAATTTCTTTTTATTTTTTTAGTGAATACTTAACGGCACATAATTATATATCACTTTCATTTTATTTTTGTATATGATGCTAGCTAATTATCTAAAAAGTTTGAATTTGGAATTGGAAAAGGAGATGTAGGAGAAATAAAGTCTATATGCTTTTTGTGGAAATTTTCTTAATTTAAAGATAGTTAATTTATTAACTTTCTTTATGTACACTAGATAGTGAATGAAAATTTCATGTTATAAAAGATTTATATTTGATTTTAATTAATTTTAATTCAAGTTTCATATCATTTTCATTGTTCAATTTAAAATTTTGATTTGACCTTCAACCTAATCAACTTAAACTTATTTATATAAGGTTTGGGTATAATTGGGTTAAACACGTTTATTTAGTTAAGTTGGATGGATTTTATCTCAGCTCATTAAAAAGTAGACCAGGTTAGAATTTCACTAACCCTATCAAACCCAACTCATGCCCATCCTTATATCATTCTATCTAAATCATAAAATGCCAATAATCCAACTCTTTAACCATTTTCACATTGAATTTAAGTTGAGGCAATTGACCTAAACTAAATAACCTAAATTCCAAATAAATGTGAAATAAGACAAAAAATTTCTAAACTACACGTATGACTCGTAGATTGAAGGTAAAACCGGTAAATAAATTAGTGTTAGAGTGGTAAATTGGTCTACAAAATTAAAAAAATAAAAAATAGAAAAAAACTAGTAAATTGATAGAAAATGTAGTAAATTAATGTTGGAGTTGTAATTTGTACGAAGAACTTGTAAACAAAACAAAAATTTAGAAAAATGACATAGAACTTGTAAATTCACATTAAGTGTGAAATAAAATAAAAAATATGTAAACCACACATAAAACTAGTAAATTAATGAAAAAATGGTAAATTAATGTTGAAATTGTAATTTACACGAAGAACTTGTAAACAAAACAAAAACTTATAAAAATGACATAGAACTAGTAAATTGACATTAATTGTGAAATAAAACAAAAAATATGTAAATCACACATAAAACTAGTAAATTGATGGAAAAATGAGTAAATTAATGTTGGAGTTGTAATTTGTACGAAGAACTTGTAAACAAAATAAAAACTTAGAAAAATGACATAGAACTAGTAAATTTACATTAAGTGTGAAATAAAACATAAAATATGTAAACCACGCATAAAACTAGTAAATTAATGAAAACAATGGTAAATTAATGTTGGAATTGTAATTTGCACGAAGAACTTGTAAACAAAACAAAAACTTATAAAAATGACATAGAACTAGTAAATTGACATTAATTGTGAAATAAAACAAAAAATGTGTAAACCACACATAAAACTAGTAAATTAATGAAAAAAATGGTAAATTAATGTTGGAATTGTAATTTGCACGAAGAACTTGCAAACAAAACAAAAACTTATAAAAATGACATAGAACTAGTAAATTGACATTAATTGTGAAATAAAACAAAAAAATGTGTAAATCACACATAAAACTAGTAAATTGATTAAAAAATGAGTAAATTAATGTTGGAGTTGTAATTTGTAAGAAGAACTTGTAAATAAAACAAAAACTTAGAAAAATGACTAGAACTAGTAAATTCACATTAAGTGTGAAATAAAATATAAAATACATAAATCACACATAAAACTCGTAAATTAATGAAAAAAATGGTAAATTAATGTTGGAATTGTAATTTGCACGAAAAACTTGTAAACAAAATAAAAACTTATAAAAATGACATAGAACTAGTAAATTGACATTAATTGTGAAATAAAACAAAAAAATGTGTAAATCACACATAAAACTAGTAAATTGATGGAAAAATGAGTAAATTAATGTTGGAGTTGTAATTTGTACGAAGAACTTGTAAACAAAACAAAAACTTAGAAAAATGACATAGAACTAGTAAATTTACATTAAGTGTGAAATAAAACATAAAATATGTAAACCACGCATAAAACTAGTAAATTAATGAAAACAATGGTAAATTAATGTTGGAATTGTAATTTGCACGAAGAACTTGTAAACAAAACAAAAACTTATAAAAATGACATAGAACTAGTAAATTGACATTAATTGTGAAATAAAACAAAAAATGTGTAAACCACACATAAAACTAGTAAATTAATGAAAAAAATGGTAAATTAATGTTGGAATTGTAATTTGCACGAAGAACTTGCAAACAAAACAAAAACTTATAAAAATGACATAGAACTAGTAAATTGACATTAATTGTGAAATAAAACAAAAAAATGTGTAAATCACACATAAAACTAGTAAATTGATTAAAAAATGAGTAAATTAATGTTGGAGTTGTAATTTGTAAGAAGAACTTGTAAATAAAACAAAAACTTAGAAAAATGACAAGAACTAGTAAATTCACATTAAGTGTGAAATAAAATATAAAATACGTAAATCACACATAAAACTCGTAAATTAATGAAAAAAATGGAAAATTAATGTTGGAATTGTAATTTGCACGAAAAACTTGTAAACAAAATAAAAACTTATAAAAATGACATAGAACTAGTAAATTGACATTAATTGTGAAATAAAACAAAAAAATGTGTAAATCACACATAGAACTAGTAAATTGATGAAAAAATGAGTAAATTAATGCTGGAGTTGTAATTTGTACGAAGAACTTGTAAACAAAACAAAAACTTAGAAAAATAACATAGAACTAGTAAATTCAAATTAATTGTGAAATGAAACACAACATGTGTAAATCACACATAAAACTAGTAAATTGATGGAAAATGAGTAAATTAATGTTGAAGTTGTAAATTGCAAGAAGAACTTGTAAACAAAACAAAAACTTAGAAAAATGATATAGAACTTGTAAATTCACATTAAGTGTGAAATAAAATAAAAAATATGTAAACCACACATAAAACTAGTAAATTAATGAAAAAAATGGTAAATTAATTTTGGAATTTTAATTTGAAATAATAAATTGCAAAAAAAACAAAAACTTATAAAAATGACATAGAACTAGTAAATTGACATTAATTGTGAAATAAAACAAAAAAATGTGTAAATCACACATAAAACTAGTAAATTGATGAAAAAATGAGTAAATTAATGTTGGAGTTGTAATTTGTAAGAAGAACTTGTAAACAAAACAAAAACTTAGAAAAATGACTAGAATTAGTAAATTCACATTAAGTGTGAAATAAAATATAAAATACGTAAATCACACATAAAACTCGTAAATTAATGAAAAAAATGGTAAATTAATGTTGGAATTGTAATTTGCACGAAGAACTTGCAAACAAAACAAAAACTTATAAAAATGACATAGAACTAGTAAATTGACATTAATTGTGAAATAAAACAAAAAAATGTGTAAATCACACATAAAACTAGTAAATTGATGAAAAAATGAGTAAATTAATGTTGGAGTTGTAATTTGTACGAAGAACTTGTAAACAAAAACAAAAACTTAGAAAAATGACATAGAACTAGTAAATTCAAATTAATTGTGAAATGAAACACAACATGTGTAAATCACACATAAAACTAGTAAATTGATGGAAAATGAGTAAATTAATGTTGAAGTTGTAAATTGCAAGAAGAACTTGTAAACAAAACAAAAACTTAGAAAAATGATATAGAACTTGTAAATTCACATTAAGTGTGAAATAAAATAAAAAATATGTAAACCACACATAAAACTAGTAAATTAATGAAAAAAATGGTAAATTAATGTTGGAATTGTAATTTGCACGAAGAACTTGCAAACAAAACAAAAACTTATAAAAATGACATAGAACTAGTAAATTGACATTAATTGTGAAATAAAACAAAAAAATGTGTTTTTGTCACATAAAACTAATAAAATTAGTAAATTGATGAAAAAATGAGTAAATTAATGTTGGAGTTGTAATTTGTAAGAAGAACTTGTAAACAAAACAAAAACTTAGAAAAATGACTAGAACTAGTAAATTCACATTAAGTGTGAAATAAAATATAAAATACGTAAATCACACATAAAAAACAGGTAAATTAATGAAAAAAATGGTAAATTAATGTTGGAATTGTAATTTGCAAAACAAAAACTTGTAAACAAAATAAAAACTTATAAAAATGACATAGAACTAGTAAATTGACATTAATTGTGAAATAAAACAAAAAAAAATGTAAATCACACATAAAACTAGTAAATTGATGAAAAATGAGTAAATTAATGTTGGAGTTGTAATTTGTAAACAAGAACTTGTAAACAAAACAAAAACTTAGAAAAATGACATAAAACTAGTAAATTCAAATTAATTGTGAAATGAAACACAACATGTGTAAATCACACATAAAACTAGTAAATTGATGGAAAAATGAGTAAATTAATGTTGAAGTTGTAAATTGCAAGAAGAACTTGTAAACAAAACAAAAACTTAGAAAAATGATATAGAACTTGTAAATTCACATTAAGTGTGAAATAAAATAAAAATATGTAAAACCACACATAAAACTAGTAAATTAATGAAAAAAATGGTAAATTAATGTTGGAATTGTAATTTGCAAAAGAACTTGCAAACAAAACAAAAACTTATAAAAATGACATAGAACTAGTAAATTGACATTAATTGTGAAATAAAACAAAAAAATGTGTAAATCACACATAAAACTAGTAAATTGATGAAAAAATGAGTAAATTAATGTTGGAGTTGTAATTTGTAAGAAGAACTTGTAAACAAAACAAAAACTTAGAAAAATGACTAGAATTAGTAAATTCACATTAAGTGTGAAATAAAATATAAAATACGTAAATCACACATAAAACTCGTAAATTAATGAAAAAAATGGTAAATTAATGTTGGAATTGTAATTTGCAAAAAAAGAACTTGCAAACAAAACAAAAACTTATAAAAATGACATAGAACTAGTAAATTGACATTAATTGTGAAATAAAACAAAAAAATGTGTAAATCACACATAAAACTAGTAAATTGATGAAAAAATGAGTAAATTAATGTTGGAGTTGTAATTTGTACGAAGAACTTGTAAACAAAAACAAAAACTTAGAAAAATGACATAGAACTAGTAAATTCAAATTAATTGTGAAATGAAACACAACATGTAAATCACACATAAAACTAGTAAATTGATGGAAAATGAGTAAATTAATGTTGAAGTTGTAAATTGCAAGAAGAACTTGTAAACAAAACAAAAACTTAGAAAAATGATATAGAACTTGTAAATTCACATTAAGTGTGAAATAAAATAAAAAATATGTAAACCACACATAAAACTAGTAAATTAATGAAAAAAAATGGTAAATTAATGTTGGAATTGTAATTTGCACGAAGAACTTGCAAACAAAACAAAAACTTATAAAAATGACATAGAACTAGTAAATTGACATTAATTGTGAAATAAAACAAAAAAATGTGTAAATCACACATAAAACTAGTAAATTGATGAAAAAATGAGTAAATTAATGTTGGAGTTGTAATTTGTAAGAAGAACTTGTAAACAAAACAAAAACTTAGAAAAATGACTAGAACTAGTAAATTCACATTAAGTGTGAAATAAAATATAAAATACGTAAATCACACATAAAAATCGTAAATTAATGAAAAAATGGTAAATTAATGTTGGAATTGTAATTTGCACGAAAAACTTGTAAACAAAATAAAAACTTATAAAAATGACATAGAACTAGTAAATTGACATTAATTGTGAAATAAAACAAAAAATGTGTAAATCACACATAGAACTAGTAAATTGATGAAAAAATGAGTAAATTAATGCTGGAGTTGTAATTTGTACGAAGAACTTGTAAACAAAACAAAAACTTAGAAAAATAACATAGAACTAGTAAATTCAAATTAATTGTGAAATGAAACACAACATGTGTAAATCACACATAAAACTAGTAAATTGATGGAAAATGAGTAAATTAATGTTGAAGTTGTAAATTGCAAGAAGAACTTGTAAACAAAACAAAAACTTAGAAAAATGATATAGAACTTGTAAATTCACATTAAGTGTGAAATAAAATAAAAAATATGTAAACCACACATAAAACTAGTAAATTAATGAAAAAAATGGTAAATTAATGTTGGAATTGTAATTTGCACGAAGAACTTGCAAACAAAACAAAAACTTATAAAAATGACATAGAACTAGTAAATTGACATTAATTGTGAAATAAAACAAAAAAATGTGTAAATCACACATAAAACTAGTAAATTGATGAAAAAATGAGTAAATTAATGTTGGAGTTGTAATTTGTAAGAAGAACTTGTAAACAAAACAAAAACTTAGAAAAATGACTAGAATTAGTAAATTCACATTAAGTGTGAAATAAAATATAAAATACGTAAATCACACATAAAAAAAATAGAAATTAATGAAAAAAATGGTAAATTAATGTTGGAATTGTAATTTGCACGAAGAACTTGCAAACAAAACAAAAACTTATAAAAATGACATAGAACTAGTAAATTGACATTAATTGTGAAATAAAACAAAAAAATGTGTAAATCACACATAAAACTAGTAAATTGATGAAAAAATGAGTAAATTAATGTTGGAGTTGTAATTTGTACGAAGAACTTGTAAACAAAAACAAAAACTTAGAAAAATGACATAGAACTAGTAAATTCAAATTAATTGTGAAATGAAACACAACATGTGTAAATCACACATAAAACTAGTAAATTGATGGAAAATGAGTAAATTAATGTTGAAGTTGTAAATTGCAAGAAGAACTTGTAAACAAAACAAAAACTTAGAAAAATGATATAGAACTTGTAAATTCACATTAAGTGTGAAATAAAATAAAAAATATGTAAACCACACATAAAACTAGTAAATTAATGAAAAAAAATGGTAAATTAATGTTGGAATTGTAATTTGCACGAAGAACTTGCAAACAAAATAAAAACTTATAAAAATGACATAGAACTAGTAAATTGACATTAATTGTGAAATAAAACAAAAAAATGTGTAAATCACACATAAAACTAGTAAATTGATGAAAAAATGAGTAAATTAATGTTGGAGTTGTAATTTGTAAGAAGAACTTGTAAACAAAACAAAAACTTAGAAAAATGACTAGAACTAGTAAATTCACATTAAGTGTGAAATAAAATATAAAATACGTAAATCACACATAAAAATCGTAAATTAATGAAAAAAATGGTAAATTAATGTTGGAATTGTAATTTGCACGAAAAACTTGTAAACAAAATAAAAACTTATAAAAATGACATAGAACTAGTAAATTGACATTAATTGTGAAATAAAACAAAAAATGTGTAAATCACACATAGAACTAGTAAATTGATGAAAAAATGAGTAAATTAATGCTGGAGTTGTAATTTGTACGAAGAACTTGTAAACAAAACAAAAACTTAGAAAAATAACATAGAACTAGTAAATTCAAATTAATTGTGAAATGAAACACAACATGTGTAAATCACACATAAAACTAGTAAATTGATGGAAAATGAGTAAATTAATGTTGAAGTTGTAAATTGCAAGAAGAACTTGTAAACAAAACAAAAACTTAGAAAAATGATATAGAACTTGTAAATTCACATTAAGTGTGAAATAAAATAAAAAATATGTAAACCACACATAAAACTAGTAAATTAATGAAAAAAATGGTAAATTAATGTTGGAATTGTAATTTGCACGAAGAACTTGCAAACAAAACAAAAACTTATAAAAATGACATAGAACTAGTAAATTGACATTAATTGTGAAATAAAACAAAAAAATGTGTAAATCACACATAAAACTAATAAAATTAGTAAATTGATGAAAAAATGAGTAAATTAATGTTGGAGTTGTAATTTGTAAGAAGAACTTGTAAACAAAACAAAAACTTAGAAAAATGACTAGAACTAGTAAATTCACATTAAGTGTGAAATAAAATATAAAATACGTAAATCACACATAAAACTGGTAAATTAATGAAAAAAATGGTAAATTAATGTTGGAATTGTAATTTGCACGAAAAACTTGTAAACAAAATAAAAACTTATAAAAATGACATAGAACTAGTAAATTGACATTAATTGTGAAATAAAACAAAAAAATGTGTAAATCACACATAAAACTAGTAAATTGATGAAAAAATGAGTAAATTAATGTTGGAGTTGTAATTTGTACGAAGAACTTGTAAACAAAACAAAAACTTAGAAAAATGACATAAAACTAGTAAATTCAAATTAATTGTGAAATGAAACACAACATGTGTAAATCACACATAAAACTAGTAAATTGATGGAAAAATGAGTAAATTAATGTTGAAGTTGTAAATTGCAAGAAGAACTTGTAAACAAAACAAAAACTTAGAAAAATGATATAGAACTTGTAAATTCACATTAAGTGTGAAATAAAATAAAAAATATGTAAACCACACATAAAACTAGTAAATTAATGAAAAAAATGGTAAATTAATGTTGGAATTGTAATTTGCACGAAGAACTTGCAAACAAAACAAAAACTTATAAAAATGACATAGAACTAGTGAATTGACATTAATTGTGAAATAAAACAAAAAAATGTGTAAATCACACATAAAACTAGTAAATTGATGAAAAAATGAGTAAATTAATGTTGGAGTTGTAATTTGTAAGAAGAACTTGTAAACAAAACAAAAACTTAGAAAAATGACTAGAACTAGTAAATTCACATTAAGTGTGAAATAAAATATAAAATACGTAAATCACACATAAAACTCGTAAATTAATGAAAAAAATGGTAAATTAATGTTGGAATTGTAATTTGCACGAAGAACTTGTAAACAAAACAAAAACTTATAAAAATGACATAGAATTAGTAAATTGACATTAATTGTGAAATAAAACAAAAAATGTGTAAATCACACATAGAACTAGTAAATTGATGAAAAAATGAGTAAATTAATGCTGGAGTTGTAATTTGTACGAAGAACTTGTAAACAAAACAAAAACTTAGAAAAATGACATAGAACTAGTAAATTCACATTAAATGTGAAATAAAACATAAAATATGTAAATCACACATAAAACTAGTAAATTAATGAAAAAATAGGTAAATTAATGTTAGAGTTGTAAATTGTAAGAAGAACTTGTAAACAAAACAAAAACTTATAAATGTTGCATAAAACTTGTAAATCAACATTAACTTGTAAAAGTTTCATAAAACTTGTAAATCACACATAAAATTGGTAAATGTAACTTGGAACTTGAACAAAAAATAGTAATTACCTGCTACTTAGGTAACATGTTACCTATTTATTTAGAATTAATGGTAGAGATTTTTTATTCAAATCTAACGGTCCACATCCATTACGGCATCAATGCCGTAAATTTAGTTACGGCATTATAGAATGACCCAATGTTGATATCTTGAGCTTATCTTTAACTAATTTTTAACCACTCGTGCATTTATGTCATTGTACGGTTATAGATTCAGTTATTTTTAAAGTAGAAAAATTACTTCTCTTAAAAGGGAAAGCAGGGAATGCAGACGCTATTTGTAGTAGTTAATTCTTGGATGAAATTTGGGTCTTGCTATAATACATGCATGTATCACATACATGCAAGGAATAAAAAAATTAAAAAAAAACATTGCCAAACATTTGAAAAAAAAAAACTGGAGCAACCGGCAAAGAGCAACCGGTTGTGCCTTAAACGATTAAAAAATTATGAAACAATATAATAAATAAATATAATAAACAAAATAATAATTATTTAATAATAAAGGCTAGATAACTATAAAAAATTAGTTTCAAATTTAATGGTATCAGTATCAAGTTAACGGTAGGTGTTTCGTGTTTATTGATCTACTAATTGCATGATTTTCAAGGTTGCAAATGAATGATTCCAAGTTCCATGTTCATTGTCCTCAGTTTCAAGTTCTTTTAGTTTCAAGTTTAATGGTCCCAGTATTAAGTTAACGGTATGTGTTTCATATTTATTGGTTCATTAATTGCATGATTTTCAGGGTTGCAAGTTAATTATCCCAAGTTTCATGTTCATTGCCCTCAGTTTCAAGTTCCTTTGGTTTCAATTTTAATGGTCTCAGTATCAAGTTAACGGTAAGTGTTTCATATATATTGGTCCATTATTTGGAAGATTTTTAGGGTTGCAAGTTAATGATCTATGGTTTCAAGTTAATGATCCTATATTTCATATTCAATGCCTTAAGTTTCAAGTTACTCTAGTTTCAAGTTTAATGGTCCTAATTTCAAAATTAATGGTAGGTGTTTCATATTTATTGGTTCATATATGGAAATTTTCATAATTGCAAGTTAATGATTTTTGGTTTCAAGTTAATGATCCTATGTTTTATGTTCATTGCCCTATGTTTCAAGTTACTTTGATTTCAAGATTAATGGTAGGTATTTCATATTTATTAGTCCATCATTTGGAAGATTTTCAAGGTTGCAAGTTAATGATTTTTGGTTTCAAGTTAATCATGGTATATTTCATGTTTGTTGCCATAAGTTTCAAGTTACTTTAGTTCAAATTTAATGGTTCCAATTTCAAAATTAATGGTAGGTGTTTCATATTTATTGATCCATTATTTGGAAGATTTTCAAAGTTGTAAGTTAATGATCTTTGGTTTCAAGTTAATGATCTTATGTTTCATGTTCATTGCCCTAAGTTTCAAGTTACTTTGGTTTCAAATTTAATGGTCTTGGTTTTAAGATTAATGAGAGGTGTTTATATATTTGTTGGTCCATTATTTGCAAAAATTTTAGGGTTGTAAGTTAATGATCCTATTTTTCATTCTCATTGCCCTACGTTTTAATGGTCCAAATTTTAAGATTAATGATATGTGTTTCATATTTATTGGTCTAAGATTTGTATATTTTCAGGATTGCAAGTTAATGCTTTTAAGTTTCATGTTCATTGCGCTAAGTTTCATGTTATTTTGGTTTTAGCTTAATGTCTTAATGTCAAGATTAATGGTATGCATTTCATATTTATTGGTTCATGAAATGACATGCATTCTATCATGAAATTTATGATAGTTTTTTCAAATCACATATTTGTCACACCACAATTTTCGTGATTACTTGAATTTCTTGCAGGCTTTTAAATTTTTCACATGGGAAATTTAAAATTTTCAGTGAATTTAAATTTAGTTTTGATAAGAAAATTGAATTAGAATATGACACATTTTATGATTGATACTTACTATCACAAATTTTGATTTTTTTTAATTTAAATAATTTTGTTTCCTATTTTTGACATTTAAATCATAAAACCACTATGAAAGAAAATAAACTTGTATATTCAATTAAATCAGAAAATAGATAACTTGATATCAATTAAAATCCAAAGTACAACCAAATATCGAACAATCAAGTTACGTTAGTTTCATGTTTAATAGTCCCAACGTCAAGATTAATGGTTGCATTTCCAAATAATTAAGAACAACTCAAGCGTGCAATAAGAGATTTCATGTTCAATGACTAACATTGTCTTTAATGTAAGTAATTTAAGATTATCATTAGTTTCATTTTAATGTTCAGATTTCATATTCATCGGAATGTTATTATAGAGATGATTTAAATATAAATATAGCAACAAATATTGTAATTGGTACAATATCAGAATGAATTACATAGGTAAGGCATGTGTATATGATGACCAATCGAAGGAAGAACAAGGACTCTATATGACTGTATGGTAGAGTTAAAAGAAAATATGACATACTCTAATACGCTCTTTACTGACTTATATTAGTCTTTCACCTAATGCTGTAATATGTTCAATAGAGACTTGTCGTTTGTTTTATAATGTACTTATCATTTAAGTTTAATATTATGTATTAAAATTATTTATGTGTAGTTTGAAATTCTAGCTAAGCAACCCAAGAGCTAGCGGAGTGAATTGAGTACGCAAAAAATTGGATAATAATATCACAAAACAATTCTAGCAAATAGTTTAAAGAATTCAATAACAATAAATACAACAATGACTAAACTTGCACAGATAAAGAGAGAGAATAAATACAAGATTTTTATGTGGTTCGGCAAACCCCGCCTACGTTCATACCTTCAAGTAAATCGAGGTTGAGGATTCCACTATCCAAACCTCACAATCTAAGGTTTCAAGATATTTATAATTGACTTCCAAAATGTCAAAAAATCTTTACAAGTTCAGATGAACATATACCTTTTTTTCTCAAGTTATCGTTATGACTAAATTTGAACATATAGGACAACAATTAGTCAAGAATGGTTAAAATGCAGGGGACTTCAGAACATAGAACTGTATATTTGGCCAGTAAAAGAAAAATCTATTTATAAAAAACAAGAACTAAGCATACAAGCAATAAGAAAATAGTTAAATTATTTAGTTATGAATTAGATGTGTCTACTAATGGCAACCAAACTCAAATTACTCAGAGGGAATTGAACATAGGAGTAAATCAATCAACTTCAATTATTTATAGACTTCTGCAAGTTTTGATATTTCATAAATTATTTATCGTACTTGAATAAACTTCAGCATTTAAACAAAAATATTGATAATATTTGTGTACAGAAATCAATGTTGTTCATGTATATCTTTAGCATGAAAGCCCTCTATTGTGAAGAACTCAAGAAAGCAGATGCAAAAGGGAACCAAATCATATATCATAGATGCACAGATGAATGTATTTATCCATTTTACAAAATTTTTATAATGAAAAGAAACTGAAGAAGGCAGGTTCAAAAGGGAATCATACTTGCACCAGCAAGTAGAAAAATATGCCAATACTAAAGCAATATAGGCCACCAAGATCTGCAAGGAAGATCACTGCATGGCGAAGAAAGAATACAGCATTTTAATACCAGTGTTCAGCCTATCTTCAACAAAAATAAATTTATAGAAGAGCAGAAAGCTGCAACAGCAGAGACAGAATACCTATCTATCAAAGTCAATGCAAAGAACTACAAGACTAAAGCTGCAACAGCATAGATCGGATCCACAGGATAGCATTATCTCTTTAAAGAAAGACCATTTTTACGACATTGTACGCATTATCTCTTTCTACAGAATATCATGATATTTAAATAAAGAACATATTTTTTATAAGTAAAAAAGATCACTCAAAAAGCTCAATACTTTAAAACCAGTTAAGCAATTTAACTCTTCCCAAATACCACAATACGGAAACATGATTCACACAACATTACACAAAAGCTAGGAATAGATTTAGAATATGATCCTAAAGAAACTCACTTTAGTTCATGAATGCCACCAATAAGGTACAAACATAGAAAAATAATAATTTTTTTCCCTAAAATTTTATGATTTTCTAGCTAGGAAATTCATTCCAAGTACATTCATTCAACAAACTAGGACCCAGTATTCGTTCGGCTTTTAGAACCTCAGTTTTCCAGCTTTAATGACAGAAACAGAATCATATTCCTGAATATCATTCGAAACGAATTTCAATATCAATCAAGCATTTTCCTTTCCTTTGTTTCCTCGATATAAAAATGAAGTCTTTGAAAGCTTTAACATAAAACGAGTAAACTAGTTGAGAGGATACTGAGTTCAGCTATATTAACAATTCAAAACTAATTCCATTAAAAAACCAGTGTTATTACTTCAAATAAATCACATCTAATACACTGAATATTCATAAAGAAGTAAATCATTCATAATACTTTTGCAGAGCGTTATGATTTCAACCAGTTTTACGAAACAGCTATAACCAGAATATCAAATTATAACTAGAAAGAGACCTGACGAAGGCCACCACCGAGCTTGATGGTCTGGTTTGTCATGCTAGATAGGTCAAGCACCGCGTCACCTGGAACCTAAAATTGTTAAAATAGCTAAAAATAATTAATTTTAAAAAAAAAATAAGTAAGCGCATAAAAAAGAACAGAAGAAACACAAGAAAAAAATACAAACCACTATCTTATCAACAAAGTTCGCTGTTGGCTCGTCTTCATGAAAATACCAAAGGGCTTGAACGGTATTTTCGCAACAACTTTCCCCTCTAGAGGCCAAACACGACAAACAGAACGAGGGCGACAACGGTGCCGGATTTGAACTTGAACAACGACGTATCGCGGCTCAATTCTTTAAGGCTGGTCTCGACACGGTCAATCTTTTTGGTCTTGGACTTTTTGGCGGATATTTTAGCTGGGTTTTCGATTTTCATAGTCTCGAGTTCTTGACGGCTTTGTCGATCGAGGATTTGAGGGATTTGTAAGAGTTGGTTCGCTAAATGAGAAGCCACGAGGTTGATTCGCAAATGATGACGTGCTTGTAAATGATTCCGTTTATGATTGGGAGATTTCGATCAAAATTAATATGATGAATTCTTTGCAAGTGTTTTCCTTTGAAGTGTCATCTTTCATAAAGTTTGTAAAATCAAGGTGTTACCATCTCTGAATAAATATTTACTCTTGATTTAGACCGGCTAATCTGAACTTGATGAAAGATTATGATTTTGTGTGATTTTATGAATGCAGTCCTATCTCGTGTAAGTCAGTAATGAATTAATTAAAGTTTTTATGTATAAATATCTACTCTAAATAAATTGTGTATAGTGATTGAGCAGGGTTATGTCTACAGAGATTGGTAATTATTTAAATCATTTTAAAATGTAAAATGCAAAATGGGAGGATTGTTGACAATAATAAAAATCAAACTAAAATAACAAGAATGCAAATTCAAATTGTAATTCAAATTGGGAAAAGCTCTGGTTGAAGGAATTAACTCAGCTTGATTCGACTACTGATCATTGATTCAAATATAAATCATTACTACTTATGAATAGACCGATTATAGCTACTGAGACCCTCTAATAGCCAATCTCTCCTTAACTGGTCGATAACCAAGGTACGACCATTGGTTATTTCCCTAATCAATAGACAACCCTAGATACGATCATATGATTTAATCAATTGACAGCCTGAAAAACCAGAGAGACCCAAATCCTAATCAACAAACGCATACGATGGTTCATTTAAATTAGATTGTTTATTCTCATAACACAACGCACTGCTATGCTATTTGTCACAAAGATTATATTAGCTCAGAAACGTCCAGCTTAGGACTTTTTGATCATTACTCAAGTTGCACGCGTGGAGCGCGTGTAAGAAGCAGTTACGGGCCGTTTCTTTTGGCGGGAAAAAATCTGGGAAACTTGCCCAACAGGCAGAAACAACGGTTATATAAATGCTGATTAACAACTATTATTTTCAGAGGTTGTTAAGAGAGCTCAAAGAGAGTTAGAGAGAGAAAGTCATCTTGATTTGTTCTCTATAATGCCCTTGAGGCTCTTGTAACCTTGTTCTCTTGAGATTAGTGAAGCCATTAACTTGATCTTGATCTACTCTAGATGTAGTCACCTCTGGTGCTGAACTACTATAAATATTTGTATTCTTTGTTTACTGATCTATTAATTGTTAATTTCCTTTTCAAATCAGTGTTTGTGAATCTTGAGTATTTGTTGTCCAAGCATTGTGGTCTTGGGGTGTTAATTTGGGATCAAATCACAAAACCTATAAACATATCATCTGTGGGCTTCTTTCTTTCCACCAATTAAACGCCATAGCTATAGACATCCCCATCTGGAAGGAATAATTCCCTCAATTCCGTAGTCTGCATTTTTATTTTCTTTTAAATTTCAACATATCAAAAAGAGGTCTCTTTATGAAATAAATTGTAAATAAATAGTGTTTGGAATAAATTTTCCATGTGTTTCAAAAAAGGGGGCAAAGCTCGAAATAGACTTGAGACATTACATGATGTCGTGTAAAATAATTGTGGCAATTGTCAATGTTGTCTCAGTATCATCTGATTAAGTATTTGCTCCTGATTTGGATCACCTAATCCAAACTTGATGAAAGATTATGGTCTTGTATGATTTTATGAATGTTGAACAACCCAGTCTTATCTCATGTAAGTCAGTAATGAATTAATAAAAATTTGCTAACAAATTACAAACTCAAGAAATGTTGTTGCTTCATTAATCACATAACCCAAATTCAGCTCAGAACATATCATAAGTTTTCCAAAATTTTTATGCTTCTTTATTTTGGCTTCATCCATGTAATTTCCCCCCCCCCCCCAAATCCCAAGTATATCAAGCAATATTGTTTGATATCAAATGTGACAGCACGTTCCTGTATAGATACTTTCCCCTTAGACATGTTTAACTTTGGTTCAAGGTAAGAAAGTTCAACAAGCTGTCATATCAGAGTGAAATCGAAAGCAGGGTTGTGCTCGATGGCAATCGTATCACCAGCAGAAGGCCAAGATGTATCATATGTGAGGAAAAAAAAGAAGAAGAGTGAGGCGGTTAAAGAAATAAATGAAAATAAAAGAAGCTGGAAACAGTAGGAAACACACACGGGTGGGAGAATGAGAGGGGAAGCTGCCAAACCGACCCAAATACTTGGCCCAAACCCGCAAACCTGATTGGGTTGTGTTTCACAATTTCGGCCACCTCACCGGCCAAGAAAGGTATCAATCGGAAGCCTGTGAGACGCTGGTCATACCCATCCATCATCGTCGTCGAAAACTGACGCGATCGTTGTCGTTTAAAGCTTGAAAAACCCACAACTTTTTCACCTTGCTTCGCCGGGATTTTCACCGGTTTCTGGTGACACCACCGGCCGGGTTTTGTTCCCTACAACTGCCTTTTCAATTCCCAACCATATGAAGTCACCGGGGTCACTGTTTGGTCGCTGGTAAATTGTTGAAGTTTCACGACTATCAAGCTAAATTTCGGTGTCGTCGCCGCGCATGAAAGCTCACCGCCGGCATCACTAGACTTAGTGTGGCTGAAACTTTTAGACTTGAACTTCCCGGCTACTGTTGACTGAATTCCGGTCACCATTGAGCGACGAGGGCAATTCGGTAATTTCACAATTTAAGGGCAATTTTGTAATTTCAGACCTGTAGAGATTTTAGTAATTTCTGAAATTGAGGATTTGTTGTAATTACGATTTCGAAGATAATTCAATGATTTACGATTTTGGAGTATTTTAATAATTTACATATTCGAGGGTATTTTAGTAATTTGAATCGACACAGGAGTTGTAAATTATGGACAGATGTTCGTTTCAAGTTTATTGCATAAATTTAGTCCTAATTTCGATTTACGAAAAATAATTATGTCGTTTCCTTGATTTAGGAGGATCGGCGAACGAGAATCAATCCACGGACGTGGGTAATAACCGAGTTTGAGCATCGTTACTGTGAGTGAAATATATAAAATCTTTTTTCTTTATAGTTTATTATGATTTTAAAATATGGTAAAGTATGTTTATGAAATAAGTTCTAAAGACTCTGATTTAATGATTTTTCTAGAAATGGATTTTATCTGCGTATTGGTGTTTATTATTAAAGATGTGTATGATTAATGATTTTATTACCGACTTTAATTATATGCATGATAATATTTTATACAAAAGGAATTAGATTTAAAGTATGTTAAATGAAAAGGAAATGAGATTTCAGATGTGATCATATGTTTATGTATATGTGTATAAATGGTTATTTGTAAAATCATTGGACATCACCCTTCCCCGGTTACAATGATACATATACGATGAGGCCTTTGGGGCCCGTCTGAGTACACACATAGTCTTTAGGCCGTGTGCTTGTGCGCTTTTGTCCTTTGGGGCCTAGATTATGCATGTACAAATATGATGAGATATGAGATGGCACTTCCCTGTCTATTTAAGTAGCTCCGGGGCATGATGGTACCTAGATAGTACATCATTGCCCGTCCGTTGAGGTCTGGATATGACGAGATTATTTCCCTTGGGTACTTGTTTAGTGATGATTTCAGATTTGTGTATTTTATATGATATTGCGATATGATTTCCATGGTTGTCACATATGATATTATATATGCTCTTCAATGTTGGTTAGTAATCTGATTTAGATGTTAAATGATTTATTAATGTTTTTCCATATATGGTTTGATAAATCGTGTTTGCAAATGATATGATTAAATTATTTTAAAGTTAAATTTATTTCAAAAACTATTATCCATTCACTGAGCTCACTGAGTTTTATATTCATCCCGTTTTATTATATTTTCCTCCCCCCTAACAAAAGGTTGCAAGTACACCACATCGACCCAACGATTGTAGATACATTTTGAGTCTTGGCCACGTGATGGTGTTAGAAGATATAGATGATATTTTTGTTAGGACATCCATATCATCTTTTTTTTTTTTTGGGATTGTATAAATTTGTTGTATTATTCTTTTAGGATTAAGAATAAACCAATGTATGTTAATATTAGTTATAATATAATCTTTTGATATCCCGAAGATATCTCGAGTAAAATTCAAAATAGCTAACAAAGATGTTATAGCACAAAGGCAGGCATGATATATATACAATATCAGAAGCAGCTCTCTGTCTCTTACTCTCTCTCAGGCTTAGAAAATAAAATTTTAATTTTCTGAAGGAAGGAATAACATAACCACCAAATTAACTATGCTGACCCCCAAAGTCGTAAGAATCTGAAGTATAATCAGAAAAAATAAAAAAAATTAACAATTTATAAAACAAAGTGCGGGCAGGGCGAGGGCGACTTGAATTGATTGAGTGTGGAAATATGTTAAAAAAATGAGAAGAACAGACGGTGTCCCAAATCTGGAGCTTGATGGGGCGACCGTCGATGGAGACCATGCGAGCACCGAAAGCACCGAATTCAACGCCAATGGTCAAATCATAAACGAGATGAAACCTCTTGTCCTTGAATTGCAATAGCAAGCATGATTTCCTTGCTCCTACCCACATCATTATTATATTCATTAATCATTAATCCTTCAAACAAAACAAAATTGCAAAATGAAAAACTTATTATTATTATTAGGGTTTTGGAGGTTGAAAAAAGAAAGACTTTTAAGAAATTGATTAGTTTTTTTTGGTCAGATTATTCAAGAATTAATTTATTTAACTTAGATTTGTGCAAAATAAACAGCTTGCAAAATGAGGAGAAAACAGAAATCATACCAAGGGTTTTGAAAATATGATGGTGAGGAAGATGGCAAGATGAGGATAGAAAACGATGGCGAGGAACACTATGCCGAGGAGGATGATGACGAGACTGCGAGATGCACCTTAACTCAGTCAATTTCACAATGCAATTGATAGCCAGTGCATGAGGAAGACAATGGCAAGATGACGACATTCGAGATTCTAGCAAGACGATGGCGAAAAGGAAGTCAGTATTGAGATATCGAGATATTGAGAGAAGTCGGTATCGAGGGTTTTAAGTCAGTATACTTTGCCTTCTCTCTGTGTTTATGTTGGGTTCAATACTTAGAAAAAAAAATTAGGGATTAGATAGCACCAAAATAGTGTGTTTCTTGTTTTCCAATTTTATTTTATAATAAAAAAATTAAAATTTTAATAGTCTACATTTATGAGCAAAATGTTGTCGTTCCAATTTACTTGAAACGACAACATTTCTTCATTCACATAATATTTTATTTTAAATAATACCCAAAATTTCGGTCAAAAACGTGCCTAAATCAAGTCAACATGAAAATTCTATCATGAAATATTGACATAATAATTTCTATCACAAAGTCGTCATACACTCTTGACATAATTTATTTCTATCACGAGTCCATCACGAGTCCGTCATGAATACATGATATACAAAAAATCTATCACAACTCTATCATGCTTTTACGACTTATGACTTGTTTCTCAGAATCTGTCACAAAGTGTTTGTCATTTATTGTCAGTTTTCTTGTAGTCTAATTAGATCCGGTTTGATGAGATTAGATAGACTTGCCCTGAGGGTTTGGGGCGGATTGTTTTAAAAGGAGTTCATAAATAGTCATTTGGAAGTCCAAAGTCCAATTGTGATTGTGAGCAACATAAACGTTCAAAAATACAAATTCGAACTTTAGATTTCTCAGTCCAATATGTTCTGCTCGAAAGTCAAAACAATGGCTTTTATTTCACAAACACAAACAAAGGTAATAAATACATATTCAATGTTATGTTAAATTAATGAGTTGGGGTGACATCATCCAGGAACTTCGCTTTAATCTTCTTGAGCTTTGCTACAGCGTCTGTCATAGATGTCCTCTGGTCAGGTGTCTCCATACAACAATCCAATGCCAAATCCATGATGCCTAATAAACAATCCATTTTGGCAGAAAAAGCTTGCTCTTCTTGCACCAAATTTACATCAACAACGTTTGTCAATCTATGAGGTAATGACTCCATTACCCATTGCTTTAAACTCATTTCCCCTGTAAACAAATCATCGGTGGGCTTCTTTCTTGTGAAAGTTTCCATCAATAAAATACCATAGCTATAGACATCGCATTTGGAAGAAACAATTCCATCTGTTCCATACTCTGTAATTTTTAAATTTCAATTTATTAGAAAGATATCTCTTTATGAAATAAATTGTAAATGAACAATCTTTGAAACAAAATTTGCTTGTGTTTAGGAAAAAAAGAAAAACAGCAAGTTTGAAATTAGATATGAAACATTACCTGGTGCCATATAACCAATTGTGGCCATTGTGATGGTTTGTGTCACAGAATCATCTCCTTCACCTAAAAGTCTGGATATGCCAAAGTCACTTACATGTGCCACCATATTTTCATCCAAGAGAATGTTGTTAGGCTTCAGATCACAATGAACTATAGGTGTTGATGAATTATCATGATGGAGATATTCAAGAGCCAATCCCACATCGATCATTACATTCAACCTCTCCAGGATATCAAGGAAATAGTTATGAGAATACAACCACTTCTCAAGACTACCATTGGGGATGAACTCAAACACCAAGGCTTTAAAGTTTAAATTATAGCAGCAGCTAAGGATCTTTGTGAGATTTCGATGACGAACATTCCTTAATATTTCACATTCAGAATCGAAACTCCTAAATGCTCTCTCTAGTTGCACATAGAAAACCTTTATTGCAACATTAGTCCCATCAGAAAGAACACCTTTATATACTGATCCGAAGCTACCAGTACCAAGCAAGTTGCATTCATTAAATCCATCTGTTGCTCGTTCAATATCAAGATACGATATTCTTGTCCATGTTGCTAGAGGAATCAAATCTTCTTGAGCCTGATTTGTTGCACTCCTACTTTGGCATTTTATGTACACGGCGATGGTAAACACCATAAGTACGGTTGAAATTATCAGAGGCAAAACATATTTCAGGACAAGAGTAGCTTTCTTGGATCCTTTGTTGTTATCATCTGTGCAAGGTGGAACTTGGAGTCTTGGAGGACCACAGAGCGCATAGTTCCAAAGAAACGATTGAGCTGAAATATTTTTGAAAGGCCCCTTGGTAGGAATTTTCCCTTCTAGCTTGTTGTGAGATATATTAAATTGTCTGAGACTCGAAAGTGTTTCTAATGACTTTGGAATTTCTCCAGAGAGATTGTTAACAGAGAGATCCAAGTATTCCAAACTTATCAACCTGCCAAATGATTTAGGGATAGGACCTTGAAATTGATTACGAGCTAAGGACAAAGTGGTTAGATCTTTGAGGTCACCTATGCTTTCTGGAATATCACCTGCTAATTGATTGTTTGATAAATCTAAATCTATCAAGACCCTTAAGTTTTGCATTTTTGAAAGGAGAGAACCACTTAGTGAATTTGATGACAAGTTTATTTGTAAGATGTATTCAAGACTCCATAAAGATGATGGTAGACTAGAAGTGAGATTGTTGGAGGCTAAGCTCAATATTCTTAGGGAAGTCAAATTTGCCATGCATTGTGGTATATGTCCAGAAAGATTAGTTCCGTTTAAAAATAATTCATTCAACCTCGTCAATTGGCAAAGATCGTACGGAATGGATCCTTTAAAATTATTGCCATCGAGAGATAGTCCTTGCAGCTGCTTTAATCTTCCCACCGTAGCTGGAATAGTTCCCTTCAAGTCATTCTTGTAGAGGCACAAGTCTATCAAGCCACTTAAATTACCAATTTCTTGAGGAATATTCCCCTTGAGTTTGCAATCATATGCAAAAAAGTATTGAAGAGAGGCAGAGAAATTTCCAATTTCCGGTGGAAGGATGGCATGTAATGGATTAGAACGTAAGACTAATTGTTTTAGATATCTACAATTCGTTAAAGAAGAGAGAAAGCTCCACTCTGCCGCAGATGATTCGGTGGTCAAGTGATTCTTTCCTAGGTTCAGCACGCGGAGGAATCTCAAGTTGCCAAAAGTGTTTGGAATAAGGCCAAAGAAAGAGTTGAATGCCAATGTTAGGTAAGCAAGTGTAGAAGCATTGGTGATGGAATCGGGAATTTTCCCTGTAAGTTTATTCTTCCCCAAAGCAATACGCTCAATGTTTGGAAGCGAGTGGCCCATCGTTGATGGTAGATGGCCTGAGAGTTGATTCTCAAATAGATGAATGCGAGTTATGGTTGAAATATTGAAGATCGTGTGTGGAATAGAACCACTTAAGATATTGAAACCGAGAACTAGACTTTCTAAATTTTGTAGATTGCCCATCTCGGTTGGAATTTCACCTGCCATAATGCCAACATTTTACTGACATATTCAATTTTGAAATCCAAGTGTCGGAACAGAGACTATATACATGCAGTGGAATATGGAAAATTCTTGCCCTGCTTCAGTTGGGAAAAAATTTAATCGAAGCAAATTTGTGGTTTTATTAGGGTGTATATATCCTATTTGTGAATTCACAATTTGGCTGTGGTTAATAATAAAGAAAAACTAAAACTCCAAGAAAGAATGATTTTATTTTATTTTTAATACAGCATGAGAAGTGCATAAAGATCTTCCACCTGACCAATAGGTCACCATGCTTAGAAATGAATTCTGCAGACATGAATTAATGCAATTGCAAATAATATGCTTCGGAAAGAAGAGGTTTAAGTGGAATCGTACCTTGAAGGTTGTTATTACCAAAATTCAGAACCATAAGTTTACTCAAATTCCCTATCCCTGAAGGAATATTTCCATCAAGAATATTGAGCTCTGCGTCCAACATCTCCAGCCTTGATAAGTTGAAGAGAGAATTGGGAATGGGACCAGTGAAACTGTTATTTCTAAGACTCAAAATTTGGAGTCTAGATAAGACACCAATCCATGATGGAAAGCTTCCACTCAATTCATTGTAATCGAAACTGATGAATCTGATTCGATGTAATTGGCCCAATTCGTTTGGAAGATAGCCATGGAAATTATTATGACTAACATCAAGAGACACTAAAAATGAAAGATTTCCTAAGTGTGGTGAAATGGTGCCTCCGAGACTGCAAGATGAAAGATTTAAGGCTGTGACTCTATAATGGCGTGCACCACAAGATATGCCAACCCAGTTGCACACTGGGTAAGAAATGGACCAATTATCTGTCAACATACTTAGAGGATCAGTGACATGAGCTTTGAATGAAAGAAGAGCAGACTGATCTGCTGTTATATTTTTTACCGTTATGGATAAGCTAGCCGTGAACAAATTTAACAGCAACATAGGAACAAATACGTAGAAGAATAAGCGCATTTTAATCTTCATAGATTTAGCAAACTATGTGGTGAGTGAGACTTATATATACAAGTTTAAAGTGAAGACTAAAAATAACAAACTAAAAAAGAGATTCATCCAGAGTTTTGCAAGTCATTAGACAGAAAAATATTTTAAATTTATATCTAGTTATATTGGAAGACTCATGATGAGTCACTTGTGTTAATTGTGTTAATTATACTATTTTCTTCACTTTAAAATTATAAATGTATCTATCTCATGATGAGTCTCGTGAAAGTAACAATAAAGCAGTTGTTTGGCTGGAAGAATTTCCGGCTGAGTTATTATTTTGTAATCTTTAGAGTCTGTAATGAAATTCAATTAAAAATGACTGACGCGATGGCGAATAGATCACGTAAAACGTGGGAATTAGATCAAGCACCGTTTAATTTGCTTCATTATGCTTGTCAAATTGTTGTGGTTCCAAATCCACTATGGCGACGTCGTAACGTAATTAAATTAAGGACATATTACACTTTACTTCTAATTAAGTTCTATTTTTCTTTTCTTTTCTGAAAAGAAGAAGACGACCCAGACTTCAATATTTTTGTTTTACACATTCCCCATTTTCAGGCCCCATTGTGATCAATATACATCTTCACAAAATTCATATAATGAAGAGACATAAAATAAAAATGGGCAAAATAATATTAAAAAAAAGTTAGCACAGAAAGGGAGAAATTAAGAATAAAAAAGAAGAATTAACCTTGGTGATTGCTTGCCATGATGGAAAAATTAAAAAAAAAAAAGGTAAGCGTGTGTGATGCCAATGTAAAAAACTGTTCGAAATTTCATTGTATGGATGATGGTATTTCTATAACAACACCAATTTATACAGCAGATAAAGGCAATTAGAAGACTTGGATGTTATCTCATGTCGAGACCACAAGATCAAAGTAATTGAGGATAAATTAATCAGTACATGGAAGTTATCGTTCACGATCAAGCAAATAGAATCCGCTAGATCTTATATTAGTCTTGGCGTGATCATTGACGAACAAGATGGAGTTGATTTGATTTATTCAAGATTACAAAGAGATATTCAAGAAATAATATTCCTATATAATCACGAAGAGTCCCTCATTATCTGAAGGCTTAAAGGATGAAGATTTGGCAAGAATGAACATGTGATCTCCTAGCACACGCCAAGTGCTATTTAAAGGAGAGTGATTCATGTATTTTGGTTGAAGCCACAAGCAGAGAAAAGAGAGAATAAAGGCGCATCTTTGTCTTCCCTTCTAGGAAGATGTAGCAACTTATGCGTTGTCTTAACTTTATTAGTCCATTGGTCAGACTCCTGTCTTCTCTTTATTAGTCCATCGATCAGACTTTCATGTCAGAAGAGACTGTTGTCTGTGTTCAATCTTTATGTCTCATTCATGATTTTTTGATTATTTGGTGGTTTGTTGATCCAGTCTTCGCAGGAGTGAAGGTCGTTGAATCAATAGAGGGATTCTACACTAGAGGCTGCAACCCTGCGATCATTCTTCAGTTTGGGAGATGTTGTACCTGGTCTTTTCAAGAGAACGATGTGTGTTCGTAATATAAGGATTATACGGAAAGACGGCATATTATTGACTTATAAGTCTTGCCTGAGAGAGGAAGCAAAAGGCGTTTGGTGCATGCGAAGTGTTCACTTGGTGAGGTTTTTTTTTTTTTTGAAAAGAAAGTATACCTTTCAATATATTAACTGGAAAGAATAAACATGATGTCTGTTGGAAATTCATCCAACCAAATTACAGTTTCGTTCCTTTGCAGCAATTATTGAGAGGGAATCTCATATTGTATAATGTTCCAATAGTTAGTAATCTCTTGAACTTAGGGAGTTTCTTGATATTTGAGTGTGGCTCGTGTATTTTTTACTTTTATGCACTTTATTTTTACGTATTAAATTTGTTTAATTGACTTTTTTTAAAACTTTGTAAGCCTATTAAAATTTGATCTGGTAAAAACAAAATTTTTAAGATTAAAGGCATTGGTATTCAGAAAAAAAAAAGTTAGACAAAATGTTGACAAAAATAGAGTACAGAGCAAGTCGTTTTGCTTCACTTAATTGTCAATAAAGTAAAATAGACCTAATTTATACTCTCTTTTTTTTTATCAGAATTAGTCTAATTTTTTATATCCTATCTTTTTTCTAAGTTGAAAGTGAAGAAGAAAAATGATATATATACTAGCACAGTAGACCCATCCCGAGTCTTCCAAAGGATTAGACATAAAAGATTTTAATACAATATCTACTTATGCTGGAAGACTCATGATGAGTCTCTTGCATTATCATGCTATTTTTCTTCACTTTAAAATTATATATATATACTTCTTTGGTTTCTTATAGGAAGGTTCTCTAATTTCATGTTCTTATAGGAAGGTTCTCTAATTTCATATATATATATATATATATATATATGGCAAATATTCCTTTAGTCCCTATATTTTGATATTAGTATCTGTTTAATCCTTATATTCTTGAAAGTACCTCGAAACATCCCTACCATTAAATTGTTAACACATCTGCCGTTATTCTTTGTTCCTTTTGACTTGCTTTTATAATATTATCATCTTACAATAATGTTTCTATTTTTTGGACATTAATAAAAAGAAAAACATTAAATTACAATTAAACCCCAAAAATAAAATAAAAACAAAAGAATATACATTAGTTTTGTGGAATACTCTGCTAAGAAGTTAATATATATTATTTTTTTATTAATGTCCCAAAAAAAATGGTAATTTATTTTTTTACAATAGTAATTTTTTTGGATATATGTGAGCTTCCACAAAAATTAACATATATTCTTTCATTTTTATTTTATTTTGTGGGGTTAAATTGATGATTTAATTTTTTTACTAATGTAAAAAAGAAATATTATTGTAATATAGTAATATTACAAAAATAAGCTAAAAGAAACAAAAACTAATGGCAGGGGCGTCAATAGTTTAATGACAGAGATATTTTGAGGTATTTGTAAAAATATAGGGACTAAACGGACACTAACTTCAAAATATAAGGACTAAACAAACTTTTACCCTATATATATATATATATATATATATATATATAAGCGCCCTTATTTTTTTCATACGAACATGGTTTTAAACCATGAAGTTTAATAGAATCAAGATTTTAACTCTTTTAAACTGCATGACTTTATAGTTCATTAAAAAATAAGTTCATTAAGTGTCACAATTTAAGAGCGTGTCCGTATTAAAAAAATTCAGGTGCTTGAACACATACACACACAAAAACGAAGTCTGATGCAAGAGGTCGTAGGTCACGCACCATTTAATAAGCTAAAAGAAACAAAAACTAATGGCCGGGCCGTCAATAGTTTAATGAAATGGATTTTTTGAGATATTTTAAAAATATAGAAACTAAACGGACATTAACTTCAAAATATAAGGACTACATAAACTTTTACCCTTTAAAAGTATGTCGGTATGAAAAAAATTATATATGTGTGTGTGTGTGTGTGTGTGTGTGTAGGCGCCTTTATTTTTTTTTTTTCATACGGACATACTTTTAAATCATAAGATTTAATAGAATCAAGATTTTAGCTCTTTTAAACTATGACTTTATAGTTCATTGAAAGTAGAACTGACCCACTATGGCCAGTAGCCCATTATTTTTGTAATTAATTAGCATTAAACAGCGACGATGCGTGTATAATGCTCGTCAATTGTTGTAGTCCCTAACCCACTATGGCCAGTGGCCCATTATCTCCAAGTTCTAACCAAAACTTTTTATTTATTTATTTAGCAAGATGATGACGACCTTGACTTCGACGAAGACCTTCACTAGTAAGCATACAACTTTCGCTCTCAGAAATTAGTTTTGTCCATATATATATAATAATGTTATGCTTATTACTTACATAGTATATTCAGAATGATGTGTTGTTAATTATTTTCTGTCATGTGTTCGGTATTATTTATCCATTACTAGTATGATGTCTTAAATCACCAATTAGTGATTGATATATCAGATACCACATTTATTAGAATGCAAACTATACATCCCAAATATGTACGTATATCATCATTACTCAAGACCAAAATACCTCTTTCTCATTATCTTTGTTAGAACTATTCTGTGGTATCTGTTTTTCATTCTTTTATTGAAAATCCTATCAATCACTCATTTCTCCAGTGAACATTTCATCTGTAGGCTTCCTTCTCGTGAAAGTTTCCATCAATATAATGTTGGATTTTTTAATCCAATATTGTTAGATTCTTAATTTAATGTTAGGCTTGTATGTAAATAATTATATGTTGCAGACTGTCATATAAGATTAAGTCCAATTAAAAATGATCTATTAAGGTTTTTAGTATTATGAGCTTTAATGTATGAGTGTGAGCCTTTAATGTATAAGAACTCAATAATATTTTAATTCTATGATGGGCAGAATTAAGAATACCTAATGACAACAGGAAAATGTTGTCTATATAAGCGGTTATGGTTCTCAGGTCGCACGTATCTTTCTATTCTCTACTGATATCCTATCATGAGAGAGAGAGCAGTGAGAAATTTAAAAGATTCTCTAGGAGAACATGTAGATCTGGAAGGCCAACAATACAACCCTAAGGAGTAAGTCAACGTTATGAATTCAGATACGCTTCCGTATAATTTTATTATTAATTCTTGATGACACAACATTAATGTTCCTGGGTTATAGGTGATAGTTTTCGTTGAAGGTTTCTTATTCCAACAAGAAGTATCAGAGTCTTTTCATATTAAATCATTGAGAATTAAATTTATTTTTAATTAATGAATAAAGTTTTGGTGTTCTCAAATCTAGTATCATTAAATTTGAGAAAAATTTTGTTGTTTTGTTGAATTAAGTTCGGAAATACAGATAATAATATTCAGAGTATTCAGATTTTAAATTAAAAAACATTCGGCTTAAGGTTTAAAGCCTGCGGCAGCCCAGCCACCTCCGGCGGTCGGGTTGATCTAGTTAAAGCGGCTGCCCAACCAAAAAAAGAAAAGGAAAATTTAAAAAAAAGTGGAGAAGTAGCCATGGCCGCGACCTAAGGGAAGAAGAAGAAGTGGCGGCATGGCTGCCGCATAGAGGAAGAAAAGAGAAAAAGAGACAGGGATTTTGTTGTTTATATCGTAAAGGTCCCTGAGGTATTAATAAATTCTTTTTGGGAAACACAATTAAGATATGTTTCATTTAAGTTCTATATTTGGTTGGGCTTAATAAAACATAATTTTAGGCCCAATATATTGGGCTTGATGGATTAAAATTAAGTGTTGGTTATGTTAGCCCATTAAATTAAAGTTAAGTTTAGCCTATTAAAAAAAAAAGGGTTGGTTTGACTCGTGGGTTGGTTCAGAATCCGATTCGGGTCAATCCGAACCGGCCCAACTTTGAACCGGTCAACGTTAATGTTGACCGTTAACCAAAATTGTTTTAGATAATTTTTCGTGCAATTTCAAATTCAAATATTGGTAGATTTATATATTTTGAGATAAATTCATTGAAGCTTGGTAGATTTATATATATTTTGAAATAAATTAATTGAAGCAACATGTCACCAAAGTGACCTCTCTTATTTAAATTAATTTATTTTGGAATATAAATGGTTCTGTACATGTAATTTCTATAAATATCGATTGACTCAAAGGAAGGTCTATATTTAATAGAATTGCATGTGCACCTGTGGTAATGAACCCATGATGATTATTTGGATGTGAGTAATAAATCAGCCCAAAGGAAGATTCATTGTTTGACATGTTCTTATTATCAGTGTTTGATTACTACATCAGGATATTACGTACAAGTTAATATTTTGTCCAAAGATGAAATATTAATGGAGTGTCTGGTATGTTGAGATGGGGTTTGCCTTTATTTGAATTTATTTTTGTTTTAAGACTAATATGAGCTTGTTTTGTTTGTTTGTTGTTCTCTGATTCAGTTATGTCTGCTGCTAATATTACTGCCAACACAAATTCTATTCTTATGGCTCGAACTTCAAATCATGGCAACATAACCTCTTAATAGTTCTCACAGTCATGAATCTTCATCTTGCGTTAAGGGTTGATTCTCCCCCATCTCTTACGAATGAGAGTACCCCTGATGATAAAAGGGAAATGGAAAGGTGGGAGAGATCAAATCGCATATGTATCATGATCCTGACAAGGCCATTTTGGGGCTTTAGATCTGTAAGGATAACTACAACTAAAGAGTTTTTTTGCAGAAATTAAAAAGGGATTTGTCAAGAACGAAAAGGCAGAAATTAGTCCGCTCTTGACAAATTTGATTTCAATAAAGCATAAAGTCAAGAAAAAGAACAAGGATAAGGAAGATGCAGATACAACACCTCAAAAGAAACAACAAAAGAAATCAGATGATCGAGAAGCCACTAGTTGTTTCTTTTATGGAGTTGAAGGGCATGATTTGGTTTGTTCTAAGGTTAATTTAACTTCGGTACCTAGACACACTTGGTGGATAGATTCTGATGCAACCACTCATATCAGTGTGTCTATGCAGGGTTGCTTGAATTACAGAAAGTCCAATGATGGTGAAAGATACATCTATGTGGGTGATGGCAAGAAGGTTGAAGTTGAAGCAATTGAAAACTTTAGATTATTATTAAAGACCAGATTTTATTTGGATCTTGAAGAAACATTTATTGTTTCATCTTTTAGATGGAATTTGATTTCCGTTTTCGCTTTGGACAAATATGATTATTCTTGTTCATTTGGAAACAAAAAATTTAGTTTATTTCATGATTCAAAACTAGTTGGTTTCGGTTATTTATCAGGTGATGATAATCTTTATATGCTTGATACGATTACTTCATTTAATGAATCCCTGCAATTAAGTACACGAGGTGTAAAGAGAAAATTAACTAATGAGAATTCGACTGCATTATAGCACAGAAGATTGGCTTATATCTCCAAACGGAAAATAGAGAGACTTGTGTCAGATGAAATTCTTGACCCCTTAGATTTCACAGATTTCGATATCTGTGTTAACTATATCAAGGGAAAACAAACCAATAAAAGGAGATTTGAAGCCAACAAGACTTTTAACGTCTTAGAACTTATTCATACAGACATTTGTGGGTCATTTCTTGCGGCAGTTTGGAATGATAAAAAATATTTATAACATTCATAGACAATTTTTCTAGATATGACTACATATATCTCCTCCATGAAAAGTCATAGTCCTTGGATATGTTCAAAATTTTTAAGGCTGAAATTGAAAACCAACTTGGCAAAAGAATAAAAAGCGTCAGATCTGACCGTGGTGGTGAATACTATAGCAGATATAATAGTTCAAGAGAACAATTTCCAAAACCATTTGCTAAATTCCTACAAGAATGCAGTATCGTCCCACAATACATTATGTCGGGTTTGCCCACTATGAATGCTATTGCTGAAAGACGAAACATGATGCTAAAGGACATTGTGAGGAGTATGATTTGTTATTCTACCTTACCAGAATCACTCTAGGGATAATTACTTAAGACTATAGTATATATCCTTAATAAAGTTCCAACTAAAGCGACTACCAAAACCCTTTACGAGCTTTAGACAGGCAAGAAACCTAGTTTAAAGCACTTGCATATTTGGGGATGTACAACTGAGGTAAGGCCTTATAGGCTTACTGAGAAGAAACTGGACTCAAAGATGGTGAGTTGTTATTTTATTGGATATTCAGAACATTATTGGGGGTACAAGTTTTATGATTCCATGATTAAGTTGACTTTCGAGTCGGGAAATGCTTGGTTCGTTGAGGATGTCGAGTTTGCAGGGGGAGATACGGCTAGGGACGTTGTCTTTGAAGAGGAATATGTTGATATTCCCATAGGTGTTATTGACATTCATCAGGGTCTCATTTCTAACTTTGTTCAAAACACAACAGATCAAGACAATGTTGGAGAATCCCCCATAGAAGAAGTTGTTTTAGAAGAACAAACTCAAGCATCTCAAAAACCTATGCCCTTAAGGAGATCCACTAGAGGAAGGAGAAATGCATTGCCAGATGACTACATTGTATTTCTCTAAGAACATGAGTTAGACATTGAAGTGATGAAAGATGATCCAATCAATTTCCGTCAAGCCATGGAAAGTTCTAACTCTCAGAAGTGGATTGATGCCATGAATGAGGAGATGAAGTCCGTGAAGGATAATGACGTATGAGATCTTGTCCCATTGCCAGAAGGTGCAAAACTTATTGGTTTGAAATGGATATTTAAGACCAAGAGGGATTCGAAAGGCAATATGGAGAGGTACAAGACGCATCTTGTCGCAAAGGGCTTTATTAAAAAAGAAAGCATCGACTATAAAGAGACTTTCTCTCCAGCTTCTTCGAAAGACTCTTTCAAGATTGTAATGGTATTGGTGGCGCATTTCAATCTTGAGTTACATTAAATGGATGTAAAGACGACGTTTCTCAATGGTGACATTGATGAGACAATTTATATGGTGTAGCCAGAAAACTTTATGTCTGGAGACCCAAAAAACATGGTTTGCAAACTTAAGAAATCCATCTATGGGCTCAAACAAGCATCTCGACAATGGTATTTTAAATTTCATTAAGTGATCATCTCATTTGGTTTCGAGATGAATTTGGTCGATGATTGTATATACCATAAGTTTTGTGGATGCAATTATATTTTTCTAGTTTTATATGTCGATGACATTTTGCTTGCTAGCAGCGATATAGGCTTATTGTACGACACCAAGAGATTTTTAGCTAAGAATTTTGAGATGAAAGATCTTAGTGATGCCTTTTTTGTATTAAGCATACAGATACACCGAGATCGCTCCCGAGGTATTCTTAGATTATCACGAAAGAGATATATCGAAACAGTTCTCAAGAGATATGGCATGCGAGATTGCAAACCAGGTGATACCCTTGTGGCTAAGGGAGACAAGTTTAGTCTCAGTCAGTGCCCTAAGAATGATTTTGAGGAAAAAGAAATGCAAAAGATTCCTTATGCTTCATCAGTAGGAAGTCAGATGTATGCTTAGGTTTGTACATGACTGGATATTGCGTACGTTACTAGGATGTTGGGCAGATATTTAAGTAATTCAGAAATAGACCATTGGAAGCAATCAAACGAGTCTTGCGGTATTTACAGAGAACAAAAGACTATAATGCTCACATATCGAAGGTCGAATCAGCTTGAGATCGTTGGGTATATTGACTCTGATTTTGCTGGATGTCAAGATAGTATAAAATCCACTTCGAGTTACATCTATCTATTAGTTAGGAGTGTTATCTCTTAAAAGAGTGCTAAATAGTCTCTTATAGTCTCTTCTACGATGGCAGCAGAGTTTATAGCATGTTATGAGGCATCCAATCACGAATATGGCTACAGAATTTTGTCATGGGGCTGCGTATAGTAAATGGTGTTGATAAACCACTCAAGTTATTTTGTGACAACAAGTCAGCAATGTTGTATTCCAATAACAACAGGAGCTCAATGAAGTCGAAGTATATAGACATCAAGTTCCTAGTTGTTAAAGAAATAGTTTAGAGTGGATAGTTATTTATTGAGCACATCGACACAAACTTCATGATTGCAGAACCGCTTACAAAGGGATTGCCACCCAAGACGTTTCATAATAACATTGCTCGTATGGGTGTCATGTCGTTAAAGGATGTTCAGTTTTAATGGGAATTTGTGATTTTATATGCTCTTATGTGTTAGTCTAAAGGGCTACACATTATGTAATTTGGGATATTATCATTTTCCCACCAAAGGTATTCTGACACATCATGTCAGTACTATGGTTTGGTAAAACCATCAATTTACCACCAAACGTTTAAACTGTTAGCATTTTCCCACCATTCCGTTAAAACTCAGTTAATATGTAACAGAAAATTCATAAAACGTCAATTTTACCCCTAGAGCGTAAAAGACCATGTAATTAACCTTTTATAAATTTTGTAATTAAATCATCATTTGATGTTCTTCCTTCTTAAAGGGCAAAAATTACCCTTTATGAATTTTTTAAAATTGACCGTGTGGTGCTAGGTACCTCATAAATTGATTTAATTTATTTAATTTTTAAAAGGAAAATTTATTTATTAATTTGACGAGCTAAAGACAATTTATTCTACTACTAAAAATCAATTTATGAAATGGAAAAAAAAAAGAATGTGCAATAGAAGCAATTTAATCTTTGATATGATGATAATAATTTTACACAAAAAATTAAATAAATAAATTTGCCCTTTAAAAATTAAATAAATTAAATCAATTTATGAAATACCTAGCACCACACGGTCAATTTTACAAAATTCATAAAGGGTAATTTTTGCCCTTTAAGAAGGAAGAATAACAAATGATGATTTAATTACAAAATTCATAAAAAGGTTAATTACATGGTCTTTTACGCTCCAGGGGTAAAATTGATCTTTTATGAATTTTCCGTTACATATTAACTGAGTTTTAACGGAATGGTGGAAAAATGCTAACAGTTTAAACGTTTGGTGGTAAATTGATAGTTTTACCAAACCGTGGTACTGACATGATGTGTCAGAATACCTTTGGTGGGAAAATGATAATATCCCATGTAATTTTGATGATAACAAACATGTGTCTTAAGCGATTTAATAAATATTGTATTTCACATTTTTCACTAGTTTTTGAAGGGTAATATTTATGCAAGTGAATCAAGTGAAATCAAGCTCAAGACACTCAACGGACAACGGCAAAATCAAGGATAAAGTTTAGAGCTCAACGGACAAATTATTGCGATAAATTCTTGTAAAGCCGGTATGATTTAATTGATGCATGATTTAGCATTTGAGAAGCTCAAAAGATTAATTTAAATAATTACTTTTCATAAACTAAAAGGTTTTATTTTTATAAGATATAGTATTTTGTGGATTTGAGTAATTTGGACTTAAATGAAAATTTTTGCAATCTTTGATTTTAATAAGTATTATTTTAAATTTCAGAGTTGGACCTTTTTACAAACATTTGAAATGTTTTGTGCCATAATATAATTTATGAACATTGTGGACTAAAGTGAAAGCTTTTGAGAACTTTGAAATATATGGGTATTATGTTAAAATTTTGAAAAGGACCTCTTTGATAAATAATAATATATTTGGGGCCATATCATAATTTTAAAAAGTTTTAGAATAACAATCATTATTTAGAAATTCTGAAATTGGACTTATATGCAAAGTTTTATAACGTTTTAGGCCATAGTATAATTATAAAAAGTTCTGGGTCAAAGTGTAATTTTGATGAACATTGTTACTGTAATAACGGTAATATCACTGTTCATGAGCGGCTAACCTGATAAATCAAGCGGCTAACCGCTTGGGCGCTGGAATTTGCCTATAACGGCTAGTTTTCGGGCTTTAACTATAAAAACTCAACTCCAACTTTATTTTAAGGACTAATACAAGCATAAATAAGATCATATAACATATATTGAGCTTCCATTTCACAAATCATCATTTATTGAATCATCATTGAGCTATAATTTGTTTATCCACTCTTAAAGAGAGTTTCGTTGTTGTAATTTTCATTTCTCATCAAATTGTGAGTGTACAAGTGTGAGAAACACTTGGGGTGAAGAGATTGGGGAGATAATCTCTTGATTGTAAAGGTCCATTGATACCTTGGAAGTCAATTGTAAACATTTGAAGCCTTGGGAGACTTGGATAGTAAAATCCTCAAGCCGGGTGAGCTTGGAGGCGTGGACGTAAGTGGGGATTGCCGAACCACGTAAAAATCCGTGTGTTTGTTTTCTCTTCTCTTACTCTTTTATTATTGTGCTTGATTGAATTTATCGTTTTCAATTCCATTAAGGCATTAGATTTAATTGTTGTGCGAATTGTTTAGCATAAATTTTAAAAACCCAATTCACGCCCCTCTTGGGTTGCATAACTTGCATTTCATTATGTTATTAGCATTTTTCAGTTCTTTCGGTTTATGGATATTTCAGGCTATTTTCTGCAGAAATAAAGTTTTTTTTTTCACTCACACTCTAATTTTAGTTTGATTTGATCTCATTAAGGTTTAAGGTGGAACAGTTGGAAATAGGTATGTTAAAATTACATTGCATGAAATTTCCATGCTACAGATTCACATCATGATCTATGTCATTAAGTTGTTTTGGCATAGTGACAATTGATGGGTCGAGTTACGTAGTTGTAACGAATGCTGCTTTGATCCTATGTTGGTATGATTGATGGACCGGATTGGTTGTAGATACATTTTAGTAATGACAATAAGGTTGAGCTCATACAATTGTTCCAAAACATAATTATAAAGTTACACATATAGCCCAAGTGGGAGATTGTTTGATTTTTTAATCTAATATTGTTGGATTCTTAATCCAACATTGGATTTATATGTGAATCATTATGTGTTGTAGACTGTCATATAAGGTTAAGCCTAATTAAAAGTGATCTATTAAGGTTTTCAGTATTATGGGCTTTAATGTATATAATAGGGTGTGAGCCTTTAATGTGTAGAGACCCAATAGTATTCTAATTCTATGATGGGCAGAATTAAGAATACCTAATGACAATAAGAAAATATTGTCTATATAAATGGTTATGGTTATGGTCCTAGGTCACACGTATCTTTCTATTCTCTACTGGCATCCCATCATCAGAGAGAAAATAGTGAGAAACTTAAAGGATTCTCTAGGAGAACGTGTAGATCTAGAAGGTCAACCATACAACCCTAGAGAGTAATTCAGCGATGTGAATTCAATTTATTCTTGGTAATACAACATGAATGTTCTTGGGTTATAGATGATGGTTTTCACCAAAAGTTTTTTTTATTCTAATATATAATACCATAACTATAAACATCATATCTAGATGATCCGAACTTTGGTTTTTTTCTTTTTTTGTTCAATTTATCGACCCAAACTTTGCATGTGCTTGAGAAAGGATATAACTTGAAATTAGACTTTGAAAAATTAGGTAGTGCCATAGTTAGAGTCTGTGTCACAGAATCGTCTCCTTCACCTAAGAGTTTAGAAATGCCAAAGTCACTCACTTGTGCAACCATATTTTCATCTAAGAGGATGTTGCTAGGCTTCAAATCGCAATGAATCGGAGCTTTCACAATCCTATTTCGACATCTCATAAAGACAATGACAATAGTCACCATTAGTCCAATAGATAATATTGGAGGGACAAACATAGTACAGGAGAAGTAGAGCAGCTTTTATAGATCCTTTTTTGTTATCTTGTTTGCAAGGTGGAACTTGAAGTCTTAGTAGACCATTTATAACTCTATGAAACGAGAGTTATCATGACACTTTTAAACTTAAATCAAGATTACTTAGAGAGTAAATGACATGTTTTTATTGCATTTTACTTATATTTTGCATGAAGATCCATTTTAGTTTATTTTTGATAAATTTTGTTTGATTTAAAATAATTTTTGTGCTTAGATCATATGTATAATTGTAAGTGACTAGAAGCTCAAATTTCAAAGAAGAAATGTTACTGCAATAGACTTGCAAAGATAAAGAAAGAACTTTGCTACAAAAGAATTGAAACAAGTAAGATGCAGTAGTTGTTGTTATAGCACTGTTGCTGTAGCAATCCTAGAGCATTGACAGAGAAGATTTCGCACGAGATACTTAGAAGATTGCGATCTGGAGTTTTCAAAACTAGAAGATGCACACCCTAGACTTCTGGTTGCCCTAATTTTAAGCTATAAAAGGATCACACACGCAAAGAAAAAAATGGGGAGAGCCGTCAACCAAGGAAAAACCACAAAGAAACAACAAGAAAACAGAATTCAAGAGAGATATTAAAGGCTGACAGAGGAGAAATCGCAGAAATAAAGTATAAATCAGTTCTTCTTATTCTTTTCTTCTTTTCTACTTATTCATGTGGATGTATTTGATGGATGAAACTCTTTTGTTTATTTTTCTCTCGCAAATCATGAACTAAATTGTATTGTAGTTGTGTAATAAACGAACTTAATGGATGTTTGACTAATATACGCGCATTGGTTTGTGGTTGCTATAACATTTTGTCTTAATTGTATTTATTTTATTCTTTATTTCAGCTGACCACCCAATTAGGGATACTAGCCAAGAAAGAGCCTAAAAAATGTCTGAGTTAGTGGATATCATTAAGACCATACTTGGTTTTAAATTGGGTTTTCCAAGTTGAGTTAATCTTGATTTGAATAAGGCCATTCTTGATCTAAAATTAGTGATGAACTAGTTGTTAGCATATATGTATCCATAATGTTGATTTTGATGATAACAAACAAGATTAAGAATGATTAAGTTTTTAAAAGCTCAAATTATTTTTTATACATTTTAAATAAATCATTATTTTCACATTATCAAGGTTTTATATTTAATAGAAAAATAATTTTATAAAATTGGTTGTTTTTCAAGTTTATGGTCAAATTGAAAAGTTTTAAAATTCTAAAAATGGACTTATTTGACAAGTTGTATAAAGTTTTGGGTCATAGTTTTATTATTGAAAGTTTTAGGACAAAACTATAATTTTAAAAAATAGTTCACTGTAGCAGTTATTGTTGCAAACAGCTAACCAACATCTTGATAACGGCTAGCTGACATCGAACAAAATTGAAGTTTAGTTTGTGGAAACTAAAGGTGATCCGACATCTTGAAAACGGCGATCTGACAATTTAAAATTTTGTCCAACGGTAACTTGTTTAAAGTCAAAACGGCGATCCGACATCTAGTTAACGGCGATTCGAAAGTGAGTAAAAAGTCAATAACGGCTAGTTTTCAGTTCCAACTATAAATAAGCTCAATCAAATTCAAACAAAAACAATTCCAGCGATTATCATTAAGCAAAATATTGAGCATACAACTTTCATTGAGCTTTAAATCTTTGTATTCATCTCATTCATTCACACATTGAGCTTTCATTTGTGATCAAACACATTGTGTGAAAGAAATTCATTTGTAATCTTTTTTGTAAAATCAAGTTAAGAGATTGTAAGTATTAGGATACACTTGGGTTAAGAGATTGGAAATAATCTCTTGTTGTACAGGTCCATTGACACCTTGGAAGTCAATTGTAAGCATTTGAAGCTTTGGAGGCTTGCTTAGTGAAATCCTCAAGCCCGGTGAGCTTGGAGGCGTGGACGTAGGCGGGGATTGCCGAACCACGTAAAAATCATTGTGTTTGTTCTCTCTTCCTTTATCTTTTATTATTGTGCCTTATTAAATTCACCCCCTTTTTGGGTTGCTTAGATAGTATTTCATTTGGTGCTCTTGTGTAGACTTAACCGTCTAGAGTTAAAGATCCATGGCAACCCTTAATGACTCAACCTTTAGGGAAGGACAGTCCACAATTAGACCACCATTCTTTAACGGTAATGACTACCCATATTGGAAAACTAGGATGAGAATTTATTTACAAGCACTAGATTATGAAATTTGGGAAGTTGTTTGTGATGATCCATTTATGCCTTTGACTAAAAATGAAGTCGGGGAAGATATTCCAAAACCTTTACGGGAATGGAATGAATTGGAAAAGAGAAAAGCTTCTCTAAATTCCAAAGCTATAAATGCCTTGTTTTGTGCACTAGATAAGAAAGAGTTTCATAGAGTATCTAGTTGTGAAAGTGCTAATGAAATTTGACACAAACTTGAAGTTGTTTATGAAGGCACGAATCAAGTAAAAGAGTATAAAATTAGTAGGTACACTTGACAATATGAATTGTTCTAAATGAAACAAAATGAGAGTGTGTATTCTTTGTATACTAGATTTACGGACATAGTGAACACTCTAGGAGCCCTAGGAAGGACCTTTTCAAATAGCGAGAAAGTTAAGAAAATCATTAGGTCACTATCTAAGGAATGGAGACAAAAAATGACTGTCATTGAGGAAGCCAAAGATTTAAATATCTTACCTATTGATGATTTAATTGGTTCTCTTATTTCTTATGAGGAAGACTTGGCAGCTGAAAGAGGCAATGAGGAGAAGCAGAAAATCATTGCTCTCAAAGTCTCAAAACATGAGAGTGATAAGGAAAACGAGCTGGATGAGGAGCAGATGGATATGCTGGCTAGGAGATTCAGAAATTTTTTTAAGAAATCCGATGAGCGAAGAAAATTTAAAGACCTTAAGAATTGAAAGGAGAAGAATGAAGTAATCAAATGTTATGAGTGCAAGAAGCCTGGCCATATAAGATCGGAATGCCTTCTTCTCAATAAGCTCAAGAAGAAAGCAATAGTAGCCACATGGGATGATAGCGATGAGGAAACAAGTGATGATGAAAAGCATCAAGAAATGACAAATCTAGCTCTCATGGTAATTGGAGATGAATTGGATAATGAACTTAATGAGGTAAATGATCTTCCTACTTATGATGAATTACATGATACTTTTAAAGAATTGCATGATGAGTGGATGAAAATTGGTAAAAAGAATGCATGTCTGAAAAAGAAAATGTTAGAGCTTAAAAATGAAAATAAATCTCTATGTGCAAAGATTACATGCCTAGAATTAGAGAATAAAACATTGCATGATAGAGTTACATTATCAAATGAGAAACCTATCACTTTGCACAAGCATCTAGAATCACATGTAGATGACTTGAAAAATGAAAAAGATGCCCTGCAAAAATGCAATGTTTCATTAAATGAAAAGATCAAAGAATTGGAATTAGATAATGAAATGTTACATGATAGACTTGTATCATTTAAATGTAAACAAAGTACTTCATATGAGCATGATAAATCACATGTTGATGAATTAATGAAAGAAAATGAAGTTTTTAAGAAGAAGAGCAATGAGTTAAATGAGATTGTCTTAAAATTTACAAATGGGAAAAAGATGTTGGATAACTTGTTTAATTCACAAAAATGTGTGTTTGACAAATGAGGTATTGGCTATAAGCCAAATTTGAAACAAAAGTATTATAAGAATTACTTTGTGAAAAGTAACCCAATTAGCAATCAAGTTGTATGTCACCATTGCAATCAAGATGATCACATGAAAAATAGATGTCCAATTAAAAGAAATGCATATTATGGAGTAAAATGTGTTTGAGTTCCAAAAGGAACCATTGCTAACACTCAAGGACCCAAAAGTATTTGGGTACCAAATGGAACAATTTGAATTTTTTTTTGTAGGTACCATAATCAAGAAATGGTGGAGAGTTCGTCAATGAAAGCTTGTGAGAATAATCATTTGATCATGATTTAAGAGAAAATAATGAGTAAGATGATTTAATTGCTTTGGTAATAATTCTTACCATATTGATTTTGTTGAATAGATCATGATGGATGGATAATAGCTCGAATTTGTGAAAGTATAGTAGTATGTTTACATAATTGAATTATTATTGTGTATAATCTTGATGCATATATATATATAATGGTAGCATGTCAACTCATCATGATGCCTTCGTTTGATTTTGATGATTGTATGCTTTTTTATTTCATCTTTTTAATTGTCTATCATCATGTTTCATGTCATTTATTCATCGTCTTTACTTGTTCATCACATTCTCTCCAAGAAGCCAAACACAAACATTTATCTCACTAAAATCCATTATCTTTATGTTTTTCTTACTCATTTGATATTTCTAAATCATTATCTATCACTTAAACATTAATTGTTCATCACTTAAGTATGTGTGAATTCTTGTGTCATTGATTGTATTATATCATCATTCATTTATAAAATTGGCATATATGACTTATTGTACTTATGAATTTGATCACTTATTCTTTTATCTCATAATGATGGCTTATCTTAATAAGTTATGTTGATTTTGATGATCTATATATTGCCATTATATACTTATGATTTACTTAAGTTTTGATGATAAAGAATATGCTTTGATGATTACATTGTATTTGATTAACTTTGATCTTATGCAATCTATGATTGGTGAATGAATGCATTTTGTTTTTGTACTTTATCTATGTATTGTTGAATATGCATTACTTGTTTTAAATGATATCGAAAGGGGGAAAAATACCTCTACTTCGAGAATTTTAAGCATATAAGATTTGTTTTTAAGTTATATTGAAATGTGATATTAGATCTTTGATGAGTTTAGTTATCTTGATTTCAAAAATGTGATTAGTAATTATGGAACTCGGATAGTTGATAATATGTTCTTATAACTTTTGCATGCAAATTTGGTAAACAAATCAAAACCTTTTTGCGAAGAACAATTTTTAAAAATTCAGCATGAACTTGGGTTGATGAAATTTGTTAATATCTCTAATCATGTTATTAATACTATTAAAATTGATTTCTTGATGATTTTGATTATTGATGATTATATGTGTGTTGCTTGATGAATTGATAGAGTTGTTTGTTTGTTATAATTGTTTAAGCTTATATGGAAGTGTTTTTAACCATGTTGTGTATTTGAGGATTTGTTTATTTTTAAGAGGAGACTTTGCCGAAATTATTGCTCGCAACAAAATGAGTAATATCTTTATTGAATTATTTTTTATGATCTTGTTTCGATTGCGTTTATCTATCTTTTCTTTTTTACGATGAAGGGAGAGATAAATATGATATGTTTTTGGATAAAATCATCTTGGTTAAAATTTTTAATTGGCCACATAATTAGAGGGAGCATACAATATGATTTTGGATAATATGCATTTTGAACTTTCTTTTTGTCTATAAGGGGAGACAAAGTAATATATCATTTCAATGTTATAAAAAGGAGGAGAATAACATGCACTTTGAGCATTCTTTTGATGATTGATATGTTATTATGGTGATGATTTTGATGAATTTGAGATATGATGATGATTTGATTACATGATTGTTTTATATGATAATTTTATGTTATGAGTTATTGATTTGGTAATTGATGGAATAATAGTTCATGATCCTTTATTTTTATGGTTGATGGATGGTGTGATGATTTGTATATGGAGTTGGCTTGTATCATGATTTATAATAATTTGGGAGTAATATTATTAAACTTGTATTTGAGGTGATGCTTGTTGTTAGAGGGAGATTCTATCCAAATTTCTACTCGGACAACATGGGTAACAAATTGGCTAATCTTTTTCTTTTCCACTAAGTTTTGTTTTTGATGATGAAGGGGGAGAAGATTACATGTATTTAAATTTGTTAATTTAACTAAATTGTAAGAGAAGCTTACATTTAGGGGGAGTAATTTATGGAATCATTCTTTAAATACATGAAAGGTTTGTCATCATCAAAAAATGGGAGATTGTTAGCATATATGTATCCATAATATTGATTTTGATGATAACAAACAAGATTAAGAATGATTAAGTTTTTAAAAGCTCAAATTATTTTTTATACATTTTAAATAAATCATTATTTTCACATTATTAAGGTTTTATATTTAATAGAAAAATGATTTTATAAAATTGGTTGTTTTTCAAGTTTATGGTCAAATTGAAAAAGTTTTAAAATTCTGAAAATGAACTTATTTGACAAGTTGTATAAATTTTTGGGCCATAGTTTTATTATTGAAAGTTTTGGAACAAAACTATAATTTTAAAAAATAGTTCACTGTAGTATTTACTATAGCAGTACTGTAGCAACGGCTAACCGACATCTTGATAACGGCTAGCAGACATTGAACATAATTGGAGTTTAGTTTCTGGAAACTAACGGCGATCCGACATCTTTAAAACGGCGATCCGACATCTAGTTAACGGCGATTCGACAGTGAGCAGAAAGTCAATAATAGCTAGTTTTCAGCTCCAACTATAAATAAGCTCAATCAAATTCAAACAAAACAATTCCAACGATTATCATTAAGCAAAATATTGAGCATACAACTTTTATTGAGCTTTAAATCTTTGTATTCATCTCATTCATTCACACATTATGTGAAAGAAATTCATTTGTAATCCTTTTTGTAAAATCAAGTTAAAAGATTGTAAGTGTTGGAATACACTTGGATTAAGAGATTGAGAATAATCTCTTGTTGAAGGTCCATTGATACCTTGGAAGTCAATTGTAAGCATTTGAAGCCTTGGAGGCTTGCTTAGTGAAATACTCAAGCCCGATGAGCTTGGAGGCGTGGACGTAGGCAGGGATTGCCGAACCACGTAAAAATCATTGTGTTTGTTCTCTCTTCCTTTATCTTTTATTATTGTGCTTTATTAAATTTATTTTTTTTTTTATTTCATTAAGGCAATAAATTAAATTGTTGTGTGGTTTCCTTAACTTAAATTTTAATAACCCAATTCACCCCCCTCTTGGGGTGCTTAGATAGTATATTACTTATTATCTTTATTTTCAATTAGAAACAAAACAGCACTGTTAAGGTTACTCATCAGTATATTACTTGTTATGTACACTTGCACATTGACACTTATAACATTGGAGATTGCACACACCAAGTTTTTACTGCCATTACCGGGGATTGATTGTTCATTGTGATTTGTGAAATTAACCTTACACGGTGCTAATTTTTATCTTTATTTTAATTTGTTTATTTTTAATAGGATTTCCTTGCATGCGCAAATATAAACCTATTGAATTCTAATTTGATTCAGAAATTGAAAGAACTTCAAGGAGATTAAGGAAAGAGCAAAGAACTTCAAAAGCTGTTGTAGCAATGGATGATTTGTAAAATAAGGGAAATTTGAACCCCCGAGGAGAAATACAACTAGTTAATGCACAAGGAGGTCAAGAAGGTTAAAATGGGCAGATTATTTATGGTCAACCAGGGAATAACAACATTATTCATATGGCGGATGATAGGGACAAAGCTATTAGAGATTATCCAGTGTGGACACCATAAGCCATAAACCCTGGAATAGTTCGACCTGAAGTGCAAGCTGATAATTTTTAGCTCAAACCAGTGATGTTTTAGATGGTGCAAACAATTGGGCAATTTAATGGGCTGTCATCCGAAGATCCTTATCTACACCTTAAGTTATTTTTGGAAGTGAGAAATTCTTTTAAGATTGTTGGAGCATCACAGGAAGTATTGAGGCTTAGAATTTTCTCGTTTTCTTTGAGAGATTGAGCAAGGGCATGGTTGAATTCTTTACCAATTGACTTCATCACTACATGGAATGATTTGGCTGACAAATTTTTGATGAAATATTTCCCACCAACCAAGAATGCAAATTGAGGAACGAAATCACATCTTCCACTAACTTGAAGATGAGAGTTTGTATGATGCATGAGACAGATTTAAAGAGTTACTCAGGAGATGTCCTCATTATGGTATTCCTTGCTACATGCAATTAGAAACCTTCTATAATGGTCTTAACCCAAGCACTTGATTGATGGTGGATGTGGACGCTTCAGAAAATGGGGTCTTGTTATCTAAGTCTTATAACAAGGCTTAAGAAATTTTAAAGAGAATAGACAGCAGTAATTATCAATGGCCATCAACAAGGCAAGCTGCAGCAAAAGGAATAGCAGAAGTCCATAACGTAGATGCCTTGACAACATTGTCAGCCCAAGTAACCTCATTAACAAATATGGTGAAGGGTATGACCATTGCTCCAGCAACTGTCAACCAAGTTGCTGACGTATCCTGTGTTTATTGTGGATAAGGACACTTATTTGACAATTGTCCTGGAAATCCAGCCTCGGTCAACTATGTAGGCAACTTTAACAGACAAAACCAAAACAGTCGATATTCAAACACTTACAACTCTGGATGGAGACAACACTCAAACTTCTCATGGAGTAATCAGAATCAGCATGCTGCAGCATCCAATGGACAAAACAGACATGCTAACCATCTGGATTTCACCAGAAAAATCAAGGGCAAAGAAACCCTAGCAACGATCAACTCAGTTCTCTTGAACTTTTGCTTAAGTAGTATATTGTGAAGAATGAAGTGGATGTCCAAAGCCAAGCCGTAACTTTAAGAAATTTGGAAAATCAAATTGGACAGCTTGCTACAGCATTGAGTAATAGACCTTAGGGCAGTTTACCTAGTAACACAAAGGATCCGAGAAGAGAAGGAAAAGAGCGTTGCGAGGTGATTAACTTAAAGTCTGGAAAGGATGTTCATATTCTCGTTGGTGTACCAAAAAGAAGAGTGGAACTCGTTTCAATCCAAAAGGAAACTCAGGTTGGAGAGGAACCACAACAACCCACTTTTTAGCCCATTGATAAGAACAACCAAGCTACAATATCAGCAGAAAGTAATGAACCAACAATTATGGAAAAAGATGCTGCAGCACCAATAGCAACAGACCAGAGTAGAGCAAAAGAAAAGCAGCCGATGCAACCTACTACAGCACAGCAGTTTAGACACCTACCACCTTTCCTTCAAAGATTTTAAAAGTAAAAACAAGAAAAGCAATTCAGCAAGTTTCTAGAAGTGTTAAAGCAGTTACATATCAACATTCCTTTTATAGAAGCCCTTGAAAAAATCCCAAATTATGTGAAGTTTCTAAAAGATATTATGGCAAGGAAAAAGAGGCTTAGAGAGTTTGAAACAACTGCTCTAACACAAAAGTACAACCATATGCTTTAGAACAAAATACCTCAGAAGTTGAAGGATATAGGAGCTTTACAATTTCATGCTCTATTGGAACTAAATACAATGGTAAGACACTTTATGATTTGGGGGCTAGCATCAATCTTATGCCGTTATTAGTGTTCAAGTAATTGGGAATTGGAGAAGTTAGGCCAACAACAATGACTTTGCAACTTACTGACATATCTCACGCTTATCTAGAATGAAAGATTGAAGACGTATTATTGAAGGTGGATAAATTTATTTTTCTAGTAGATTTCATTGTGCTAGACTTTGAGGCAGACAAAGAAGTGTCAATCATTCTATGAAGACATTTCTTAGCCACATGAAAAGAGAATTGACTATGCGGGTGAATGATCAATAAGTTACGTTTAATGTGCTAGATACTATGAAGAGTCCTAATGAGGTTTAAGACTGTAATTTTATCAGTATTGTGGACTTTGCTGTAGCAGAAAAGTTAAACAGTTGCTGCAGTAAGGAGGAAATCAACGCTATAACATTTGGAGAATTTGAAGATGAAGATCCTTAAGTAGCTAATATAGCATGGTTAGTAGAGAAGCAATCCATGAGACATGACAAGCACTTTGAATCATTAGACCTCTCAAACAAGGAAGTAAAATCCTTCTATTGAGTCACCTCCTATTTTAAAATAAAAACTTTTACCTTCACATTTAAAATATGTTTATCTTAGTGACAATAATACACTCCCCCTAATCATTTCATCTTCTTTGAATGAAGATCATGAGAAGAACTTAGTGGATGTATTAGGGAGATACAAAAAAGCTATTGGATGGACCATGGTAGATATCAAAGTTATCAACCCATCCATATGCATGCACAACATTGTGTTGAAAGAATGTTACAACAATTCTGTAAAGCAACAAAGAAGATTGAATCCCATCATGAAAGAAGTTATAAAAAAAGAGATTATCAAGTAGCTTAATGCTGGAATTATTTACCCAATATCAGACAGCTCATGGGTAAGTCCAGTTCAATATGTTCCAAAGAAAGGTGGAGTGGTTATTGTAGCAAATCGGAAGAATGGGCTTATTCTTACAAGAACAATGACTAGATTGAGAGTTTGCATGGATTAAAGGAAGCTTAAACAAGGCTACAAGAAAGGATCACTTCCTATTACCTTTTATAACCAGATACTAGACAGACTCGCTGGAAAAGAATATTATTGTTTTTTAAATGGATACTCAGGTTACAACTAGATTGCTATAGCACTAAATGATCAGGAGAAGACAATATTCAGTTGTCCTTATGGCACATTTGCCTTTAGAAGAATGTCATTTGGCTTGTGTAATGCTCCACTTCCAGAGGTGTATAATGTTTATTTTTTCAGATATGGTTGAGCAAACACTTGAGGTATTCATGGATGACATATCGGTTTTTGAGGAATCATATGATGATTATTTGCACAACCTAGAAAATGTACTTAAGAAATGTGAAGAGACTAATTTAGTGTTAAATTGGGAAAAATGTCACTTTATGGTACAAAGAAGGGATAGTCTTAGGTAATAGAGTCTCTAGAAAATGAATAGAAGTGGACAAGGCGAAAATAGAGGTGATTGATAAACTTCCACCACCTACTTCAGTAAAGGGCATTAGGAGTTTATTTGTACATGCTGGGTTCTGTAGAAGGTTTATTAAGGACTTTTCCAAAATAGCCAAACTCTTATGCATGTTGTTGGAACATGACAGACCCTTCAATTTTAATAAAGATTGTTTAAAGGCTTTTGTTGAATTAAAGAAAGCCCTTGTTACAGCACCAATTGTTATAGCACCAGATTGGAGTATGCTTTTTGAGTTGATGTGTGATGTGAGTGACCACTCTGTTGAAGCAGTGCTAAGACAAAAGAAAGGCAAGATTTTTCACTCTATTTATTATACTAGCAAGACTTTAACTAATGCACAATTCAATTATACTACCACTGAAAAAAAGTTACTGGCAATTGTTTTTGTATTTGATAAATTTAGGGCTTATTTGGTTGGTAACAAAGAAACTGTTTACACATATCACTCAACTGTAAAGTATTTGATTTCAAAGAAGGATACCAAACTAAGGTTGATTAGGTGGATCCTGTTGCTACAAGAGTTTGACCTAGAGATTACAGAAAAGGCATTGAGAATTAAATAGCAGACCATTTTTCAAGGCTAGAAGCAGATGAAAGCACTCTGACCAAGCAGGATATCACAGAAACATTTCCTGATGAGCAATTGTTAGTGCTACAACACTCTCAGATGCTACAGCAATCGGGATTCTCATGGTTTACAGATTTTGCCAACTATTTGGTGAGTGGATTATTGCCACCATATTTGAGTTACCAGCAGGAAAAAAAAGGTTTCTTCATGATGTAAAAAGTTATCAATAGGATGAGCCCTATTTGTACAAGATGTGTTCAGACCATGTGATAAAAAAATGTGTACCAAATGAAGAAATTTCAGACATCTTGTAGTTCTGTCATGCTGCAACATATGGAGGACACTTTGGAGGGCATAAGACAACAACAAAAGTCCTACAATCAGGTTATTACTGGCCCTCTATTTTTGAAGATACTTATGAATTTGTAAAATGTTATGACAGGTGTCAAAGGGCTGGAAACATCTCTCAAAAGCATGAGATGTCACTTACTAACATCTTGGAAGTAGAACTTTTTTATATGTGAGGGATAGATTTTATGAGGTCATTCCCACCCTCTTTCGGCAACCTATACATCCTAGTGCCTGTGGATTATGTCTCCAAATGGGTGAAAGTTGTAGCATTACCAACTAATGATGCCAAGGCAGTGGTGATGTTCCTTCAAAATAATATATTCTCAAGATTTGGCACTCCAATATCTATCATTAGCAATGAAGGAACACACTTTTGCAATCGAACATTTGCTACAGCACTGGCTAAGTATTGAATCAAGCATAAGGTTGCTACAACATATCATCCACAAACAAGTGGACAGGCAGAGGTATCCAATAGGGAGATAAAGAAGATTTTGAAGAAAGTCGTGAGTCCCAATAAAAAGGATTAGTCACTTAGATTAAATGATTCCTTATAAGCTTATAGAACAGCCAATAAAACTTCAATCAGCATGTCACCGTACAGAATTATTTATGGAAAAGCATGTCACTTACCATTAGAGTTAAAGCACAAAGCATATTGGGCAGTCAAGCAATTGAACATGGACATGATTGCTGCAGCAGAGCAACATAAATTACAACTTTGTGAGTTAGAGGAGCTCATGTTGTTCTCTTATGAAAATGCAAGAATTTATAAGAAGAAGACCAAACAATGACGTGACCAAAGAATCTGACAGAGGGAACTTATTCCAGGCACTCAAGTCTTGCTTTATAACTTAAGATTAAGACATTTTCTTGCAAAATTAAAATCTAGATGGTCAGGATCTTTCAAGCTTGTGAAAGCATATCCTCATAGGGTTGTTGACATCTTAAATAAAAGAACAGGTCAAGAATTCATAGTTAATGAGCACAGAGTGAAGCATTGCATAGGAGCTATTGTGACTCACCTAAAGGAGGACATGTCCGGGAGGGACCCCACATGAGCAAACAAAGATGGTCAGGCTGAAAGACCTAAAATCAAGCGTTAATTGAGAGGCAACCTAATGATTAGGGGAGTTATTTCAATATTTCGTTAAGTCTAATTTTGCATGCTTTTCTTTACGGGTTTTGTCAATTTAATTGATTATTTAATTTCTTTTCTTTCTTTTATTTTATTACAGCATATATATATATATATATATATAAAGAAGGTCCTCTGTCTAGGATATTGAGTAGTCGGTCTGTTCATGAGCACCATGTTCAGCCTAGAGTTAAAGGTGTCTTTAGATAAGACTATATTATAGTTTTCTACAAGTTATTGCTGCAACAACTCTGATCTGTGCATTGGTTGAGTAATTGGATGTCGTCATTATAAGTGATAGATATTCATATGAAATATCAATGACACATTTATGCGAATTTGACCTAAAAGAAAATTGTTGTAGCATAGTTTGAGCTTATTTGTGACTTCTGCTCCCCCATATGTGAATGTACTTATGTTCTACCTCTAAGTTATATAATGTATGTGCAATGCTGCAGTACTTCTGGAATTTGATCAAAGTAACATAAACACACACTTTGGTCGGAATGAGGCCTAAGTCTAGAATTGACCTACTATAGCAATTTTGCATGATTAAGAGTATGATTTGAGGGTCGATGAATCCTTACAAATTTGATGACAGAGTTAAGTTATTTGTTGCATGATTGTGTGATTGAAATGGTAATGTTGTTGTCATTACTTGAGGACAAATAATGGTTTAAGTTTGGGGGTGTGATAACTCTATAAAATGAGAGTTATCATGACACTTTTATACTTAAATCAAGATTACTTAGAGAATAAATTACATGTTTTTATTGCATTTTAGTTATATTTTGAATGAACATCCATTTTAGTTTATTTTTGATAAATTTTGTTTGATTTAAAATAATTTGTGTGCTTAGATCATATGCATAATTGTAGGTGATCGGAAGCTTAAATTTCAAGGAAAGAACGCTGCTGCAATAGACTTGCAAAGATAAGGAAAGAACTTGGCTACAAAAAAATTGAAACAAGTAAGATTCAGTAGTTGTTGTTGTAGTAATCCTGGAGTATTGACAAAAAAGATTTCGCATGAAATACTTAGAAGATTGCGATCTGGAGTTTCCACAACTGGAAGATGCACGCCCTAGACTTCTGGTTACCCTAATTTTAGGCTATAAAACGAGTACGCACACAAATAAAAAAAAAAAAAAGGGAAAGCCGTCAACCAAGGAGAAACCACAAAGAAATAACAAGAAAATCAAATTCAAGAGAGAGATTGAAGGCTGACAGAGGAGAAATCGCAGAAATAAAATATAAATCAGTTCTTCTTATTCTTTTCTTGTTTTCTACTTATTCATGGGGATGTATTTGATGGCTGAAACTCTTTTGTTTATTTTTCTCGCAAATCATAAACTAAATTCCATTGTAGTTGAGTAATAAACGAACCTAATGGATGTTTGACTAATATACGTGCATTGCTCTGTGATTGCTATAGATTTTGTCTTCATTGTATTTATTTTATTCTCTATTTCGGTTGACCACCCATTTAGGGATACTAGCTAAGAAAGAGCCTAAAAAAGGTCTGACTTAGTGGATCTCATTAAGACAATACTTGGTTTTAGATTGGGTTTCCCAAGTTGAGTTAATCTAAATTTGAATAAGATCATTCTTGATCTAAAATTAGTGATGAACTAGACATAGGGATTCACCTTATAGGGTAAATAGAACGTAGATCATTTAATGCCATATTTAATGTTAGCGTAACAATTAGTCACTATTACGTTGCATTAGATATAAGATATCCAACAGGCGACAGCTGAGGATGTATGAGGGATTCTGCCCAGTACTTTAGTAGATGATGTAGCAACGGTACTGTAATTGAGAAAATAGTCAATGTCATTAAGTGAGTTTATTCACTCAACTACTTCATTCCCATTAGTTACATCCTTATGTTTGACGTGAGAATTTTATTATTGCATTTTTATTTTAATTATTTATTAGTTTTATTAGTTACTTTATTTTCAATTAAAAACAAAATTACATATCAGTTCCTGTGGAGACGATCTGAATACTTATCAGTATATTATTTTTTGTGTACACTTGCACATTGACAATCACAGAGGGCATAATTACAAATAAATGATTGAGAAGAGAAGTATCTAAAAGACCTTTTTTGTAGGAATTTCCCATCTAACATACTGTGAGACAAATTGAAATGTTTGAGATATGAGAGTGACTCCTTGTCTTTAGAATTTCTCCAAAGAGATTATTACTAGCGAGATCTAATAATTCTAAGCATGTCAAACTACCAAATGATCTAGGGATGGGACCTTGAAATCATCGAGGGATGGAACCTTCCAAGGATAGAGTAGCTATATCTTTGAGACCACCAATTGTTATTGGAATATCACCCGATAACTGATTCCTTGATAAATCTAAATCTATCGAGACACTTAGGTTTTGTATGTTTGAAAGGAGAGAACCACTTAACAAATTTGACAAGAAGTTTATATGCAAGATGTACTCAAGATTTTGAAAGGATGATGGTATATTAAATGTGAGCTTGTTGGAGCCTAAGTGGAGTTGCCTTGGAGAAGTTAAACTCGCCAAACATCATGGTATATGTCCAGAAAGCTTATTACCCTGCAACATTAATATATTCAATCCCTTTAACTAGCAAAAATTGTAGGAAATGGATCCTTGCAAAATATTATTCCCAAGATCTAAACCCTGTAGTAGTTGTAATCGCCCTAGTGTTATTGGAATAATTCCATTCAAGTCATTGTTGAAGAGGTTTAAAACTATCAAGCTATATAAATTACAAATTTCTTCAGGAAAGTTGCCCTTGGGTTTGCAGTCCTACACATATTGAAGAGAAACAAAGAAATTCCTAATTAATGATATAAAGATGACAAGTAATAGATTGGAACCCAAGCTTAACATTGTTATAATTCTGCAATTAGTTAAAGGAAAGAGAAATTTCCACTCTTCAGTAGATAACTCAGTCGTCAAGTAATTATTTGCTAAGCTGAGCATACAGAGGAATCTCAAGTTGCCAAAAGTATTTGGAATAGAGCCAGAGAAGCATTAGTGATGGAGTTGGGAATTATCCCAGTAAGTTATTCTTGTTGGAGATCTATTAGATAGATAGACCGCACATGCAACAACTTCTACCAAAAACTCCTTAGGCAATCTCTTGCTTTTGAGCATGCTTCTTACTGCGTTAAGAATGGTTCTATTTTTCTTATTTGCTATGCCATTTTGTTGGGAGGATCGTAGAGTAGTTAAAGGACGTCGAATTCCATTTGCTACAAAAAACTCTTAAAATTCTTTGGAAGTGAATTCTCCCCATTGATCATATCTCATGACTTTATTATGATGTTCACTTTCTTTTCCCACTACAGCTTGGAACTTTTTAAGAGCTTAAAAAACTTTTGACTTTTATTTCAAAAAGTACACTTGAGTTTTTCTTAAAAAATCATCTATAAAGAAAAAAAGAAGTAGTTACCAAAGGAGTTTGACTTGATTGGACCACACACATTGGTATGAATAAGCTCGAGTGGCTTCTAAGCACTTGAGTTTGACTCCTTTAGAAAACTCTTCCTAAACTGCTTGTTAAGTAAACATCCTTCACAAAGTTGATGGGATGATTAATTGAAGGTAAGCCTTTTACCATGTTCTTTTTTATAATAGTTATAGTCCTCCAAAATTGAGATGTTTATATCAAATATGCCAAATTTAGTTGGATTTTTATGACAAGTCTTGAGACACTTTACAATATCATTCTGAATATTTAAATGAAGCATTCTATTCTTTGACATTTTCACTTTTGTAATTAGGTTTTCTTTGTCATCTCATAGAAAAAGACTATAATATTTTAAGTAAACATCATAGACTTATCCCAAGAGTTTATCCAAACTAAGGATATTGCTTTTCATATTGAGCATATAGTAAAAATTTGAAACTAATTAGTACTCTTAAATTATCTTTAAAAGTGAAAATGTCATTTACTGATTCATTCAATTCCATGAACATGCTTATATTTTCGCTCATGTGATTGCTAGCACTTGTGTTAAGATACTACATATTTTCTTAACCTCCACTGGTGTCATTATATGCTAGTAAAATTATATCATCTTCTTTATTATTCTCTTCGACATAATTCACTTTCCCTTCAACTCTGGAACTTAGAGCTCTAAATTCTGAAGCATAATGCCAAACTTTTGACAATTAAATCATTGTACTTGGGATTTGTCACACCTTGGTCTTGATTTATTTTTTCCTTGTCCTCTGGTTGAGCTTTCTCATCTTTCATAATAGAATCCAGCCTCATTCATAACAGCATACTCCACTTTTTGCTCAGCCTCTGCCTCTACCTCGAGACCATTGTTCTGTATCATTACCTTGGCATGTTATCTTCTTCTTGATTTGTATCTTGAGCAGCTACTCATTGATCCTTTGCTTCTTCTTGTACTCTTCTTCGTAGGCTTGTAGCGAACCTTGAAGTTGCTCGATCATCATGCTCTCTAGTTTTTTGTCTCTTCAATTGTCACAACTTTGCTCTCGAATTTTGGACTTAATAACCAAAGTATCTTATCTATAATCCTTACATCTTCTGTCTTCCCACCGTTTCTTTATAATTAATTTAAAATAGCCAGAAATCTTAAAAATAATTAGAAATGGACTCAGATTCTTTCATGTACAATGATTCAAACTCACCTCATAAAATTTGGGGACCTATCTTTTTCACTTTCTTTTCTTGTTTATAGGAGGTTTGAAACTTCTTCCATTCTTACTTGGCTGAAGTTGCACTCAAAATCTTCTCATATCCATCATCATGTAATGCTTGATAAATGAGAAATAGAGCTTTCTTGTCTCTCTTTCTTGGATCCTTTAAACTATTCTTTATTATTAAGTAAAAAAAAATCTCATCTTCTGGCTCACTACAGCCTTTTTTAGAGATTTTTTAAACATCATGAGCTCCAAGGAGAATCTTTATTTTGATACTCCAGTTGTCGAAGTTGCTTCTTTTTAGTGATGAAACTTAGAATGATACCAAGCCACTATTTGCCATGACACTTTATAGAGTCAAATTTTAAAAATTTTAATTACACGAATGGATCTAGAACATCAAAAAACCAAGGGAATGACTCAGATCAAAAGTTCAAATTTCAGTCAACAGTCAACAATTGATGGTCAAGAATTAATGGTCAATGGATCGACTCAACTCGGTTGACTTGGCTTAGCTCTGAGTTGGTATATCTTGGTTTAGATTAATTCAGCATAGTTCACCTCAATTTAGATTGGTTCAGCTTAGTGAGTCAACTCAATTTCAGGGTAGAAACTTTCGGTAACAAGTACAGATACGTTTAGACTCCAATCAAGTTGATTTTAATGATATCATGTTCTTCTCATTGAGCACTTTGATTTAATATTGTAACTAATATGTGGAGCACTGATTACTAGTTGTGGTACCACTTTGATGGAGAATTCCTATAAATTCAATACAACTTCTCAATTACAACTCTTTTAGATTAAAGAATTTTTGCCACTTCTTGTTGATTAAACTAACTAAGAGATAAGTTATTTATACTTGTTACAACTTAATGACAACCATACATCAGCTTGACTACCACGCAAATCATTATCGCATGTCAAAGCTAACAACCATATTCAACATAAAAAATTCTACTTTCCACAAACCACATTTAACACCACAAGTGTTAACTATCTAAAGATGCCTACATAGTGAAATGCAAGTTATGCAACCCAAGTGGGGGTGAATTGGGATTTTAAAACTTAAGCTAAGCAAACCACAAAACAATTTAATCTAATGCCTTAATGGAATCGAAAAATAATAAATTCAATCAATCACAATAATAAAAAAGTAAGGGAAGAGAAAAACAAACACAAGGATTTTTACGTGGTTCGGCAATCCCCACCTACGTCCACGGCTCCAAGCACACCGAGCTTGAGGATTTCACTACCCAAGCCTTCCAAGGTGTCAATGGACCTTTACAATAAGAGATTATTCCTAATCTCTTAACCCAAGTGTATCCCAACACTTACAATCACTTAAAACAAAAATTACAATTTTGATTTTGTCTCACACAATATATAAAATTGCAAATCAATGCCCAAAGTGTGAATAAATGAAACGAAAATGAATTTAAAGCTCAATGAAGGTTGTATTCTCGCTTATAAGCTCAATGATGATGTTGTGTTCAACTATTGTTTGAATTTGAATGAGCTTATTTATAGTTGGAGCTGAAAAATAGTCGTCATTGAGTTTCTGCTCGAAGTTGGATTGTCGTTATCAAGCAATCGAATCGCTGTTTTGATTTGAGCAAGTGACTGTTGGACAGAATTTCAATTTATTGGATCACCGTTATGGAAATGTCGGATCGCCGTTATCTTCCAGTGACCTGTCGGCTTACCGTTTTCAAGAAGTAGGTTTGCCGTTAGTGTCCAGAGACTAAACTTCAATTCTTTTCGATGTCAGTTAGTCGTTATCATGAAGTTGGATTACCAACAGTGTCCAGAGGCTAATCCTTAATTCTGTTCGATGTCGATTAGTTGTTATCAAGATGTCGGATCGCCGACAGTGTCCAGAAACTAAATCTCCTAGTCTGTTTGATATCGGTTAGCCGTTATCATACTGGCGGATCGCCGACAGTGTCCAGAAGCTATTTTAATAAGGGCATGAGTTTGAAAAACAACTTTCATAAAATCATTTTTCATTAAGATATATAGCTTTGCTATTTTCAAAAATGACGATTCATTTAAAAAGTATAAAAATCGTTTGAGCTTTTAAAGACTTAATCAATCTTAATCAAGTTTGTTATCATCAAAATCAATATTAAAGATATATTTGTTAACATTTATGTATCCATAATATTGATTTTGATGATAACAAACAAAATTAAGAATGATTAACCTTTTAAAAGCTCAAGTTATTTTTCATGCTTTTTAAATAAATCGTTATCTTCATATTATAAAGGTTTTATACTTAATGAAAAATGATTTTATGAAATTAGTGGTTTTTCAAGTTTATGGTCTAATTGAAACTATTACTTGAAATTACGAAAATGGACTTGTTTGAAAAGTGTCATAAAGTTTTGGGCCATAGTTTTATTATTGAAAGTTTTGGGGAGTGTCATAAAGTTTTGGGCCATAGTTTTATTATTGAAAGTTTTGGGGCAAAACTATAATTTTAAAAAATAATTCAATGTAGCAGTTACTGTAGCAAATGGCTAACCGACATCTTGATAACGATTGGCTGACATCGAACAGAATTGGAGTTTAGTTTCTGGAAACTAACGGCGATTCGACATCTTGAAAACGGCGATCCGACAATTTGAAATTTTGTCCAACGGTAACTTAGACCAGTCAAAACGGCGATCCGACTTCGAACAGAAAGTCAATAACGGCTAGTTTTGAGCTCTAACTATAAATAAACTCAATCAAATTCAAATAAGGGTGGATCACAACATTATCATTGAGCTTGTAATCGAGAATACAACATTCATTGAGCTTTAAATTCGTTCTTGATTCATTTATTCACACATTGAGCATAGATTTGTAATCATATATTTTGTGTGAGGAAAAAACACATTTGTAATATTTGTTTTGAGTGATTGTAAGTGTTGGGATACACTTGGATTAAGAGATTGGGGATAATCTCTTGGTGTAAAGGTTGATTGACACCTTGGAAGTCAATTGTAAGCATTTGAAGCCTTGGGAGGCTTGGATAGTGAAATCCTCAAGCCCGGTGAGCTTAGAGGCGTGGACGTAGGCGGGGATTGCCGAACCACGTAAAAATCATTGTGTTTGCTTTCTCTTCCCTTACTCTCTTATTATTGTACTTTATTGAATTTTTTTTTATTCCATTAAGGCATTAGATTAAATTGTTGTGTGGTTTGTTTAGCTTAATTTTTAAAATCCCAATTCACCCCCCCCCCCTCTTGGGTTGTCTAGTTATTATTTCAATATTCATATTAACACATAGGGTAGATCAAAGATCATTTAGAATTCAAGGTTGTATGGATGAAGTTTATGATCTAACATGCATTCCAATATCGACATCTTATAAAGACAATGATGATAGTCACCATTAGTCTAGTGGGTAACATTGGTGGAAAAACAAACTTCATGACAACTAGAGGAGCTTTCATAGATCCTGAGAGTATATTATTATAAATTAGCAAGTGATATAAGATCACCCATTTTACATGTAAAAATACACTAACTAAAACCCAAACTCCATATATGTAATGTATGTAATCTTTGAGACAAAACCTTTCTAATGCACTTAAGCTTACTAATAAGCCTCTTATACATTTATCACAATTTTATAATAATAATAATAAAAATAATAGCAAAGATATAATATATAATTCAACAATATGTAATAAGACAAAAACCACAACCTTACTATTCTAGTGAGCTTCAAACAAATGCTTGAACTCTATCACACTGAAGTCTTAAGCTCGAAAGTATTTGCTTAAGTGAGAAGAGAAGAAAATCACTTGGATTTTGATATGTTGTGCAAGTGAACATGGAAGCCAATATATAGGTTTCAAAAGGAGGGCATTAGTTAGTTAAAATTCCATGTACGATTTTTCCTTCATATTTTCAACCAATGGGTGCTCTTTAACATCTAATTTCTCATTCACCCAAACACCAATTTGAGTGTTCTATAATTTGTGTGAAGAGCTCACGGAAGAGATTCTGAATCATCTATTTAAGTATATATTTCAACACCTTGCTCAAAATTGGCATCAGAATGGCCACTTTATGCTATTTTTCTTACAAATCCTTTGTTGTTATCTTTTTTACAAGGTGGAGCTTGATGTCTAAATGGACGACAAAAGACATAATTCCAAATAAAAGACTGAGAAGAGAAGCCTATATTTAAAAGATCCTTTTTTGTAGGAATTTCGCTTTCTAATCTATTGTGAGATACATTAAAATGTTTGAGATACAAGAGTAACTCCAATGACTTCAGAATTTCCCTAGAAAGATTATTACTGGAGAGATTCAAGTATACTAGGCTTGTCAAACTACCAAATAGGAGATCCAAATTGATTAACTTCGAAAGAAAGAGTAAATAGATCTTTGAGGCGACCAATTGTTATCGAGATCTTTCTCTCATCCTTCTCTACAACTAGCACAACTCATTAATATATACTTAAGAGACTCATGAGTTTTCCAAGTAAACGCATATGCTTGACAATTTTTACTATTCTATGTTCACTGTGGTCTATGGCGACCTTGTAATGTAAATTGAGGTCTTATGCCTCGTGCTTGTGGTAATTTATTTGTACCCATGCATATGAAAAAAAAAATCCCAAAGAAGACGACCTTGACTTACTATATTAACCACACATATTTTGCTCTCATATATATTGTTCCGAAGGTTCTCCAATTTCAGGCTCCTTGGCCCACTGCCAATATCCTCTCAAAATTATTATGCAATAATAAAAGGGAAAATGCCACTTCCCCTATTCGCGGCCCGACTCAAACCTCGAATTGAAACTTACCGTTTCGATTAACATGAAAACTCACCGTTTTGATTCAACTCACAGCTACAATTGCAATCTCACCATCGATCGAGGTCTCCAGCCACTACTCACAACCACCATCGCCCACTACTCACACTGAGAAGGTTAATGTATCCTCAAGAAATGTTTCATCACAATCTAAAGAAACAAATGCATCTACAGAGAGTGCCACTTCTATGAAGCTGAAATCTCCAGGTCATTGTCATTGCCTGAATATTTAATAGGTTTAAGTGGTGGAAGAAACAGTGACGTCAACAGTGGAAAGAAGAAGGGGCAGCCTAAAGTAGCTGTAAAGAAACAACTAACTTCCCTTAGACTTTCATTACCATCCCCAAAGGCATCATTTTCTCCTAATTCTTCTAAAGTAGCTGTAAAGAAAGTGCCAGCCTCCCCAAGACTTCCATTAGCATCCCCAAGGGTATCATTGTCTCCTAAACCTTTTATCTGTAGAATTGCAAGCCTAAATTCAAGTAAGCACAAGAGTGTGAAAGTTGTGTCTCCTCTAAAGAACCAGGGCAAGGTCAAAGATGCCGAAACTGAGCAATCCAAGAATGAGCTGAAGCAGGCCAACAACAATGATTTGGTTCATGAAAAGACTCTTTATGTCATCAAGATGGAAACTGAGAACAAATCCTTAGAATCTGATCAAAATGCAAGTTGTGCTGTTGAATTATCTCCATCCCTTCATCCTTGTTACCCAAATGCATCCCAACATCTCCATCATCATTGTTACAGAATGAAGAAGATAAAGAACAGTCTGAGTATGCGGAGACCGCAGCAGAAGATGACTATCTTTCTGAATCTGAACATGAAGAAAGCATGAGCGTGGATGGAAAAGAAAGTTTGGGTGGTGAACACCAGAGAGAACCTAAAAAGTATGGGATGGTTCATTCTGAGGACGCGGATTCTGAACCAATGAAATTACATTTTAGGAGGACAAGGATTCTGAAGCAATGAACCAGTTGGGGTTTTGCAATTTAGGGGTTCTGTACTCAACTTTGAGGAGGTTCTGTACTTGGGGTTTTGTAGCTGGAGTACTGTGGTTGAAAGGAAATTGAAGGAGAAAGCATATGCTCGCACTCGACATAGCTCTCAAATTAAAAATAAAAATCATTATCAAACGTCGTGTAGTTGAAACGGATTGAAGGAGAACACAAAATGCTCGACACAGCGCTGGCGCTCAAATTAAAAAATTTCAATATCAAAATGACGTCGCTTTTGTGGGACTTTCGGGGTTTGACCGGGGCAAATACCAAGTCCAGCCTGCTCCCCCGCTTTCCATACATTGTTTCCACTTCCCACATGCGTAGGCCAAATAAAAACCAAAGTAATTCAAACCAAACTTGGATAATAGTTTGTATCGGTTTAGGATTGCGTTGAAAGTAGTTGATGTGTCATTATGTTATACATTTAAAACTTTATTGATAAGTAAAAGTGTAAAAGCTCTATTCTCAAATAAACTCAACAATTTTGGGGAATGAGATTGTGCTTAAAGGCTTGTGTTTCCAAGTGGGTGGGTCGGTCTTTGGGTGCTGTTGTGATGAATATTGCTATATGTATCGGATGCTGATGGAGAAACACAATTTATTTATTTATTTAATACTGGGCAGACTTCAGACCTTTAATAAGACACAAGTGATATCTGCACAAAAGATGGTACAAAAAATAATAAACCATCATTAGAAAACAAGAAAATTTATTACAAGACAAAAAAAATCACTGCGAAACAAGAATTTTCTTTATTTTTTGTGCATTTTACACTCAATTTTATAGTAATTTTGGTACATACATCATTATTCTTAATGGCACGGAAAGTGTCGTTGGGAACTATCAACGTCAAATTAAGATTTAGCAAACCATTTGCTGACAGAGAATTTGGACATGTAATTATATAATTGAGTAGGGTATACATTTCTCTCTCAAAATCGGGGGCATATAGTAGATATATTTCCCCATAGTGAGGATACATATGAACTGTATCATAAAAGAATTTATCTAGGTGGGTCCCACATTATAAATATCAATATTTAAAACAAATGATTAAAAATATTTTAAAACTTCACACATAGATATTTTTAGAATAATCATTTTTTTATGTTTTGATTATTCGCAATTGGGAATCTATTTTCCGAAAAAGCATTAAAAGAAAAAAAAAACTTTGTTTTGTCATCTTTTAGATTTTTTTTTTGAATTTAAATTAGAAATAGCATTATATACTTATAATTTCTCTTCTATATATATATTGGTTAGCTCACAGATTGAAACAACCCACTCCGAACTCTACAGGGCGAGTCAATCTAGTCTCATTAATTGGACTAACAATAATTTAATTAAAAGATTTTATCGAAAATTCGACATAGTTTCCCTTATAATTATAACATTCCCAAAACCAGCAAATTCAATAAACAAGCACTCCAAAAAATGATTCAAAATACAATCAACTTTGTCGTCAATCAACCTTCTCAACCAATACACCTAATATCACCCAAATATCCAACGTAAACAAAATATATGAATACATTTGCGTATCTTTAATAGCCCAAAAATAATAAATTCATACAATCCAAAATATCTTAACAATAACACCAAAGACATCCTAGCGTCATCACGTGACTAAAATCCAAAATAACTATGTTTGTTAGGTCGACTAATATACCTGCAGCCTTCTGTTGGGGGGGGGGGGGAATACAATAAAACGGAGTGAATATAAAATTCAGTGAACTCAGTAAGTGAATAATAGTTTTTGAAAATAAACTTACTTTAAAATAGTCATATCTTTCAAAATACCATTTTTATCAAACTACAAGTACGAATATAGTTAGCCACTCGGCCTTTGGCCGAGTGGTGAGAGCTGCTGCTCTCCAAGTTGGAGAGCAGCAGTTCGAACCCCCACAATGCATGTGGGGGTGTTTTCTTCCTCAAATAAAATTGAGTGAAGGCAGTCTGCTTCCTTGCCCCAGTGCGAGGAGTAGACATCCCTCGAATATTTGAGAGGGTTAAAATCTGGGCAGCGCTCCATTAGCATTGATGTATGTTGATCCCAGTTATAGTCTGATTTGTACATATCAGTTATATTCTCATATAATATGAGTTGTAATCTGAGCAATAGTCTCATGTAATCAAAAAAAAAAATACGAATATAGTTATATTATACAAATATTAACTCGAGGGACTATCATTAAAAGAAAATATGATACTATACATAATACCCATGGAAATCATATCAAGACGACATAAAATACTTGATTATGAAACCGTCACTAAACAAGTATCTAGGGGAATAATCTCGTCGTACCCGGAGCTCATACAGGCAATGCAATGACATACTATCTAAATAATGTCATGCCCGAAGTTACTACAGGTAGACCAATGAAATACTATCTCATGTATCTTTTATATATCATCATATCTCTACATGCATAAACTAGCCTCCAAAGGACAAAAGCGCTTAAACACACGACCAAAAGCCTCTGTGTGTACTCAAACAGCTCCAAAAGCCTGTATCTTATCTATATCTCAATAATTGTATCTCCATCATCATCATACTGCATGCATAAGCCGCCAAAAGGCAAAAGTGCCTAAACACACGGACCAAAGCCTCTATATGTGTTGAGACGGGCCCAAATGCCTCTCACCTCATTTGTATCATTATAACTGAAGGGGAATGGTATTGTCGAATGAATTTGAAAACAAGCTTTTACTCACACTTTAGACTCTTATTTCCTTTTGATTACATACTTTAAGTCTGCTTTCCTTTTCTTTTCTTTATATTACTTTCATACATTTACTCAAAATCGATAATAAAATCAATAATCATACATTTTATTTTATAAGAAATATCAAGAAGTAAATGTAACCTATTTCTAGAAAATCATTAAATCGGAGCATTAAAACACTTATTTCGGAAACATGTTTTACTATACTTTAAAATAACAATAAATTATCAAAATAGGTTTTATATATTTCACTCACAGTGACTATGCTAAAACTCTACTATTGTGTACGTCCGCGGGTTGGTTTTCACTTGGGGTTCCTCCTAAATCAAAGAAAACGATATAATTACTTTCCATAAAAGTTAATACAACCAATTTTATGCAATAAATCTTGAAACGAACATCTATCCACAATATACAACTCTTGTGTCCATAAAATTACCAAAATACCCCATATCCACAAATTACTAAAATACCCTGAAATCCGTAAATTACCGAATTACCTAAAAGTCATAATTACCGGCCTACCCTCAATTCTAGAAATTACTAAAATATCCACAAGGCCAGAAATTATAAAATTACCCTCAAAGTATGAAATCATCGAAATGCCTTTGCCGATCAACCGTGTCCAGAGTCAACCAACGACGATCACGAAGGTTGGGTTAGATACTTCAGACCACGCTGAGTCCCAGATCGAGTTCCCAAAGCCGTGAAACTCCAACGGCTGATCGGCAGCAAACCAACAGTTTCTGGTGGCTGTGGACAGTCGAAAATTGAAGAAGATGACTTGAGGAACAAAATCCAATAGGTGTTGTGGCAAAAAACCGATGAAACCATAGCGAATTAAGGCAGCAATTCAACGGTTCTTCGCGACTTCGATCGGTGGCTTTCCGGCCGTGGGATGATGCGGGGACGACCAGCAGCTCAAGAGCTTCTGATCGGTACCTTCCTTTGCTGGTGGGGTGGCCGGAATCTCACGCAGCAGCCAGGTCGGGTTCGCGGGTCCTGTAGGTTCGGGTTGACCCGGTTCTATTTGAAAGCTCTCTCTCTCTCTCTCTCTCTCTCTCTCTAGTAACAAGCCCCCTGCTCTTTTTTTTTTTACAAGCTTAATACAAATTAAGCTACTAACAAATTTGAGTGTTGTAATTATAACTGCAACAAGGGTCATCAGATCGTGTTCATATTATCTCGATTTCGTGTCATAACAAGTTTAATATAATCTAAACACGATTCATCTATAAACATGTCAAATTTCACAATCCACACCGATTTATTATTATTGAGAAATCGAGTCGCGATAAATTTTGCCAAAAAAAAAGTTATAATAAGTTCAACGAATTTAAAGAAATTTATGTTGAAGGGAAAAATAACACACTAAGTTAAAAGAATAAAGTGCATATGTTACTCAGATCGATTTGTTAAAAAATATTTGGGGCGTTCTTGTTGTATCTTGAGAACGTAATCTCCAACATAATGAAATAAAGTACAAACCGTATCTAGTATGAGGCCTAAAAGCTAAAATTAAAGTCTTACAAATCTAAAATTTAATGCAAAGATACAAATTCAAGGAACACCGATCAGATTTCTCAATCCAATTTCATCTCTTGTCAAAACAATTAATCTTATTTCAACGAGCACAAACAATAAAAAGCTCAAATAAAGTTAACAAACACGGAAAATTCTATGGTGCCATGATTAAAAATATGGTATCAATACCGTAATTATTATGGATCGTTAAATTAAAACAACGGTTCACAATAATTATAAAATAATAAAAATTTTTAATTAAATTATATCTTACCGGTTATAAGCCGGTTAAGTACTTTTTAAAAATAAAAATTTATTGGTATAACTTTACAGGAAAAAAAGAAGATTTACGTTTTAAAGAAATAAAAAAATATAAAGGGAAAACTCGTTCATATCGAAATCCCTAATTAACGAATTCCAAAAGAAACCCATTGCTGCGTTAACTTCCGTTCGGGTGCACCGGCGATACGTCTGCAAATTGCAGCCATTCTTGAGTTGATTTTCTGTCTTGTTCGAATTGATGAGTCTCTACTGTTGCTGCCTCTATCTTGGTTTGGCCATCGTCCCTGTGCAAGGTAAGTTTAATCCTCTGTCTCGCTCGAATTGCTAAGCAATTTCGTTTTCTTTCATGCTCATAATTTGTTCACGGAATTGAATCTAAGAATTAAGAAGTCGCTGCAAAGTGTTTGGGTTTGCATAGTTTTCTTTCATGGTCATAATTTCCGCATTTGTTTACGGAATTAAGAAGTTCATGTGCAAAATGTTTGGGTTTGCTGGCTAACGCGATTTTGTTTTCCTCCAATACTCTTTTCCTGCCAATCATTACTTTGGAAGTTGCTTGAAGCGAAAACAGAGGTGAAAAAGAAGCGAAAAAGAAATATGGATACTTCTATTTGCATACTTCGAATCTGGAAAATTTTATTTTGATTGAACTTGTAATTTATTTTTAATGATTTTTCAAACTCTGCTGCCTCTGCAGTAACTTCTTTTGACAGAACTGTTCATTAATCTTTGATCCTATCAAACATCAGCCTAATGATATCGGAATAACCTCAAATTTTAATATGTTGTTGACTTATATGTCCACTTAAAATCTGGAAAGTATCATTTTGATATATTTAGTATTTTAAATTTAATAAATATTCAAACATCTACTGCTGCTTTTACAGTTTCATATGCAATTTTAACTTATATAGTTTTATCATGTGAGAAGCAAATGTAGAGTTGTCCGAATGACTTGGAAATTTTATTTGTGGTGCATTGACATGTCTAATTATGTTTTGTAAGTTTCATAGCATTCCAAATAGTATTGAATTAAAGAAAATCTTAAATTCAAGTTGTCAATGTTTCTTATTAAATCTGATTAGTGATAAATCTACTAACTTGCAGTACTTTTCAGGAGAAAAAATGTGTCAACACTGTGAATTGCAGTGGGAGAAGAAAGTACCAAAGGCATAAATCGTTTTTCATTATATTTGGGACTATTCTTAAAAGTTAGTCTTTTCCTTGTTTCTTTTTTTCTTTTTTATTTAAGGTAATCATATTCATTGTAATTTTGATTACAATCAATTTGGCTCTGTTAGACAACTCGCACCAACAAATCGAACAACAAATGAAGATAACATTTTTTAAATGCAATCAATTTTTGACAATAGCAAAAAGAAAAAGAAAAAGGAAAAATGATACTAGTTTAGGCTTTAGGAAATGTGCATCATCATTCTTGCACTGCAGCTGCCTCTATCTCGGTGCTCTCGGAGAAGTAATCTTGCTTGATTTTGCGTGATAGTTGATACAAGCCCGTCCTAACCATTACAACATTGACACTAACAAGGTTCTAGTGGTTCATGTTGTAACTTTGAAAAGTCTGCAATGTTTGCTATGCCGATGCCCCATTTGAATGTTGGAGCCCAAAAATGAATGGTTTTAGGACCAGCCGGGTGGTTCCAGAAAGCTAGGAGCTTGTTAGCTATTCTTTTTAATTGAACTAATTTAACTTAAATATTAGCCCGATTATTGATTTCTATGGTTTGCAATTGATTTGAGTTTGACATTCTTGTTTTGTGTTGGTTTGAGTTTGACATCCTAGTTTAAGACTTTGAAGGCTTCCAAGAAATGATTTTAGATGATGAGCATATGAGTAATAGGTTGAAAATTAATTTATTGTATCAAATATATACTTAGTGTAGCATATTAATTTTAAGAACTATGGATTATTCCATGAATATTCTAGTAAATGATTATGTTATATATGCATGTCTTAATATATAATAATTATATTTTAAAGTTTACTTTTTTTCCCCTTTCTAGGTTTAGGAAAAATGTTTAAAGTGATTTTGGGTGATGATGTCAATCAAGTTAAAGCAACATTACTTGTGAGTGGAAATATATAATGATTAATTTTTTATTCTACTTTTATTTTTTTTATCTTCTTAAAGTTTTATAATTAGGCAAAACTAATGAATACTTAATTACAATCTAGGGTGATATTCTTTAAATGGTTCACATGAATAGATTTAACTATTTAAGTAGTATAATAAATCTCATACTCACTTTATAAAGGCTTAACTAAGTTTGCAAATATTATTTTTTTTAGTGGTAATAATTTTGGATTGACCTCTCAAATTATTGAAATATTTTATGTCCAAACTTCATTATGCATAATATAAATATGGAGATTCATAGTTATTTTATGCCCATTTTAAGGAAACTGCAGTTTGAGGACTTATTTTTTGCCTTGTTAAATAAGCTTTTAGAATGAATAAATTGAGGAAATGAGTGGTGATTTATTTATAATAGAGCATTTGTGATAGCTTTTAACTATGCACAAAAATCATTTGGTATATGTAGATAGAGTAACATGCTTGTGCTGAAAGTAGATATTACATTGAAAACTTCTTGTCTGCTATAGTTTGCTATATATATAACCTTTACCAAAAGAGAATAATTGAGTTTATTTATAAATAGCTTATGAGTATTTTTTCTTTCGAACAAAATAATTTTATTTCTGTTAATTGTTGTTTCTCTAATGGTTGGATATTGGCAGCCAATTTTTTTTTCTTTTCCATGTATTCGTATGCAGATTTGATCAATGTGTTTGAAGTGTTTATTCCTCAACTTCACTTGTATCCTAACCCATACAGTCTATTGAATGGAGAAGTTGCTGGTGTGATAACGCAATTATACTACTCATATTCAAAGAGTGAAAGGCAGTCATCCTTCTCAATTTGGCTTCTAGATTTATTAAATTTAGCCACAAGTAGTAGGCATTTGATTGGATGGTAGAAATTTGTATGTATTTAATTTGGATTATATAGTTATGAGAGTAGGATATCTCATATTTTGGTTATTGAAGTTTTGGAATTTGTAATATATACTAAAAATATTTAAATGTGAAATGAAAGATTGTGATATAAATCAATTGCTTTTTGTTATTTTGTGGTGACTTTTAATTTTATCAATAAATCAATAGGCAATGATCCAATTCCATTTTTTTTAAAATAAATTAACTAGTGACACCATGGTAACAGTAATCATAGACACTAATAAAATATCAATAACTACTAACACTATAGTGTCATAATATCGGTGATACTGTAGTAATAGTAATCACTGACACCACATACAAGTGTCACTATTTTTCTGACTGTCAGATTACTGACACAATTAACAAGTGTCACTGAAAGTAATTACTAACACTATTTTAATGTCAATAAAAACTATTTTTCTAGTAGTGGGGGAGGGATTAGAAGGGAAAAGGCATGGAGAGGAACATAATCCACACGCAAGAGACGCACAACTTTTAAAAACAAAACTGATAAATGAAAAATGCAAGACTCATAAACTCATAACGTTTCTAAGTAATGAAGTAAACGGCTAAACCGTGCACGTGCTTGTCAATTCTCATTGTTGTTATTGTTCCTTGTTCACTATTAGGGTCGCTGGCGACTTTGTAACGTAAATTAAGGGCTTATGCCTTTGTGTTACGCACTTTGCCCTTTCTTATTTTTACACCGGAAGAATAAGAAAAAAACAAACAAAACAAGACGAACTTGACTCACTAAGTAACCACACATCTCATTAATAAATTAAAGGCAAGTCTTAAATTATATTTAGCATAATTTGAAACTAATAAAAATAAATAACAAGTGAGTTAAGTGGAATCAATATCTTATTTTTGTCATATTATGAAGTCAAGGACCCCATTTGACTTTGGTTTGTGTCTTGGACCTTTGACCAATTTTTGCACTATTGGACTCTTGATCACATTGAAAAGACTAAAATACTCATATTTACATAATAATTTCATGCAATATATGACACTATAGTGCAGCACAAGATAGTTTCATGCAATATATGACAATATCGTGCAATATATGACAGTTGTGCATGTACTTATGTTGCACAACTCTTGTCATGAAACATAAACCCTAAATATTGATTTCAAAAAATTTATCAAAAGTACCAAAACCAAACTTATGAATGTGGTTAAATACAAACCTAAAGAAAGTTTGTAAATTACTGAAATAGCATTGGTCAGTTATTGCAAGATTTTGTGAGTTTTAGCTTCCAAGAAATGAGAGTTTGATTTTTTATAACTGAGAGTGAATGAGATTAGAAGATTTGTAAGAAAATTCTTTTATATTTTCTTACAACAAAAGGATATTATAGACATTTAACTGACTTTGGGTCCAAATTTTACCATGGGGTCTAAATCTCACGACTGAACCCCTCTAGAGGTTCTTTTAAAAAAATTGCTCCTTATTTTTACTTTATTTTTATTAATTGTAAGTTACTAAATGTAATTTAAATGAGACCCAATTAAATATTGTTCCAAATTTTCTCCATTTTCAGACCCCAGGCCCGCTATCAATGTCTTCACGAAACCCTCCTCAAACTGTTCCTCTGTTTCGCCAAAATGCCTCCTCCTCCCATACCGTCCGATCAAATCTTCGATCGAATGCCATTCCATTATCAAAAACTTCAATCCCCATATCGGTTACGTTTGTTTATCAACAGCTTTGCAAAGAATCAAAGTTGCTATTCAAGGACAAAACTCAGTTCCCGGTATTGCCATACCACTATCAATAAATTCTTTTGTGCATTCAATTCAACAATTGAGTGCTTCCCAAGAAAGGAGAAGTGCGTTGTGTGTGGGAACCCTGTGAGATTGTCATCGGGCATGCATTCTCTTTATTCGTGGATCTAGTTTCCTTTAGTTTTCACTCTATAGTCTTTAACTTGCTAAATAAAAAGGATTCATGAAAAAAAAAAATGTTTGTTGATTTTGATTGTGATTAATCTCTTTGTGGAAATTTCCGTAAGGATGACGAATAGTTTGATTCTGGAAAAAAATAAAATACACGACATTGACGTAGGACTGCCAGATTTCTGTGTCCAATTTCTGCTCTGCTCAAAAAAATGGCTATTATTCCAAAACCACAAACCCAGACAAGATAACAAACAAAAAAAGTAAAGTTAATTACATTAAGCAGTTGCAGCAACATCATCCAGAGACCAGAAACGTCTGTTTAATCTTCTGGAGCTTCACAACGACATCTGTCATACACATCCTCTGTTCTGGTGAATCCATGCAACAACCCAATGCCAAATGCATGATTCTTAATAAACAATCCATTTTGGCATAAGAAGCTTGCACCTCGCGCACCAAATTTGCATCAACAACTTCGGTCAATCCATGAGGTAATGACTCCTTAATCCAATGCTTTAAACTCATTTCTCCAGTAAACATTTCATCTGTAGGCTTCTTTCTCGTGAAAGTTTCCATCAATAAAACACCATAACTATAGACATCGCATTTAGGTGAAATAATTCCATCTGATGCATACTCTGCATTTTTTTCCAATTTTGATTCATCATAAATATATCCCACCACAAAATAAATGATATACAGATAATAATCATTTGACAATAATCGATCCAAACTTTGCCAATTGTAGCCATTGAAAAAAGGGAAAAATTTAGAGTTTGGATTTGAAATTACCTGGAGCCATATAACCAATTGTAGCCATTGTCATGGTTTGTGTCACAGAATCATCACCTTCACCTAAGAGTTTAGATATGCCAAAGTCACTCACACGTGCCGTCATATTTTTATCTAAGAGAATGTTGTTGGGCTTCAAATCACAATGAACCACCGGTGTTGAATGACCGTGATGGAGATATTCAAGAGCCAACCCCACATCTATCATTATATTCAACCTCTCTAGGATATCTAAAAAATAGTTGTGAGACTACAACCACTTCTCTAGACTACCATTGGGCATGAACTCAAGCACCAAGGCCTTAAAATCTAAATTACAACAGCTGCTAAAAATTTTTATGAGATTTCGATGACGAACATTCCTCAATACTTCACATTCTGATTCAAAACTCCTAAATGCTCTCTCTAGCTGTAGATTGAAAACCTTTATTGCAACATTAGTCCCATCAAAAAGTGTTCCTTTGTATACTGATCCGAAGCTACCCGCACCAAGCAAGTTACATTCGTTAAACCCATCAGTTGCCTGTTGAATATCTAGGTATGATGTTCTTCTCCATGTTGCTAGAGCAAATAAATCTTCCTGAGGCGGATTTTTGGCACTCCTATTTCGGTATCTTATGCACAGAATGATGAGAATCACTATAAGTGTAGTGGATATTATCAGAGGCAAAAAATATTTAAGGAAAATTAGAGCAGCTTTCTTGGATCCTTTGGTGTCATCTTCCTTGCAAGGTGGGACTTGGAGTCTTGGTGGACCACAAAGTGCATAGTTCCAAAGGAACGATTGAGCTGAGAAGTTTCTAAAAGGTCCATTGGTAGGGATTTTCCCTTCTAGCCTATTGTGAGAAACATTAAGTCGTTTCAGGTGTGAAAGTATCTCGAATGACTTAGGAATTTCTCCAGAGAGATTGTTGTTGGAGAGATCCAAGTATTCCAAGCTTGTCAAACTGCCAAATGAATCAGGGATACTATCTTGAAATCGATTACGAGCCAAGGACAGAGTAATTAGATCTTTGAGGCCACCAATGGTTATTGGAATATTTCCTGATAATTGATTTCTTGATAAATTTAAATATATCAAGACCTTCAAGTTTTGTATATCTGAAGGGAGAGAACCACTTAACGAATTTGAAGACAAGTCTATCCGCAATATATACTCAAGACTCCAAAATGATGATGGTATACTAGAGGTAAGCTGGTTGGAGCCTAAGTGGAGTTGTCTTAGAGATATCAAACTTGACAAGCACGTGGGTATAGGTCCATTGAGATTATTACGTTGCAACTGTAAATTACTCAGCCTCTTTAAATGGCAAATATTGTAGGGGATGTATCCTTGCAAATTATTTCTATGGAGAACTAGGGCTTGCAGCTGCTGTAATCTTCCTAGTGTCGTTGGAATAGTTCCATTCAAGTCATTGGTAAAGAGGCTTAAAGCTATCAAGCCACGTAAATTACCAATTTCTTTGGGAATGCTACCCTTGAGTTTGCACTCGTGTGCATAAAATTGTTGAAAAGAAGCAGAGAAATTCCCAATTAATGGCGGAAGGATGCTATTTAAGGGATTAGAACCTAAGCTTAGAGCTCTTAGTTTATTGCAGTTTGTCAAAGAAGAAAGAAAGCTCCACTCTCCATTAGACGACGTTTCAGTTGTCAAGTAATTAGCCCTGATGTTGAGGGTGCTGAGGTGTCTCAAATTGCCAAATGTATTTGGAATTTGGCCTGCGAGTGAGTTTGAGTTCAAGTCTAGGCCAATGAGTTTAGAAGCATTGGTGATGGAGTTGGGGATTGTTCCGGTAAGTCTATTGGCCCACAAGAGTAAAAACTGTATGTTTGGAAGCGAGTGGCCCATCGTTGATGGTAGGTGGCCTGAGAGTTGATTGCCAACTAGATTAATGATTATTATGGTTGAAATATTGAAGATAGTGGTTGGAATGGGACCAATTAAGTTATTGAGAGCAAGAACCAGATCCGCCAGGTTTTTTAAATTGCCAATCTCGTTTGGAATTTGGCCTGCACATTGATTTGAGAGTTACTGAGCTTTTAAATTTTCTAGTTGAGGCGAATGTTAAGAAAATACATGAAGAGGAATATGATCAAATGCATGAGAGTTGAAAATTACGTTTTAACACCATAATTCTCTCTTGCTCCAATTGGGAAAAGTTTTTATCAAAGCAATTTGTGATTTGTTTTATATATATTTAGAAATTCTTAGGCGTCGGTGCCCTTTTTTTTTTTAATACGAACACATTATTAAATCATCTCATTTAACAAAGCTAATATTTGATTTATTATTAAATTGTGTGATTTAATAGATTGATTCTATTAAAATCACATAACTTAATGTCTATCCGCATGAAAAAAAAAATGAAAACACCAACATGAGAGAAGGTTAGTCCTTTTTTAGTGAAAATATGCTCATTTTGTTAAGCTGAAAATACCACTAACAAATAAAAAACACAAATCTCATTACATTAACAGGTAAAAAAACATAGTTTTCAATGTATTGACATCTATGTTTTTTTTTTTTATATTTTAATACATCCCTCATTTTAATAAAATGAGAATTTATATATATGGGTGATTTAGTCCAGGATTGTAGATTTTATGATTTTAAAGCATATAGTTTAATAGTATAATGTCATTATTCCATTAAACATTATGGCTTAATAGCTTTTACGGTCATTACACTATTAAACCACATGGTTTAACAATTTTCCTTGACTTTTACAAACATAGGATCTTGGATTGGAATATATATAACCACGACTATCAATAGAATTAATTGTATTCAAGAAATAGTAGTTCAATTGGAACGTTTATTAAACACCTTATAAGCCAAAGATAAGTTAGGTCATATTTGGTATTGAGGTCTTGTAGATTTTAAATTATAACTACTGTTGAAAAAAATTATAATTATGTAATAAAAATTAATAACATATAGTAAATATGATTTTTTCTCTAATAATTGGAAATAGTATAGGTGTTTCATTATGAAAGTTTGAGATTAAATTAACTTAACTTTTAAACCACAATAGTTATTTTATATAGTTAAAATCCAAACATAAAGCCCCATCCGCCAGGAAGGGATTTTTTTGAATTGATTTTTGACTTTCTTCTAGCCTTACCTCCGAACATTTAAGTGTCCTAACTTATATAGTTGTCCACCTTTAATACCAAATAAGTCCTTAGCGTCGGTGTTGCTATGTTGGATTCCAATTGAACTAAACATAATGATCAAAACCAAACAGCTTTAAAATACTTCATTAATTACCTCCTGATGTTACAACTTTCACAATCACACCATCCCACACCACAAAATCAATTAGGAGGGAAAGTGTCAGTCTCTATAAATTTGGCATTTTTACTAAGGATATTTTCTACCTGTTTTGTTTGTGCAACCAGAAAAGAATATGGTGTTGATGTATTTGCAAACTTTTCAAATAGACTTTTACCACTAATAAAGTTTTTACCCAAATAAAATTATTTTTACCCTTTTAAAAATGTGTAAGGAAAGCAATCTCCAAACATGCATGCAATTGCAAATATGTATGCTTCAAAAAGACAAGGTGGAAGCGGAACATACCTCGCAGGTTGTTATCAGCAAAATTCAGATGCACAAGCTTACTCAAATTTCCAATCTTTGAAGGAATATTTCCGCTAATACTATTGAACCTTGAGTCCAATCTCACCAAGCTTGATAAGTTGAAGAGAGAATTGGGGATGGGACCTGTAAAACTGTTATTACGAAGACTCAACACTTGGAGTTTGGAAAAGACACCAATCCATGATGGAAAGCTTCCAGTCAAATAATTGTAAGCGAAACTCAGGAATTTGAGCCGGCGCAATTGCCCCAATTCATTTGGCAGATAACCATGAAAATTGTTCTCACTAATATCAAGATACATTAGGAATGAGAGATTTCCTATATGCGGCGGAACGGTTCCTCCGAGACTCATATGTGAAAGGTTGAAGGTTGTGATTCTATGACGGCGTGCACCGCAAGAAATACCAATCCAACTGCATACTGGGTATGAAATGGACCAATTATCTGCCAAGACACCTCGAGGATCACTGACATGAGCTTTAAATGCAAGAAGAGCTGATTGATCCGTTGTTAAGTTTCTTACGGCTGCCGTAGCTGAGCCAGCCATGAAACAGTGTAACAATAACATCGGAATAAGGTAGGAAAAGCTCATATTGGCTTTTCTAAGCTAATTAAGGGGTGAGGGAGATAGATATAAAATAATTTTAAAGCAAAGAAAAGTAGCGTGCTTCTGTATACAAGAGATTCATCATGATGAGATTGATATTTCACTTCTCTAATTTTTAAATTATTTATATATGTCTCACTCAATCTGTAATGGAAGTTCAAATAAAAAAGAAGACTTCACACAGTATTGTGTAGAATCACGCAAAGTGGAATATGCGCAAATTCATTTTCATAGACTTACCAACTACCAAGTAAACGCTTTAACTTTTTTGTCATAATTTATTGATTATTAAAGGATATAATAATACTAGTATGAAAAAGAGTTTGTGTGTGTCTATTTTTAAAACCGGCGTCTATTTAACTTTTTTATTAAATCTTGAGAGTGTGTGAGTACAATAAATTTAAAATTGTATGAGTATGAGACTTAACAATTCAAAATTTAAAAACTTAAGTTGAAATAACCTAATTTTTTTTTCATAGTAATTATAATAGTCAACGGTGACGGCCGGCCAACTCGTAAAGTAAATTGAGGGGTCCATGCAATTTATCTGACCAAATCTTTTACCATCTTCGGGTCCCGCTATTAATGTCTTCACAAAATTGCAGCAAATAATGAAATTAGACAAGCAAGAGTGCAGGGAACCTGCACCACCCGAGTAATGAGTTGATATCATGGGTTGACGTCGGTCTTCATTTGATAAAAATTAATAAAATATTTATTTTTTTTATTTTTTTATTATATTATGACTACCCAATACCTATTTTATAATATTTATTTAATTTTTTTATTAATTACTTTTTAAATTTATTTTAATTATTTTATAAAATTTCATGAATAATTTATATTTATATTTAACATAATCTAATTCGATATTTTACCAAACATAAGATAATATAATATAATCTAAATTAATTCAATCTAATTTAATTCAGTCCAATCCTAATAATTAAATCCAATAAAATCATGCAATGCCAAATGTAGCCTAAGAGCATAATGCTGAAGGTTTTAAAAATAAATGTCAACAATCAATCTCTTGATAGAGAGTTTAAATGAGAGTAAGGATATTTGTGTGGCATACATATTATTATTATTATTACTGTTATTATTTGTTAAGTTAATGATAACTCTCTACAAGATAAGGAAGGTTAATAATTACTCCAGCACGTAAATCTATTTAATTTATAAGTGTTAAAAATGGGACTCAGCTACCTTGCAATAGTTACAAGGTACCACCAAGTTTTGTCTTTTCTTGATTTCAGTCCTTTACCATTGGATTTAATGAAAAGGTAGCTTCAATTGTAGAGATTTGTCCATTTAAATATTAACATTACACTCCCTGATATTTATTAAAAGCACAAACAAGTTAAAAATTTAAAAGTTTTAGCACATAAATCCGGATTGTTTACAATTTATATTGTTTAATTAGTAGTGAGTATTAAAAATAAATTTTATTTTTAATATTATATATTTTATTTAATATTATTGAGTCATATGCTTATTATTATCTTTATTCTTTCAAAAAACTAAATAACATTAAATAAAATAAAATAATCAATAGGAAGCCTTAAAAATAAATAATATTTTTAATTTTTTTGTTTTATTTAATATTATTTAATCATAGGCTTATTATTATATTTATTCTTTTTAAAAAATAATATTAAATAAAATAAAATAATCAGTAGTGAACCTTAAAAATAGATATCATTTTTAATATTATTTATTTTTATTTTATTTAATATTATTTAGTCATAGGCTTATTATTATATTTATTCTTTCATAAAACTAAATATTGTTAAATAAAATAAAATAATCAGGAATGAATGTTAAAAGATTAATATTATTTTTATTTAGTCATAGGCTATAATTATATTTATTCTTTAAAAAACTAAATAATATTAAAAAATCAATAGTGTCTTAAAAATAATATCATTTTTAATATTATTTATTTTATTTAAAATATTGTTAATATTATTTATTTTATTTTATTTAATATTATTTAGTCATAGGCTTATTATTATATTTATTCTTTTTTAAAAAGATAAATAATGTTAAATAAAATAAAATAAAATTACATTTTAGAAAGTTACTAGCCAAAACATATAAACTTATAAATAAATGTAAAAAAATAATATTAAATAAAATAAAATAAAATTACATTTCAGAAAGTTACTAGCCAAAACATATAAACTTATAAATAAATGTAAAAAAATAATATTAAATAAAATAAAATTACATTTTAAAAGGTCACTAGTTAAAGTATATAAACTTATAAATAAAATATAAATAAGAAAGAAAATAAGGGGTTAAATGAAATTTAACGCACATAAGACAAAAATTAGTGGAGCTGGACCCTTAAAAATGATGCCAAAAAGCTCGGGTATGTGTAGTTATATGTTTAATCCCTTTTGACATCACATAGCTATCAAAAATAAATATAGTTAAGCAACTATCAATCTCTAAGCTAAGGTCTGGTTCCAATAGTGAAGAGCGGTTTTCTTAAGCCTAAAATTTTGATCCGAACTTCAGTAAATGTGGGAGTTAATTGAGAAAAAAAAAATAGCAACTACCAATCTTCTTTGATTGCAACAATTAAAAATAACAAAAATATAGCATAATAATGATATTTGATCTCCTTAATTTATGGTCTTCACTCCCATTTTCCAACCAATTCCATGTATTTCTAAAATTACATTTTATCTATCTTTTTCTAATTTTCATCTCTCAAAAAAAAAAAATTGCTCAGTTTTTTATTGAATAGAATTGAAAAATTATTGGAATATGAATTAAAGATAATGACTAATAGAACCAATTCAATCGAAAAGAAAGCTTGCTCAGTTTCATATATTACCAAGGATTGTTGCATGCTTATAAACTCATTGGAGCTGACAGAACCCAAAAATCTCTCTGAATATTAAGAAGTACCTGTACTCAAGTCTTGTTGAATTATTTAATGAAAAATTATAACAAAACAAACAAGTTATCTGAAATTCCATTTATTACAAATCTGGAAAATTATTTTAAAGAGCTTAACAACTAGAAGTCCCAAAGCTTAAACAAAACGTATAATGAAAAGCTTATAATTAAAGAATAAGAGCCTTTGCACCATCAAGTAGGCTGACTTTACAAATTGAACAGCACAACTTATTTGAACCCGGAACCACCTGGGTGGAAAAGTAAGTAAAAAACATTAAAATAGAGGCGAGTGATAACTCAGTGAGTGGAGTGTTTTCATTAGAAAAATATAATATAAGCACATATTTACAGCATTAACAACTGGGAAAACAAATTAAAAAAAAAACAAACAAGGTACCGAAGGTAATAAGCTGGTCATACACCCATGATGCTACATCTGCATAGGCAAAGTAAGGAAATATAAAATAGAGTGGCCATACACCTGGCATAACTATCATCGCTTAGGCAGACCAATAAATCAAGCTGGTCGTACAAGCATGAGCAGAGCTGCTCCCAAAAGGCTAAGTGTTCAGGCATACGGCCCAAAACCTATTGTATGCCAGAAGGGTCCCGAAAGCCAACATCTAAATCGGCATCTGATCAGGAAAGAGTACATGCAAGGTAGTACAAAAGCTACTAACCAGAACACAATTTTTTTCTAAATGTAAAGTTGGAAATTTATCTCACTACTCAACAGACTAGTTAATTATAGAAAATTACAATTTTTGGAATAAATACTTACTGTTCAGAACTTAAATAAACTCTAAACTTAACACAAAATAAATACAGCTTCAGTTAATATAAAAATTTTGGTTCGGGAAAAGAAATTACAACTCTTAATTAAGGTTAGCCAAAGGTAATATAAAAACTAAATTCTGGAAGTTATTAAATTACTACTCAAAAATATGATCCAAAGGCCACACATGATGGAGCGAGGCGTAGCAGAAGTGGAATTGATTGGGTAGGGAACACTAGATATCGTTCTAGTACTGGACCAAGTCAACGCGGTTAACTTACGCTCTAATGAAAGCGTGATTAGATATCATTCTAACTCAAACGACTAAATGAGATTTTGATCTAATCCAAACAACTCTACAAATAGAGATTTTGATAGCTAATACCCAGAGAGAATTAAAAAAGAGAGATTTTATTAAATAACTGAATTTGAAGTTATGAAAACAATTACAAGACCTCTCTATTATAAATAGAGTAAACTCACTTCTCTAAATTAACTTAAAAAGGGAAAACTAAATCACAATTATACTGGAAATAAAAGTTACTCTCCTAAGTTAAATCTCATACCTTAATTGGCTGTAATAAAAATAGAAAGTCCTAAAATAATAAAATTCCATAATATACTCTAATATAAATAGAAAGCCCTTAAATAATAAAATTCTAGAATCTTAAAATTCCCATAATAACCTAAATTAACTTCCTACATCAAAACACTTAAGAAATTACATACTCTTTTATAGCAGTGACAAACACTAAGCTGTAATACTAAAAAATAAAGGATCATATAGTAAATTAACAACTAAACAAAAATTTCAATGCAGATTATATTAAAAAAATAAAAAATAAAACCACAAGCTAGTTCAATTTAAGGTTTAATAAAACTCTGACCATTTTCTTTCGATAACAATATAATAATATAATGGATCACCCTATGTTACGTTGAACGTAACATAGCACTGGTCTAATATAATTATTATCTAGTTCTTATCAATCTTAATCAAATCATTTAACCAATTTTATTGAACTAAAAGACAGTGTCGTACATGGCTAAAAGGAATTTATGGATTATACCAATACTAATGCAAACATTATCAAAACAGATGCTTAAGAATTAATTTTAATAAAATAATACTATTTGTTGGAAAATATTCTACTCATAGATTTAGTCATGATCAATCCTGATTTGCTGCAAGATCCTCTGGTTGATTAGCAACAGAAACTCCTTCTATAGAGTAGAGAGAAATTATAAGGAACTACGGCAACCATAAATAAAGAACATAAACTCAAAACTGCACATAACACATGCCACTTCCTTGTTCAAGAATCGTTTTCAAGCTTCTTGTTTCCTCCAAACTTCTTCAGTTTCTTGAAAACTCAGCGGACACACCTTAGTTCTCTTCCACTGCACTCATTCTTTTTTTTTTTCCTTTTATTTTGTTCTCGTTTCTTCCCTCTCTTTTGTTTAACACACACGTTACTTAATAACAAAAGCTTCCACTATAGCACGACCAATAACTAATACAATTCAAATATAAAGGGGTTGTCCCAATCTACAATTCTTATCCAACTTAACTCAGTCTCTAAATTAAATTTGAATTTAAAAATTAATAGAAATTCAAAATATTAAAAGAGATAAAGACATAAGAAATCAGGATGTTACAGGAGCAGGCTGATAGAGATCCAACACCTTTGCATAGTGCTGATGGATATATATTAAATTCGTAAATGTGAAAAGGAGATAATCCAGATGACACAATGAACAAATGATACACAATGTGTGGACTGCTTGTGATTATAATTAATTAGTGAATGTGGAAAATAAATTTAGACTGCTTGCAGAGCTGCAGGTGGTCATTTGCAAACCAAATACCTGGTGTAAATCAAAATCTTGTGCAATAATAGATAATGATTGATTCTGTATTAAAAGCTGACCCATTTAAAACTGACATGATTAATCAAAAGGTTTTGTGCAGATAGGCCATAATTTGCTGAATTCCTGGGATTACAAAGAGTTTATTTTCATTTTCCAACACAAGAGATGTAGAATAAGTAGTCGGTTGTGCGAATTTCAAAAGCGAGGAATGACAAGTTCGCAATCATATTACCACATAAGAAGGTTACGAATACAGATTATTTTTATTATGACTTCAAAACATACACAAGATTGCATACCGTATTAAATTCCCTGATATGACAAAAAGGAAAAGCAGCCCAAATGGCAAACAATTTTAATTATTTAACCACAAAAGTATGCCAAATTTTGTTGACAGTGTCGAACCTCCAAGAAATAAGTAGAAACACCTCGGTTTGAAGTCTATGGAGTTGTTGCAGGAAGAAAAAAATAGTATCAGTGACATGTGCAATCGAGATGCAATCATTCACATACGAAGATACTGACTTAGTAGTTAACCTTTGGAGTCGGTTGAAACCAATTCTAAAAGCCTACATAGAATAAATTTAAATCTCTAATACGCTGACTGTAAAAAGAAACCCTGCTTACATCTACTGAAGTTTCTTCCTTATAAGCCAAGCAAATACCCCTTATTGTGTGTATTGGATTGTATAGTTTAAGAGCCCCAATATGCCCACTATAAATTTACACAAAATAATTATTGACATGCACGCTAATTAACACCCCAAGTTCGCAATTCTTATGAAAAACCTACCTCAATCTACACTTAAGCGTTCGATCAGCAGCATTTGAATCTTCGCTGACGATTTGATCTTCATAAACTCCCCTTCAATACAGCTCGTGAATGAGTTTTCTTCTCAGTTCCACCAATAGACTAATTCCCATATGTTTGCCTTGATTCATAGATTGCTCATCTCAGTCAGATTACTCTTAACCTCCGGGCCCCGATGATTTTTCGAATCCTAGTTTTTCTTTTTTTTTTTTTTTTTGGAAAACCCTGATCATGCCGGTAACTAGTTAACAACTTAACTAGCATACGTCAGTTTAAAGCCGTTGGATTTTTCTCTTTGTAATCTAACGGCCAGTTGAGTAAAAGACAAAAATACGTGTTTTCAAATCACATATGCACAGTAGCTGGACCCGTCAAATAGACATTCTAAGTTATAAGAAGTTTTAACTCCAAGTTCATTTTTGTTAAATTACATGGTAGATAATTCACATTGCATTCTTGTATTTTGATTCAATACCCAAATTCAATCCTATACTCACAAGGTGTAATGATATAGCCATCAATTTTCGTATAAATTAGTGTGCCATATTTGCTTGGGATGAGTAAGAACATCTGATAATCCACATGATTTTTTTTCTTTTTTTTTCTTTTAATCAGTGGGTTTGTGTCTCAACTACTCATTTAGGAACAATATATCCTTTCTTTATCGCCATCTTTATTTGTGCCGTTAAGCTGATTGATGCAAACCACTCCTGATCGGGTGGTTTGAGTGTATTATATCCCGACAAATTAAAATTTTAGTTTCACCACTTAATCAAACCGGTCTAAATCAAACTTCAGATGCTAAACAATTAGGGTGATGATGATATTTAGCTTTAAGTTAAACTGCCTTTCTCCTAGAAAACAAAAGATAAAACTGCTTATCTTTTAAAAGTGATGCTATCGGCACCTCTCTATAATTATTATAAAGCACTAGTTTTGCATTTATAATTATATCTTTATTCAAATGACAGCTAAACTCATTATATTACCAATTTCTTGCACTCCACCCCTTATCTCACGAATTCTTCATAAATTATTTAAAATTCATCACAAGATTATCTTAAAGCAGAGATCGAGGTTTTGCGATTTGTGTGGATTTCGAAGTTGAAAGTTGTGCAGGTGATATTCTAGTAACAAGGGCGTGCGGGGTTTAGGTAAACTTGTCCTTTTATGTAATTTTATTTAATGACTAAACTATGAGTACAGAGATGGGCTCCGTAAGGATACTGAAGGGGTTGTCTATTGAGGAGATGAGTGATTTAGAAGGCTCACTTTCTTTAAACTTTAGGTTTTGATGGGCATAGGTTGATGAGTTGGACTATTAGCACCCCTTAATTGATCTTATAAAACTTCTATTATATTAAAATTATATTTAAGGACATATAAAAATAGAATTAACCTTATATTTTTCTCTCTTCTTTTTTTCTCTTTCATAGTTTCACCTATACAATTAGTTTACACAAGTTTAAAATAATATTCTTTTTTTATATTGATTATTTTTATTTTCGGGAGTTAGAGATTTTTGGTTTTGTGGAGAAAGAAAGTTGGAGAAGATAGGTGATATCAAAACTGCATTTTTTTTTTAATTTTTTAGCGTATAAGAGATTATTTTTAAAAGTGTAAAAAGAGTATTCTATATTAGGGGAAAAAAAAAACAAGGGAGCAACAATATATTTGCAATTTCTGCAGGAGCTTCCTCTAGCCACACCTGCCACCAAGTGTTTGTGAAGGGAGAATACAAGCTTGGCCAAGTACTCCAGGCAGCTTGGACCGTTTATAGTAGCATTTGTATTTAGCTTATACCAATTTTTTTATGGGGCAAACAATTGAATTTCATTGCAAAAGAATTATTGTAAATTGAAAAATTTTTAAACGGAAAAGAGAGTTTATTAAGAAGAAGGGTATTTTTGGCAATAGGTGAAGTATAATAGAAATAGGAGTTTTAATAGGATTTTGGAGGGTTGCCAATAGTCCAACTCCAGGTTGATTCGTCTATCTTTGGCGGGCTCGGTCGCCCTGGCCTTTTGATTTAAAGCCCAATGCTTTACTCATTCACACATCAATCAAACTTTGTTTCTTTTCAAGTCGCTTAAGGTTTGGCAAATTCTTCGGCTCGGGCCAGGATTTCCAGGTGAAAGCCTGAGTCTGATTTGGGTATTTTGAAAATATGGTCGAGTCGGGCTGAGTCCGGTGCAAAACACTCGAGCTCCGACTTTTTCTGCCATCCCTAATTTCACTTGTATTTTTTTTTCTTTTGCATTCTAAAATAATTAACGCCAACTTCTATAGTTAATTTTGTAACGATGTGCCATTTTTTGCAAAATTACATGTTGATAGCTATTTCCTATCATACTAGCTAAGGTGAGAACAACAGATGGAGGTCATATCTGTACACACACAAAAAAATAAGAAAATGGTGAAATGGGGCTGAAGAATGAGATTTTCTAGCATCCTGCTCTGACGCATAAGTCAGTAGGCTGATTTGGTGAGTTTGATGGTTGTGATTGCGTGCTTGCCGCAAATGTTTCACCCCTTAGCTTATAAATCTGGATTGGTGACTAGAATTTGTGTCTTTAGGGGTGCGGGGTTCGTATACTCCGAAGCTTTAGGGTCAAGCAGACCGCAGACATTATGTTTTTACTTTGTCAACTGCAGTATTCGTGTTTGAAATCATCTCTGTTACCTTAACCTTCCCTCTCCAGATTTTAGGCTCGTGGGCTGCCTTCCTTTGACTGATTCAATTACTCGCACAAGGAGTAATATATGTTGCCTGGGATCCTTCCCTAAAACAGGCTACATACCAGATACCGTATCAACATCTTACATTTCTAAAAACTAACGTCTCCAATTGTTGACCACTCATACGACAACCACGTGAAAAAACCCACCGATGTTATTTTTATCCACTACGAGAATGTGTCACGGAATCTTGGACAGATCTAGTTTCTCACCAAATAATTTGTAATTGGTAATTACGCACGTGTTGTTGGCCATATAAATATCAATAATTAATTGTTGATGAATTAGTGTTCAAATGCATCATGAGATGGTCTCGACAACGATGAAATATTATGGTTACAATAAGACCGAAGACAAATTTCAAAACGACTCTCAGGGGCCCGAGTGTTTTTACTCCAAAATCATGGGATTGGATAATTTTGATGTAAAATAATTCTTATCTTGTCTTTGTTACGAAAAAGGCGTAGAAGTGTGATAAAAATGACGGGTCCACCGTTTGATCCTAAGTAGTGACAAAATTCAACTCTACGCTAAAATTTTATTAAGAGATGAAAATATCTAGTCTCTTTCTTGCTCTGCACTAAAATCAATTGTAAAGTATTACGACTTTTAAGAGATAGAAATCTCTAGTCTCTTTCTTGATACTAAGTAGTTGCTGGATTGATGTGCATATTATTTTACAATACTATACCAGACATGACATAATATTACATATAATTTATTATTCATTATCCAATTCAACCCAAACTTATCTAACTCGAAATACATAATAGGTCCAAATAGATTGTCAGTCTCCTTACTTTAATTTGTTGGATATCCAGTGAATACAGAATCTACTGCATGGTCAGTACTGTACTGGACGCGTAATATAATTGTGATATTTTTTTTAGTGTATTAAATCATTTAGTATTTGAAGATCACGTTAGATCCCGACTAATTCAGATTCGATCCAGATCAAACTACTTAAGTTTTTTCAACAAATATTTAATACAACTGTATTTTTTAAGTCTCAAATCAAAAATTTTAGTTAAATTAAAATAACATGTGAGTTTATCTACGCTGATTGATATTTTTTTAACCTGCGGATTAACCAGAACTTCTCTGCCTATCGATAGTTATTAATTAAAGAAAAAATCTTGTTTGATAAGGAAGGCAATATGATGGCCGCTCTCCTTGTCTCACTCTTTCAACTCTGTGACAGTTCATTTTTCTGAACTGCAGTGGCTTTCCCTGTTCCCACTTCAACTTGACACTTCGCAAATTCTTTTTTTTTTTTTTTTTGATTACCACACTTCACAAATTCAACTCTGCACTTTTCAGCGATTCGGCTTTGAAACAGATACTAAAAAAAAAAACAAAAAAATTCTCTTAAAGAAATCATCAATGCATTCACCTTAGCATCATCTTCAATGGCCTCCATCTCCCTCCATCCCCACCCCTCAACTTTACCATTCTACCCCTCAATCTCAACCCCATCAAACTCCAGTCTCCTCCATATCAACTTCCGCTGCAGAACCTTGAAACCCACTTGCTGTCTCTCCATTCATCAATCCAGTGACTCAAGAACAGACACCAACCTCGAAAACGACAAAACTCTCCGTATCGTTTTCGCTGCTGGCGGAACCGGCGGCCACATATGCCCAGCTGTGGCCATAGCCGATGAGCTCAAAATCATTAACCCCACAACTCAAATCCTCTTCATTGGATCACAGAACGGCATGGAATCCACTTCTGTCCCGTACGCCGGCTATGATTTCGTCTCCGTCCCCACAACTGTTCCTCTGTTTCGCCCCATTTTCTCCCCACAAAACCTCCTCCTTCCTTACCGTTTGATCAAATCTTTGATCCAATGTCATTCCATTATCAAAAACTTCAATCCCCATATCGTAGTTGGCACTGGCGGTTACGTTTCCTTCCCCATTTGTTTGTCAGCGGCTTTGCAGAGAATCAAACTCGTTATTCAAGAACAGAACTCAGTTCCCGGTATTGCCAACTGGGTTCTTTCGTTTTTCGCTCATAAAGTGTTTGTTGCGTTCGATTCAACAATTGAGTGTTTCCCAAGAAAGGATAAATGTGTAGCGTGTGGGAACCCTGTGAGATTGTCTTTGAGGACTTATGTGTCCAAGGTGGTCGCAAGGTTGAATTTTTTTCCGAGGTTGAAGAAGGAGGACGAGGCAAATGCGAGGGTGGTGTTGGTTTTGGGAGGGTCTCTGGGTGCTAATGCTGTGAATATTGCTATGTTGAATTTGTATTATCAGATGCTGATGGAGAAACACAATTTGTTTATTATTTGGCAGACAGGTGTTGAGGCCTTCAATGAGATGGAAAGCCTTGTTAGGAACCATCCACGTTTGCTTTTGACGCCGTAAGTTACTAGTCTCTGGCTTTTTACTGTTTCAATCTGTATTTTCTTATATGCTGGGATTCATATTGTTTGTGTTGTATTTTGATTGTGAATAATCTCGTGTAGCGCAGTACCTTGGTTTTGATGAATAATTTGATTCGGGGAAAAATAAAATACATGACATAACATTGCTAGAGAAGAATGAAGAGTTAATGAATTAGTGAGCTAGATCATGCTTTACCTTTTGTTATTTGATGATTATATCAGCAGTCTTTCCAGCTCAAAGTTAGGGAAAATTGATCCTTTTGACCATGGGAGAAATGTTAATCAGCCATTTTGATTGTGAATTATTATGTAGGTTATTTCTTAGTCATTTTTTCTCCTAAACTTCGACATGCCAAGCCCACATTCTGCATTTGGATTTCATTAGGCAAAAAGAGAGACTTGTCAATTCTAGTGTAAAGAAAGATGGTCGGCCTGATTCTTAAAGTAGTGATTACTCACATGAGGGCAATATGCCAACTAAGCAACCTTTTGCTCATTTTCTTATGGCGTAAAGTTCTCACCACTGCAAGTCAAAAGAACGGCCCTCGGGCCTATGATTTCTATATGAATGAGGTAACGATCATATGTTCTCCCAACTATAATTTGGTGGAGTGAGTGTATATCTTTAGGAAGATAAGAAAGATCTAGACTTTTCAGACTATAGGAGTTTCAGCATAAAGCAATGCAGTTACATCGTTGTGATGGACAGTGGATGACCATGCCAACAGTGCACTGTTTGGCCAATCTTAGACTCTGCCTTTTTACTTACTCCTGACAGTAAATTGCTTCAAACATCCAATTCCCTTGACAATAAGCTTTCTGCATAATGTTCCTGGTTTTCCCTGGACACTACTTGAACTCAAGAAGGTGATCACTCTTGATGAAATGGCTGTGGACATAATGAATGTGGCAAAAGCCCTCACTATGGCAGAGTTCTACCAATGAGGTTCAATAATGTTAATGTCGAAAGAACTGATCCCAAATCAATTTACATTTGCTACTTTAATTGGCCTAGGTTTCTTTTGTTTTATTTTTATTAATCCATTTGTTCTTTCAACTTTCACCTCATGTTCCAAACCATTATATGTTTTCTCAATTTCATTTTGAACTTAAGGCTTCCAATTTTTGAAATTAGTTTTCTACACCCACCCCCCCGGGCCCCGTAGTTATTTTCGGAGTTCATTTTACCTAGGTTTCTATTTCCTTGTTATTGACATACCTATGCAATTATTTATTGAAGGTTCTTGCATTCTATGGATTTGGCATATGCAGCTGCAGACCTCATTGTGTCAAGGGCTGGTGCAATGACTTGTTATGAGATCTTGGCTACAGGGAAACCTTCAATTCTGGTAACTGGGGCAACAAATATTTTCTCCTCTTTAATAACATAAATCTGAGTTATGAGCTCTTTTGTGTGATATACTAGTTTAATCATGCATTTTTTTTGATGAATTTTTAATTCTGGTTTGGTTGTACTTCAACTTTCCAGTTTGGTATTTTTCCCCCCTCTCCTTGTCCCCCTACAAATATGATTAGCTATCTTGATGGATCATATAACCAAAAATTCCCTCTTTTAATCTGTAGATACCATCACCAAATGTTGCAGAAGGACATCAATTCAAAAATGCATCCTTAATGGCAAAATTAGCGGACTCAAGAGTTATTACTGAAGATGAACTTGATTCGATTACCCTTGAAATCACTATTGAGGAGATACTAGGTACATTTTATGTATTGCTTGCAATGCTGATTACTACATGTATTTACTTTATATCCTGCTTCTGTATCTAAATACCTTTGAGACTCTATAAATTCGTAGAAATTTAGGCTGGTAGTGGTGGTTTTATTCTCGCAAGAAATAGGAAAGGCTTTTCCTTGGTTATATGAGATTCTTGTTAACTGACTTGCTACAGTTTCAGTTACCTGTTTCTGTGACAGCATCCTATGATAACATAATTATATCCTTTTTTAACAAAGATTTGATGCTGTCATGAAAGAAGGCAGTAAATGCATATGGCCTTTGTGAAACCTTTCAGTGACACCTTGATGAGGCATATAAAATGTTTTCAAGTTCTTATACTGTTTTGGTGACAGGCAATGAGGGTCTAATGGCAGAAATGTCTGAAAGGGCTCTGAAAGCTGCGAAGCCAGGTGCCTCTGCAGATATTGCACAACACATTCTTTCTCTGGTTGAATCATGAGTATCAAAGACGAGCAACAAAATATAGTTGATGGATGAAGTTTTTAATGCGTTAAAGTTGCTCCAAATATTGGGAATCATCACCGGTACACGTCGCCAATTATAGCCATGCTCGTGGCCCTACAATTCCGCACATGCCGTTCATGAGGCAAGGATTGTAGGGTTATTTCTTCTCCCACTAACTCTAGAACTGATCTTGACAAGCAGTTTTCACACAACTGAAAAACTTAGTAAAAAAAAAAAAGCATTTTGGTTAAGAAAGATTTTCGGACATTCCAATACGGGGGAACTTGATTGTTAGATGTAGAAGACAGTGGAATACTTCTTTTCTTGCGTGTGGAATAAAGTTGAGAAATTCATTTTCTGTCCTGTAATCATCCGATATTTATAATCTACATATCGATTTGGTTCAGGACCTTATGATTTGTATCATCTTTTTTATTGTAAGAAGCAACTGAATCGGCTGAAAGTAGAACCCCATCAACACAGCAACTCTTATGACAATAAGCTTTCACATTTTTGTTGTCTCCTGGTCATTCATTGTGATATACAAAGATTCTAATTGATAATTTTAATAATTTTCTTTAAAAAAAAATGTGAAATAGCATAAATCTCTCATAAGCCAAAATATCCAATAACATTGCAGTTTATTTAAAAAAAAAAATAGATCCTGTACTGAATTAAGTTGTGCCAACATTTTCATAGTCTCACGTTATGCGTGTATTTATAGTATTAAGATTTAATTAGAAAGTTCGGCGGCTTATTGCCTTCCAATTTGTTAATTTGTAAGCATGCATGAAAACTCATCACTGAATTTTGATTTGGCGCCGCTTCCCAGAATGTATCTTGCGTTGCGTGTGATATTTTTTTCTCGCATGGATAAAGGATAAAAAAAAAAGAGGGCCCCATTCGGCATTCGGTCGCCAATTAATAACTATCGCTTACACGTCACCGCCAGCATGTACTTAATATAAACCATTGAAAAAATGAAAACGGAATACAGAATGATCTTTTCGTTCTTCAAAATTGGAAAAAAACGAAAACACTTGAATCAAAATGTTCGTTCTCGGGTACCAAAACGGCGCCGTTCTTCACATTAACAATCCGGCGGGCTCCAACCCGAGCCCTCGGGTCCGGGTACGAGTCCGAGTCGTTCCATTGAGGGCATTGTACGCGCACCGTGGCGTGACAGAGAAGAAACCCAGCAATGTCGTCAGGAACAAGCCTAAGAGAAAGATCTTTACGGCAGACGAGCTCCATTACGTCGCCGTTCCGAACTCCGATTGGCGGCTCGCTCTCTGGCGGTACCTTCCTTCGCCGGCGGCTCCGCAGCGGAATCACCCGCTGTTGCTTCTGTCAGGAATTGGAACTAACGCCATTGGCTATGATCTTTCTCCTGAGGTCCCTGCCTCTCTCTTAAGTGCCTATTTATTTCCTTTTTGATAATACTTGTTTATTTTAAAAAATATATAATAATTATCTGTGTAATATGAAGATCAGAAAAGATTCTTGATGTGAGAGTAGGGTGTTATGGCCTGATTGAAAATGAAAGCTTGTGCGCTAGGAAGAAAGCTATTCTATATTGTTTCAAGTACGGAGAGTGAGCGGACGTTGCTAGTCTTGTATTTTTCCTACTTCCGATATAATCCATGGCTTTCTCTTTTTAGGAAAATTGATTTTGCATGTTCTTGTTTTCAGTACTCTTTTGCGCGCTCCATGTCTGGCCAAGGATTTGATACATGGATTCTTGAAGTTCGAGGTGCTGGGCTGAGTGCACACAGGGTGGAGCTCGGAGAAGGTAAGAAGCCTACTTTACCCAGTACGTGAAACCTGACTTATTCTGCTGCCAAAATGATGAACAAATGGATTTTTGTTAACGCAGATTCTATGATTGCTTCCGCCAATGCGAAAAGCACAGGGAGGGCCACTCTATCCAGGGAATCGCAATCAAAGTCTCAGTTAATGGAAACTGTTTTGCAGTCATCTCAAAGACTTTCAGGCCTTTTGAGTGAAGGTTTGTGGCTTAATTAATTGGATATTTTTCATTATTCCATCTTTGTGAAATTGAAATGACCAAATCAGGGGTTCTGACTTACAAGTTTAAAATTGTTATTCTAAACGGTGAAGAGCTAGATGCACCGCGGTTTTTTGACCTTCAAGAGAGGCTTTCGACATCACTAGAGGATTTCCAGAAGCAGCTAGACCTGATTGTAAAGAATGATTGGGACTTTGATCACTACTTGGAAGAGGATGTGCCTGCCGTGGTGAGGTGACAATTCTTTGGTATCAATGAAAATATATAACAATTTATCTCTGAGATGATTTCCAAAATTTCATCTTTTGTCATATTTCTTACTTAACATTATTGAATCATTGGTGATAAATAAACTGATTACCAACTATTATATCCGTCATCTTAGATGGAGTATATAAGAACCCTGAGCAAACCTAAGGATGGCAAGTTGCTTGCAGTTGGTCACTCCATGGGGGGCATCTTGCTATATGCCATGCTTTCACGTTGTGGTAAGATATCAAATTATGCTTGTTCTTTGCTATCATTACGCGTTATTCAATGTTTGTTAACTAAACTATCTGCATGCTACCGAAGCAGAGTACTCCTGGAGCATTATTTTTTATACTTTTTGAGTTGATGTTGATAACTTCTGGCTTTGATTTTTGTCATTTAAGCGGAGTGTAGAGCATCTAGTTTATTGTTTCTTTCTTGTTTTCTCGTTATTGAAATTAAATTAGATGGGATCAAAAGGTGACTTCAAAATTTTGTTGAATTCTGGAACTCATAAAGATTTCTTGAATTTAAAAGAGAAATAAAATGAAAGGGATAGAAAGAGCAGTACTAATAATGCTAATTGCTTTCCAAATTTTGTTGTTTATGGTTATCATTAACATAATTTAAGGAGATAATTTAAATGTTTTAAGTCTTAATCTATGTATATGAAACCTCAGAACAAGAGAGTATGACCGAAGTTAAGGTCATTTTGGAAGTCATTCACACAATTTATGTTGGTCGTTCACATAATTTATGGAGATAATTTAAATGTTTTAACTTTTTTAATATATGTATAAAAAAATTAAAAATTAAAAACTCAGAAAAAAAAGAGTGTGACTGAAGTTCAGGTCATTTTGGAAGTCATTGAAGATAATGCTTTGAGTTCTGAAGTCGACAGTATGTATGGGCATTTAAATAAAGAAAAATTGTCCAGTTTCTCAGGAGAGGAAGTAAGATTCTTGAAAGCTTGAGGAAAGTTGAATTATTTTGTTAACTAAAAGCTCTAGAAGTACAACTGCCAATGAACCAAGCTGCATATGCATTTTCTATGATAGAGTTCAAGTACCTCTTTTGGCTTTAGGTTTCAAGCCTATTGCTTAGTAAGCAAAGTCAGTAGGTAGGTGTTTAGCCATTGTATTAACGTATTGAAGTTCTTTACTGAGTGAACATTGTAACGATTTGTTTGTTTTAACCTCAACAAAGCCAAACAAATATTAACCATTTGAGAGTTTGGTTCCACGGCCATGTTGGTCCTTGAATAATTATTATTCATGTCTTTGAACTGTGCCAATTTTAAAGGTTTCGAAGGAAAGGACTCTGGATTTGCATCAGTCACTACTTTGGCATCATCACTTGACTACAGACCTTCAAACTCATTACTGAGATTGCTCTTACCTCTGGTGAGTATTGCAGAAAATTGATTGGTTTAAACAGCCTTTTGAGTTTTATGACCAATATTTCACATCTGAGCAAATAAAATACCAGGAGCTGATGTTAATTCATTCTGCTGAACAGTCAGACCCTATACAGGCCCTAAACGTTCCAGTTATCCCCCTGGGGGCTTTTCTTGCTGCAATTCATCCTTTCGCATCTCGTCCTCTCTACGTCTTGTCTTGGTTAAAACTTCTAATATCTGCACCAGATATGATGCATCCTGAATTATTTGAAAAGCTTATTTTCAGTAACTTTGGTTAGTACAAAACAATTTATTTTCCACAAGTTTTTTTCAGCATAAAACTTTAAGATAATTAAGTTCTCAATAGTACTCAAACTAACTTAAAACGATATAAAAGAGAAATTCAAAAATAGCAGTATTTCGTGTGCTTTTCAGTTTCCAATTCTTATTCTTTTTCAAGGAATTATGTGTATGACATTATGATATTTTTCATAGGCAACATACCCACTAAGCTTATCTCCCAGCTAACAACAGTCTTTCAAGAGGGTGGATTGAGTGATCGGAGTGGAACTTTCTTCTACAAGGATCATATAGGCAAAAGCAATGTCCCCGTGCTGGCACTTGCTGCTGACCAAGATCTAATTTGTCCGACTGAAGCTGTCTACGGTACAATATTAGACACAATCTTTACATAAACCTATGCTCTTCACTTACCTGTGAATGACCTTTTTTTACCTCTCCCTTCAACATTCCTCTTTCCATGTTTTCTTTCTCACTATGATACATCAATCGAGCAGAAACTGTGAAACTTATTCCCGAGCATCTGGTCAGTTTCAAAGTTTTTGGAGAACCTAGAGGTCCACATTATGCTCACTATGATTTAGTGGGAAGTTGTTTGGTATGAACCAAATCCTATGTTTATATTCAGTAAATTTATGCGGATAACAACTCTTTTTTTTTTTTTCATTCTGTTTTTTTTTTTCCTTTTCTTGCAGGCAGCACATCAAGTGTATCCATGTATAATTGAATTTCTCGCACGTCATGATATGACATAATTTCTCACTACTTCACTCTTTTATCTACGAAAGTAAGAGGCCGAGGAAAAGAAAGACCTCCATGGCAGAAGTTCTCATTCTTTACTAGTACATACATGAACTTCGGCTGTTTACATTTGTACATGAAATAGTACCACAGTTAAACAGTATAGCAAATACAACTGAAACAGAAAAAATGGCCGCAAATTTCCCATTTGCACAACATATAGGAACTTTGAACGCTTTGCATTTTAATGTCAATTCTAGTGTTGAACAACTGTTGTCCAAAGTGTATTATATTTATTATATCCAGTTCTCTTTTTTATTTGGAGCATAGTTTTCTTCTTTAAGCTCTAAAATTGCCTGCGACTGGATACCACAATCTTGTTGGTTTACCAGTACTACCAAACAAACAATTGAGGACAGATGGAATTCAATCATTAATCCAACTGTAAACAGTTGGAGCAACAGAAATATAATCATATGACTAATGTAAATGGACAAGTATGACAATAATTTTCAATCAATTCCATTCTCATAAACTCAATAATTTCAATCACGTCATATTGCCAGGTTGCTAAAATTGGCCCATCATCAAGAGGCAAATTGAGGTTGAAGCTTCTCACACAAAAGAATGAAGAATTCTTGCTTATGTATTTAAAATAAGAATCTATACATCGGGTAGAGGGATAAAATCATTCATTTGAAGACCACATGCACTGAATGAGATGCAAGGAATCCACTGGATTCTAGCATCGGTTCACCACTGCAGCCTTGCAGACAGGGCAAGCGTTTTTCTGGGAAAGCCATTGTTTTATGCACTGAATGTGAAAGCTGTGCCCACAATCTAGCTTCCCCATCTCATCATCTGCTTCGTATTCCTCCTGTACAATAATGAGGCAAGTATAGGCATACAATGAATCATTAACAGCCAAACAAATAAAACTTAAAAGTAAATGCTCAGATGCATATACAATTTTACCTGACAGATGGTGCATTTCTTATCAACGTGCAAGGGCAAATGAGATGATAGATCATTTATAATTGAATTCTTAAGTTTTCTAAGGCACCGGCCTATCTCATCTTCTTTCAGTCCAGTACTCACATAACCAATTCTGTCACCCAGTTCAAGCAGTTCCTGCAAAGAGGCATCCAGAACAAGAAAATTATGATCATGACATGGGTATTTTGTCATGCAAACAAAAAAAAAAAAATAAATAAATAAAAAAGGTTGAAGATGGACATGTTCTGCAAGGAAAAACAGCATACCTCATACGACATGTTGTCAACATCAAGCCTCCAGTCACTAAAGTGATCATGAGAATCTACTCTTCCTCCCATCAGCAAACTATTCTGGAGCATCATCATCTGCATTCAGCAAGCACCAAATTAAGATGCATCTTAGAGGCCAAAAACCACATAAACATACTTCACACGAGAGATGGCAGAAACCGCTGGTTTGCTGACTTGCAAGCATTGGCATCATATTTCCATATTTCCATGCAATTAATGATATATGTCTTTCAGTTCTTACTTCATAACGTTAAAGCTCACTCTACCCTTTTCCTTTTTGGTTTTTTTTTGAAAACATCAAAGAATATTTATTGTCATTTCTAAAAATTTTACGCACAAGATGTACAAGATACATTTTGATAAACTGGACAAAAGGGGATCCAGAAACCCATTCTTCATTTCCCTCTCAATTTCTTCTCATTTACCATATTACTCCTCAAAATACACCCAGTTGAAGACTAGCTCAAAAATGGATTGGAGCACAGACAATCCACACCTCATTGAAAGAGAGGGCCGACTTTCACTCATGAAAGGGCAACAGATGATCATCTTTCAGTTCCTCAAAAGTCCACATCATTCCTTCAGTAATCCATGATTATGGATATGAAGTGTCCGTTTGACCATTAATGTAATATCATTCATCACTGTCAGTTCCACAGCCATAATAAAACTTTCAATGAAAAAGTATCAACCTATACTCAGTATTCATCCAAGCCTGTTCTGTTTCTGAAGACCAATGGCCGTGGGGGTATATATCACAGCTCACTGTAAGACAAGAAACTAAGGGCATCTCTATGACTTAACAGTCAAAATTATCTAAATTGAGAATCTGGAATTCATATTTTATTGTATCCTGCTTGTAAGAACTAAATCCTACTTTCTAATGCAAATGAAAACTCTTCCATATTAAGTATCATTGAGTACTATTGCGCAAACACCACCCCTAGGCAATTAACATGCAACCGAAAGAGCCTTTCTTTTTCAAGAAGCCAAGGTCTCTGTAGCTTCAAGGTAAAAGACTTCCCATTGAACAAAACTTAACAAATTATCTCAAATCTCCTTAGAACTAAGAAGTAACAGGCAACACATGTTAAAGACCATATAAAATGGAGAGGTACATAACTGCCAAACCAGATACATAGATCATATATAAAAGAGTTATTAATGACAATAAATTAACAATCAAAATTATGTTGCAACATACGCTACTAGATTAATAGAACAGTGGAGATAGAATCAACAAAATACCTACCTCAGCAAGGCCATCAGGAGAAGGATGTCGGACATGACGATAGTACCTAGGTCCAAATACATCCAATTCAGGTCGTGCCAATGCAAAGGGAGAGTCAAAATCCGGAAAAGGAAACTCAGAGTTCATTGTCCGCCTTGCCAAACAACGCTGCAAAGATTCATGGTGCAGGGTAAAGCTTTTTGAAACAAACTTAAGTAAACAAGCAAGCTGTTAAGATTCAACTATAAACCAATAAAGCAAACGCGCACACAAAAATATAGAATCAAAGAGAATGTCATTTCCCAAGTAAAATGCTAATAAAAAGTACCCATCAAGTCCTCCATATTGCCAACTCCTAATTTATATGGGTCCACAAAGGGACCATTTAATCCAACTAAAGGATTTGCGTTAGTGACCAAGTAAAACCATCCATGCACTCATTTAGAAATAAAAAAATAAATGTTGCTTCGGTTTCCCAATGACATACTTACATTGACAAACCAAGTATATATTTAAATACCCAATAAATCAGAAACCAAATTAAAAATCCCAAACACAAAGGGTCCTGATGCAGAAGAAAAATTAAGTGTCCTTAAAGGTTAAAATGGCCAGGATCATCTGAGAGACCAGAAAAAAAAAATGAAACAATAGTAGTGTTAGGGTTCTGGCGAGAAAAAGAATTAACCAATTATTTATAGTGGTTTAATACAGTCCTAATTCTAATATAACTATAGCTTTAATCTCAATAAGAAAACAAAGAATTTAAGATAAGCTAGAATCCTGAGTAGAAACATATTAGGGTTTACTGTAATCGCCCCTCCATAATAATAATGGAAATTTGCCTTATTATTCCCATATGTGATTTAGCATCCATTAAAAAACAAGACAATTTCTTAAAATACAATCTTGATGAGAAAATAAATATATTTTGGTAAATCATCCACAAAATCTTGAAAAATTAACAGCAGAAATGAAATGAAATTCTAGAATCAGAGGTTCAAAAGTCAACAAATTGTATAAGCAGGATTCTACATACAATCAGCATTAAAATGAAAAATGATTGAAACCAAGATCAAGAGCCAAATTAGCAACTAATATAAGATCCAAACAAAAAAAAAAATATCTTGTAACATCACAAGGACCTAAATTCAGCATCCACCGCACACAAGAAAAAAAGAGAAGAAAAGAATGCAGATGGGGAAATTACCTCTCTGTCCCTCTCTCTTTCTCTTTCTCTATCTCTATCTCTATCTCTATCTCTTTCTCTTTCTCTTTCCCTTTCCCTCTGATGATGATTATCAATCTTTCCTCTTCCGGGAACAACATTCCTTCTGGTTGTAACAACACAATCTACAGAACCAACCACTGCATCTGAAGCTGAAAACCCAATTCCAGGGCCACACCACACATCCTGAGCAACCCCACATGAACTCAAACTGTTATTAGGATTATTATTATTATTATTACTACTACTACTACTACTACTAATATTGCTGTGGTTGTTGTTGCTGCTGTAATCGTTGTTGCAGTTACTGTTACTACTACTGCTCTTCTTGCTGCTGTTCTTGTGTTTCTTTTTCTTCACTTTCTTGGCATCCCAATCAGCCGACGACCGTATCACCGCCGGCAAAGACACCTGCTGTGAAGCAGCCGCCGTGCAGCCAAATCCCCTGAACGTATTGTTCAGTTTCTTCTTTGGGGTTAATTTGGCTGCTGCTGCCTCTTGTTGTTGCTGCTGTTGTTGACTCATTTCGTTTCTGGGTCTCTCTTTTATTTGCTCTGCTACTGAATTTGAAGACTCTCCAACAAGAACCGGCATTTTATTGGAGAGAAAAATAAACAAAGAACAGATTTTTGATTTAGCTTTGAGGAGCTTTTTCTTTTTTTTTTTTCTGAAAAGAATTTTTATTAATAATTTATTATTTAAGTTTGGATTTGTTAGGTGGGTAATGAGTTTTGATTTTTGTCTTTTAACTGAAAATTTCAGAATTTTTTTATTATTTATTGTAAGACTTTTCCTGATAAGTGCTTTGGAATCTGTGAATTAACTTTTACTTTTTGGTTTCTTCTTTACTGCTTTTTTAAGCTAAGTTTAGATGCTTAATTAATTAAATGCTTATTATGCTTGTGCTTGACTGGTTATGCTAATCTATCCAAACAAAAGAAGAAAGATTTTTAATTATTTAATTAAATGCTCTGCTTTACAAAATTTTGATTCAAATCTATGAATTGAGAAAGGGATTTGATTTACATTTATGTGATATTTGTTGTATAATGATTTATGAAATGAATTTTGTGAAAGAAAAAAGCTAGATTTGTTGGTAAGTGCAGTGGATGCTGCGCGAAAAGACCCCACAAAAGAAAATTAAATTGTAAGGTCAAAAATCAATTTTTGTGTTGGAATTACAAGTTTACAACCACTGTAAAGTGCAAAGAAAATGGCATTCCATTAGGCCAAAAACAGTAGCAATCATGTGGGGGCAAAAGCAAAATACCAAGCTTTAGATTTGACTCAAGGGATGCCTTCAATGAAAAGCATCCAATTTATTATGGTTGGTGGGGTCTCTTATCAGTCATTTTGCTCTATCATGTGCACCCTTTAAGAATCATTTTATTTGGTAAAATTTGTTCATCATTGATAATTCATCTTCAGTTCTCCATGTTGTACCTTTTAGTGGAGAATGTGACACACACAACGCAATGGTAATTAGTGCAATTTATAAATATTATCACTAAATCCCACCAAGGTTTGTTGTAATTGCATCAATTGCCGCTATTTTTTTGACAATTAATGTCCATTAAAGTCAAATTCAATACTATTGAAATTCTCGTTACATAATTTACAGTCCTTAAATATCACCGATATTTGAGTTGTTATTTGTAAAAAAAAAAAATTAGTGGGAGCTAATTTTATTTTCTAATTTTAGGTTGTATCATTTTTTATAGTTTAATACACCGGATAGATGCGTTAAACATAAAAGCTCACAAGCTTAATTCATACTTAAAAGCCAATTCAAATGTCTATGGTTATCTAAATTTTATATAATTAAACCAAGATTTATTGTCAGCAGGTGTGAAATATTATACTTAAGACCCTTGTTAATACTAGTCATTCTCGTAGTGCGGAAATATTGAGATCTCATATCGACTAATATCGTACTTACCTGGTAATTTATTAACTCTAATGAATCCTCCCTTCATAAACTGATTTTTAAGAATTAGTTTTACATTTTAGATTTGTAATAACGAGTATCAAAGCTTACACTTTTCTTAGAGATAACCCTTTTTGTGCCAACCCTGTCTCGTGATCTTGATGTGTGACCTAAGTGGAGGTCTTATTTTTCTCTTTTTATTTCTCTTGATATAACTAGGGGTTTACTTTGTGATTTATTAACCAACCCGTCAGCAATAGGGTAAAGTTTTTCTTTATGTGTATTTTATCCAACATCTCACATTACACCTACGAACATATACATATAAATTCAGATCAACATTATTTTTTCCTTATAAATTCTAATTTCTATATCTCATACTCAAATTAGATTAATTATCCAAACATATTTACAATATTTTTGAAGTTTTCCATCATGTCCTTTGTATATGACTGCGAGAAAGAATGACTAGTAAGCATATTTGTTGGGCGAATGGGCTCATTGTAAAGAAATTATTTTGTATTCCCTTTCAACAAACATGAATTAAACAAAATAAATTAAAAACATTAGAACCGTTCAATTTGCTAAAATTAGTGAGATCTAGTGGCTCCACATCGTCCAGAAACTCTGCGAAAATGTTTCAGAACGAACAAAAATAAAAAGCCAAACATCCAAAAATTAAATAATTATGGCTAAAAAAGAACAAATATATAAGGACAAGAAACCAATTTTTATTTTTTAAAATTGAAGGACACTTTTGCAGTGGAAGATAAAAAAATTGTCAAGCAGCAAATATAAGAATAAGTTGTCACATGCGAAAGAGTGTTAATTAACTAACAGACTTTTTAAATGTCTCTTTTGACTAAAGCCATTAATTAAGCCGCATAAACTATTGGTCCAATGCGTTAATGGCCTCCAACATCTTACTTAGTTTGGTCATGAATGGTCCAATGCGTTAATGTCTCTTTTCGCTTGTTCGTTCACATATATTGAGGCTAACGTCTTAAAAAAGTGAATGAAGAATTAATGATAAACAAATTAGTATAATGGATTGATTCAAGAACTCTGACTACGGCACTTAGTGTTATTATTCTCTATAATTTAAGTACAGTCAAATGATCATATTTTATTGACTTTTGATCATCCAACGATACTATGAAAAATATTATAGTTGGATCCCATCTTTCAACGATACTATGAAAAATTTACAATATTTATTTATTTATTTAATTTTGTCTATAAAATGATGGAATTGTGATATCATTTGAGGGCTGCGAATAAAAGAAAAACATGTTTAGCAATATTCGGTAGCCAAGTTGCGTAGGATTTGCTCGGCACATATTTTTTTTTTTCAGTGAATTGACTTTTGTTAAGTTCAATTATTAATAAGGTAGTGGATAAGGACTTGGAAATTTTATTTGAAGTTGCTCTATTAGCTTAATCATAGAGGTGGGTGAGGAGTAAAATGACCTCATCTAATTTATGTTACTATAGATAATGTGACTATACTTTTCTAATTAAGATCTACTAATACTTAACTTTTTTTTTTTGTTTAATTAATTTAAATATGGCAAACACAGATCCCTCGAGCTCCCTACATATGAGGTAAGGTTTCCTTCGTTTGAGCCATTTGACCACAAAATTAAATTTGATTAATAATAAAACTTTTGAGAGCAATCACCATATCATGATGACTTTAATTGTTATTGAATTTTTTGTAATTAACCAAAAAAAAAAAAAGGAATCTGATTTGTATTTTTTTTACTTTGCTTCCCTTATTTCTACTCGTTCCCATAATTTTTTCTTGATGAATTAGTGCGAACAACAAAGCCATTAAGACTTTTTTCTATTAGCAAATTCATCTGAGATATAATTAAATATTGTCGGTGCTACATAGTGAACCTCTTAGCACTTTACTGTATAGATTATAAAAATAATCAGTTTAAGTTACAAAAATAGTATCTTTGTAGTAAACTATTATTTGGTTGAGTAGTGAACATCTCTATGTATCATTTTAAAAATTAATAATTTTGAGTTCTCTTGTTTTCATTAATCATTATAAAGATTTTTTCCCCTTTAAAATGTTCGATTGTATGAACAATAAAACTGATTTAAGAGGTTTTGAGTTGAATCTGAATACCAATACCTGTAGATTATAATATAACTCAACAAAGATGATTTGAGGAATTTTGATAATTTTTTTAATTAATTATAAACGTTAATAGATTTCAGTGGAAGAAAAAAAAATAACAGATTTCATGGATTTTAAATTGTAAATATCAGATAATCATAGTGTAATTGAATATTTGTACCAAAATGGATAAGCTATAACAAATCCATGTATTTCTATAACATTTGGCCCCTAAAATGGATACATCAATTACAGTGTGGAATGTACTTGGGAGGACAGAGAAATTTACAAATTATTTCACTCAATTAAATTAAAAGCTTAGCCTTGTCTTGGGGGAGGCAAAATAATGAAGGCTATAACTTTTTTCCCATAATGCCTGCCCCAATTGCATAATTAATGGTTTATGAATTAAATTGTTTGGGTCCCAACAACAAAGTTTTGCAATCCACACACTGGATGGGATGATTGTCTCTCTAGGAAATCATAAAATCAGCTGTCAACAGTGAGCCAATGAAATGAAAGCAAAGAGTTCCCATTGAGCCCAACATAATTATTCTCATTGGATTATCCCATTAACTTAATTGTTTTGGAATTTCGAAAAATTTCAGTGCATTAATTTCATAGGAATTATTATAATTTGTGTGTTTCTTTTTTGGGCGCCAATGAGGCTTTCCCGCTGCCCCCAGCATACCATTTCTTTATTCTTAAATAGACCATTCAATACGCTAGGACAATAATGCTAGTCCCTACTGAAAAATTTTAAAAAGGTAGCCTTTTCAAAACTTATCTAAGAAATTATTTTATGTGATGTGTTATTGAGCCGGTGGATGATAATTTTGTAAATTTTTCAAATCATTATGTTACCCTTCACATTGATGAATGTCAAATGATGGCAACTTAGATGTTTGCCGATTTTTGAGTTTTATAAAGATGAACAATTTCCGCCCCTTATTATTTTAAATTTTATTTTTTAAAAAAAATTATATATTACAATCAAGAATCCACTGAAAAATTATATCCACACGAATTATAACATTGTCGCGGGACTGATAAAAATGTGTGGTGTGATGAATATTATTTCTAGTGGAAGTATAAATATGTAACGAATTAAAATAGAAACCATGATAATAAGTGAGAAAATAATGTTTTTGAGAATTGGCATCACGAAAGCAACAAACAAACGGTGGATGGGTTTAGAATTGGGAAAGAGCTGTCCAGGAACAGCTAGTTGATAACAAATATTCATAAATTTGGAATAGCAATAATATGAAACGCGTATAATTTGAAGACTAAAAGATGAGTTAATAGTACATATGGACCCCAAAAAAGTTTAATGCCACCCGTGATATTTTGGTACAAATGGGAAAATCGAATTAATTAATGGCTTTATAAGGCAAAAGAGTCAAGAAGGACTCTAAACAAACGAAAATGAAGGTGAGTGCCTAGTAGTTTCTAAGTAACAACCAAAAGAATTGTTGGGTGATTGAAGGATGTGACAATAGCCGATTCATTGATCGAGCCACACCATGTGCAACTAATATATTATTACTTAGTCTAAGGTAGCGTTTACTTTTTGAATTGGAGTGGGAATCCTGAGGAGTGGGAATCCTAGGATTGGGAGTGTGGAGTGGAAGTGAGAGTAGGTTGTTTACTTACACTGAAATGGAAGCATGTAATGGAGATCAGAATTCAATTTATGTGTTTACTTTGTCTTGGATTGGGAGTAAATAGTTTTAAATTACAATTTTATCCTTATTTAAAGAATTATAGTTTTTTAATTACAAAGTTAATAAAAAATATATTTAATGAATAAACATTTATTTTATTATATTTGTAAATTTATAATAATTATTAATATTCTTAATTATGAACATCACAATTTTTTATTAATTTTAATTTTAATTATATAAATTAAAAATTATTGATAAGGGCAATATAAATGAAATATTTTTACTATTAACATAGTATGAAATTAATATTTTCTAAGAATAAACTATTTATTAGTATTAATTATTAATATTAAATAAATATAATACTAATATTTTAAAATAAATATAATAATATTATATTTTCAAATAAAGATGGTTTATAGTAATATTATTAATTCTCTATGAATATAATAATATTATTTTTAAGTAATTTAGACTTAGAATCAAACCAAATTATTATTTAGTTAAATATAATATTATTATTTAAATAAATATAACATTATTTAAATATTTATTAAATATAATTATAGTAAATTTAATAAAAATAGGGTAAAAAAGAAGGGTAAATATAAAATGAAACATTATTTTATTTTATTTAATATAATTATATTAAATTTATTATTATATAAAATAATAATATAATATTATTTAGTACAAAATTAATATTTTCTTAGAATAAACTATTTATTATTATTAATTATTAATATTAAATAAATATAGTACTATTATTTTTAAAATAAATATAATAATATTATTCAAATAAATATAATATTATTTTATTTTATTTTATTAAATATTAAATTAAGTTAAGTTAAATTCTCACTCCCACCTCTCCCCATGGGAGTTCCACTCCCACTCCCCACTCCCCACTCCCCACTCCAAAAATAGGTGGAATCCACGGAGTGGGATTCCCAATCCGAAGTCAATTTGTTAAAATAAACACTGGAATAGAAAGAATCCACACTACTCACTCCCACTCCAAAAAATAAACACAGCATAAGAATTTTAAATTCTTAGAACTAATATTGCTCTCAAACATCCTTTCAAGTATAAAAGATTGGACTTATTCATGTAACCCCAGCTTTGTTTTAATTAAGATAGAAATTTGTCATTAATGCATGAAAGAAAGTGAGAGCATTATTGTTTGACGCTGTTGTTTAAAATGATTAGATTTACATGAGAGTCCGCAAAAGTATTTTGATTGCGACTTAAAAAGCAAGCAAGGCCGTTGCCATCGATTGCGGATGAATTAGCGGAGGAAAGAGCTGGCAGCCGGCGTGCAATTTGCAAATCCTGAGAAAAGATGTCCATTATTTCTAAATAAAGGAGAGGCTGCGAAATGAAGTGTAATTTGGCATGTATCCAAATCAGATAAATTTTGGAGGCATTGATAATGAGTAATGATTTATTTGTGGGTGGAATTTAACATTGTCATTTGATGCATTCTAGTTAATCTAAAATGTGAAAAAAAATAAACTAATGGTTAAGTTAGTGTTTGATCAATGAGAAAGAGAGAGAAATTATAGGGGTGGACACAACCAAATCTAAAAAAATCGGTTTGATTTGATTTTATAATTTTGATTCGATATAATTTTACTAAAAGAACCGAAATAGTTTAAATTGAGACCGAACCAAACCGTTCGGTTCGGTTTCAGTTTGGTTCAAAATTTCATAACATAAACCGAACCGATTTCAAATGGCATTCTTTTTAAATTTGTAATTACACACACACACACAAAATTACACACAACATCTTCGAACCGTAATTTTTAGATTTTAATTGTTGCTGTCGCTTCCTTCTGGCTTTGTTGCCGCTGTTGCTCCCTTCTAGCTTTGTTGTCGCTGCCGCCGCTTCCTTCTTGCTATGTTGTGGTCACTACCGCTGTCGCTTCCTTCAAGGCAGTCGACTCTGCTGTGGTCACTGGTCACCGAGCTCTTTAATAGCCCGTTTAGGAGTGCAGTGAGGTAGCTGAACTGCTAAAGCCCAGCTATTAAGGTGTTTGGTAACACTTGTAGCTGGACTTTGGCAACTTAATAAAAAAATTTTCCAACTTCTACTCTACAACTGTAGTTTTTACTCTACAGCAGCTGCAACTTAAAAGTTACAACACCTCACTCCCAAACACACCCTAAGCCCCTCACTACTGATTTCGTTTTTGTTTTCATACACACTCATTTTTTCCAACAATTTTTTTTAAGTTTTTCTTCAATTATCGAATATACATATTTGCTGTAAATTTTTTATATTTAGTTTTTCTTCACAGATAATTGAGTGTGTGTGATTGTGTCATGTGCGTTCATTAAAAATGGTGAAAAAAAATATATTTGTATAATTATAGAATTAATGGTTAAGTTAGTGTCTGATCAATGAGAAAGAGAAAGAAATTATAGGGGTGGACAAAACCGAATCTAAAAAAATCGGTTCGATTTGATTTTTTAATTTTGATTATAGGTGTGGGCACTAACCCGTGAAACCGACCCAACTCGCATGATTTTTTGCTAGTTGGTTTGGGTTGATAAAATGTATGCGGTGGGTTGGGTTGTTAAATCTTCAATCCACACTATTTGCAAGTTGGGTTGGCTTGAAAATTTTGAACTCAACCCAACTCGTCAACCCGTGTATGTGTATGTATATGTATATGTGTGTGTGTGTTATTATATAAATTTTGATATTTAGTGTTTTGTATTAAACAAGACTTTAAATTTATGTACTAATAAATTTAATTATGTACTAATAATTTGATTGTTGAATTTTGAAATGTTGGATTTGTTGTAAGGATTTTAATATTTGTGTTTTTTTAATTTTGTAATTTATTTATTTATTTTTGCTTAAACTAAAAAAAATGGACTTTTTCAAAAGCTCAATCCAACCCACAGTTTCACAGGTTTAGTTGGGTTGGGTTGGGTTGAATTTTTTCAACCTGTTCTATTAGCGGGTTGGATTGGGTTGATATTCAACCCGACTCAACCCGACCCGCGTCCACTCCTATTTGATTCGATATATTTTAATTAAAAACCGATATACTTTAAAATGAACCGAACCAAATCATTCGGTTCGATTTAGTTCAAAATTTCAGAACTGAAACTGAACCGATTTCAAATGGCCTTCTTTTTAATCATTTTGTAATTTACTAATTTACACATAGGTTTAGATGGGATAAGATTTAAAGAAAAGAATTGTCCATTCATGAGACTTTTATTAAATCATTTTTTTTTCATTTACACCCACTATTAATTAATTAATTAATTAATTTTTTATTTATGATTTACTTAAAATTTATTTTTATTTATTATCTATGATCTAATTAAATTGGTTACTTTTACTTCGACTAACTCTTGAGTTTTTTAATATGTTATAAGTTTTTTAAACTGACTTTTGTTATGAGCCGAACATATTTCACATGGTTCAATTTGATTCGGTTAAAATTAATAGCACATTTCTCTCTTCCTTGATTCTCTTAATTAATTCAAAGTACCAAATCAAATATCTTTGGATCCATCTAAGAAAAAGAAACAAAAATAGTTTACAACACACACACACACACACACTATATATATATATATATATATATATATGAAAACGACTATTGTTTCAAGTTAAATCCAAGTAACTTAATAATCAAACACATGCATAAGTAAACTAATTGTTTTTTCTCCAATAGGCTTCGGCCCATGTCCAACTAACTTAATAATCCAACCATCTTTGCTGGGCAACCATCGAATATTGCATAGGGGGTTGCCATGCTCCACATTCAATGCCTTGAAAAAGCTAAATTAAAGTTCCCCACATAAATGTTGTAGTAGCATATCGGTTTAAACAAAAAAACTCACTTGAGAGCCCAAATCTAAATTGAAAGGAAAAGTCTTCAATAGCTCCACATTAATAACAAAACTTAACCCTCCTAATCCAAAATCAAAAGCTTTGAACAACTGAAATTGTAAATCATATTATAAAATCAAAAACCCAGTTTCAGAAAATTCTGATTTAGATAATCCATTTCATAGGATTAAATAAAATTAGAACTAGAAGAGTAAAATTAAAACTAGAGAGAGTGAAAAATATGGGGAAACTAATCTTAGGCAGCATGTGATTGACAGATAGCAAGCGACGGATGGATTGAAGTCGTAAACAACCGAGCCGAATCTAAAAAACCGAAGCAAAACAAAAAATTTGGGTCGGCACCGGAACGTCTGTTTTCTGCCCACCTCTGTAGATGATGTGACGAATTCACATTATCTTTTGTCAGAGAAATGGCATATCCGCATATGACATGTGGCTTCATCGAATCCTTTTGGGTTGGGCTTTGATTCCGCAAACCCATAAGAGACCCAACAGCCGTAACAGAAAAGTAAAGTGCAAACTTGCAACGCGAGTGGCGTCGCGGCGACCATGATCATGCTGAGCATGAACCGGGTGGCGTTGTATGCTCGCAATTTTCTTAAGAACACGAACCCTAACTGTTCTTCTGTCAAATTCACCGCTTTCAGTCAACCCAGATTCAGGTTCTACGCCTCCGAGTCCGATTCTTCAAAGCTGCCCAATACCCAAAATAATAGCGGCTCCATTGGTGTTGAGGATGTCAGCAGCCAAGGTAAAAGCTTTTGTTTTGAATTCAGTAATTGAGCCTGAGGAAAAAAAATAAAAAGAATTAGTACATGATGATTTCTGGTCATCTTTGATTTGGGTCTTTGATTTCTGTTAATTTAAGTTAATTTTCTGGGTTAGTTTGTTGTGCTTATGCGTTATTAGTTAATTACAAAATTAAATTTTATTAATTGTAGAGCTGAAAAGCAGAATAGAGAAGTATTTGGAGGGTGACGAAGATGCCGTGCCATCAATCTTTGAAGCCATTTTGAGTAGAAAGTTGTCCGGGAAGCACGATCAAAGTGACGATGAATTGATGGAAGAGCTCCAAATTAGAACCAAGACTTCAGACAGGGATGCTAACGAAGAAGACGAGTTTGATTCTGGGTCTGACTCATGAACGCATCATCCTTACACCATTTGTATTGTTTGATCAATGTATTTTTGTACTTAGTTAATTAGAAAACTAATTTTTAAAACTATTACTTTTGGGATTTACGTGTAATTGATTTTTGTGTCTTGTTGATGATCCTCATTCATCTTCAATTTTGCCTGATGATGTAGAAACTTAACCCAAGTTTCAAACTTTTGTTTACTTGTTTGTTGTGGTTGAGATAACGTGGAATGGCAATTGTCAATTGTCGATTGACAAAATAGTACTGGGGATTTGGATACAGTAATATTAGAGTCGCTAATAATTTTGTACAAATTAATATCCACGAGCTTATGCAGAGATTGATTGAAAATTGATAATAGTTATTTTTTTTTTTTAATTATGTGGACCGGTGATTGTTTCATAAAACTATTCTCTTCGTATCATATCAGTTAAGTGATTGTGTCTTTATCACTACTCGTTTGGATATATGGATCACCGTTCATTGGCCATGAACATTAATGTGTTATCATTAGATTTTAAATAGAGGGAAAATTATGTTTTCACTTTCAAAAAAATTGTTAAAAAAAAAATTCTAGATAAAGAGACTCTTCTCTCTCATGAGTTTTCTCTCTCGGAGAAAGCTTGGAGAATATAAGACATAACTAAGCCTTTATGGATTATTAAATCACTCGTTCTCAGTGTTTTGGTGTTATTAATAGCCAAAGTTTTTTTTTTCCTTAAATGGTCTCATAGTAATTAAGGTGTTGGTAAATAGATCTATAAAAGCAGTTATGAAGACAGAAGAGTTAATTAGAAGATGTAAATCAATATCTTTAAACGAGGTAGAAGAAAACAAAATTTTCCTTTAAAAGAAAGATGAAAGAAAAGGGGGCGCAAATGGTGGTTGGATGTTTGATAGGTTAAGTGCTACACACAAGAAGCGTCAATATAGAGGGGTTGAGAACTGCTTTGAACCAAGTGTGGCAAACAAAAAAAGAGGTGAAGATTGAAAAGATTGGAGAAAATATCTTTATCTTCAAGTTTGGAAATGAAGCGGACAAGAAAAGGATCCTTGCAGGAGGACCATGGCATTTTAATTAAGCATTGATTGTTCTCAAGGAACCGAATGGTATTGGGGAAATCTCATCGCAATTGTTCATGTTTTTACATGCTCTGGTGGGGTGTAAGTTTGCTCGAAAGGTCTGGAAGATGACAGAATTCTATGAGGAGATTAAGATGATGGCTCATCAGGACATGTTAAGTGTGCTGCAAGAGTTAGCTATGAAGAGAAGGAAGAAAGACATAGAGCAAATATTTGCAATTTGCTGGGCAATATGGTACTCGAGGAACTGTTTCGTCATTGAAGGCAAGAAGGAAGATCCTCTGGTTTCAGCTACAAGAGCAGTAGCCATTGGGGAGTCATATAGGAGGGTAAAATTTGTTAAGAATAATGTTTTGGCTTTGCTGCAGCAAGATTGGAAGCCCTCTCCACCTGGTTGGTTCAAAGTGAATGTAGATGCGGCTACAAATTTTTCAAAGCAAATGGGAGGTCTTGGAGCAGTGGTCAGAAATTCAAATGGAGAAATTGTAGCTGCAGCAGCTTAGAGAATTGTTCTTAAAGGAAATGTTGCAGACATTGAGGCTGAAGCTGTGCTGTTTGGTATCCAAATAGCGAGGAAAGCAAATTGTGTCCATTTTGTTATTGAATCAGACTCAAAAGAAGTTGTGGAGCTTGTTCTGAACAGGAAGGGCAGCTTAGCTGAAATATCTTGGAACATAGAAGAAATTCAGGAATGTTTAAAAAGCCAGAACACGGCAACTATTCAATTTGTTCCAATAAGGTGTAATGTCATTACTCATAACTTAGCAAAGGTAGCTCTAGATCGTGAAGATCATGCCCTTTGGATAGGAAATTTTCCAATTTCCTCTGTTGATGTTTTTTTCCAGTTTTAATCAATGGAAAGATTTACTTTCTCATCAAAAAAAAAAAAAAAAGGCAAAGTGGCTATTACTCAATACAGCTTTAACTCCCCCCAAGCAAAATTCAAACTAACCTAGGAGACTCAGCTTTCAAGAAGTCTGATTTCTTATAGGCCAAGTTGGGATCAAAACCTTCATTTATATGGAGAAGTATTTTGTGGGGAGGAAAGTCATACATAAAGGAATGAGATGGAGAATTGGCTCAGGGGATAAAATCAAAGTGTATAAAAGTCAACGGATTCCTAGACCACACACTTTTAAACCCATTTCAATGCCAACTCTAGATATAGATTGTAAGGCATCATACTTAATTGATAACAACCAGTAGTGGAAAGAACATCTGATCCAGCAGCATTTTAATCCTGAAGATAAAGAGCAAATTCTTAGAATTCCTCTTCCAACCAAGCCAGAACCAAATCAATTTTTATGGCATTATGATAAGAATGGCCAGTATTCTGTCAAAAGTAGGTACCAGGTAGCCTTGAGATTAAAACATTCTAATTTTCCAAGCTGCTTCAGCAAAAATTATTGTCATTGGAATGTAATTTGGTCTCCGGAACTGCCTGAAAAAATTAAGATATTTGTGTGGAAGACCATAAATAAAATGCTTCCAACAACTACAAATTTATGGAAGAAGAAAATCCTGAAAGATCCAACTTGTCCAAGATGCAAGATGAAGGCTGAGAGTAAAACAACAAGGCAGATGTGGAAATTAACTCCTTTTAAAGAGGAAATACGGCTATCAAGTTAATTTATTGGGACAGATGTATGAGCTAGCCAAAAGGAGAACTAAAGAAGATCTGAGGTTGATAATAGCACTATGGTGGGTAGCATGGTATGAAAGAAATCAGTTTGTGTTTGAGAAAAAATTTCTAGATCCTCAGAGTGCAGCAGCTAAAGCAGAAGCTGTGGTGGAAGCATATGTAAGAGTTAAAATGTCCAGAGTGAATATGAGAGCAAGATCTGTAGCAGAGAAAGATGAGTTGGCTTTCACCTCCTGAAGGCAGTTACAAGGTAAATGTTAATGCAGCAATCAATGGAGAATCACACCGAGCAGATTTGGGGGTGGTGATTAGAGATGAGAATGAAAGTGTCTTGCCTATAGTTATTCAACAGATAATGTTCAATGGTGATATAGCACAAGTAGAAGCAACAACTGTTAATTTGGGGATACAGGTGGCAATGGATACAAAATGGACTCCTTTGATAATTGAATCTGATTGTAAAGAGTTGTAGGTTTGGTATCTCAGAAGAAAAGTAGTAGAACTGAGATATGTTGGATCATTGCCAAAATCCAAAACCAAATGAAAGGAGATAATATGGTTGCAATCCAGCACATTCCAAGAGAATGCAATGCAGCTGCTCATGCTTTAGCTAAAATAGCTCTAGCAAGTAATGATGATTGTATTTCGAGGGGATCTTTTCCTCCTCAAATCAAAGATGTAATCACTCTTTTGTTTTTAATGAAAGTTGCTCTTTCTATTAAAAACATAAAAAAAAAAAAAAAATTTGTTGCAAAGTTCCAATCTTTTAACTTCACTTTAGCCATTGCAGCTAAGAACTCCAAATCCCAATGTTGAACTCCAAATGCCAATGTTAAACTCCAAAATTCAGTCCAAATACAACAAGCAATCATTTTCTCTCTGGTTGTATGCTTGATGTTAATAATCATAATTGAATGAAGAAATCTATAATATGAATGAAAATAAAGGATAAAAAAATAGTAAGGGTATTTCAACTTTGTGGGGGAATTAATAGACCGCCTATTTTTAAATTGGGTTTTTTTTGGCAGAAATTCCTTTTAAAAGCCAATTTGCTCATTTTTTGTTGTGCTAATCAAGATTGATTTCAGCGCAATTTTAATTACATTATAACATATTAAATTTAACATTAGGAATAAAATCAAGAAACACTATTCGACTAAATTGTAAGTAATGGAAAGTAAGAACTTACATTAATTAGATTTTTACAAGCAAAAGTCTCCATATTAAAAGAAAATAATAAAATTGAGGAGCAAATCTTTGAATTGGTTATTTGACAAACAGCCAAACAAGCCCTTAATGCGCTGATAAAATTGACAAACCCCTAAATCTAAAACCTTAGAAAGTGAAGTAACCATGAGACGAACTCTTCTGAGAAATGCTTCTCTTATCAGTCGCAACCTTCTTCACAATCCAAACCATAATCAACCATTCATCCCTCCACTCGCTGCTTCAACTCGGACCCAACTCAGACTTTACTCGTCCGACTCAAAAGACTCCTCCAATGACCAACGTGCCCCTGACCCCGCTCCCGAAACCGCACTTACAGCACAAACCCAGAAGAAAGATGTCTCCATTGATGTTGAGGATGTGAGTAACAAAGGTAAATGAAAAAGCCCAGAAGAAAGATTTGGACTGTTAGTAATTTGATGTGCATAATTTAGGAGTAATTTATCTATTTATTTGATTAACGTTTTTAAAATAATGTGATGTTTATAGTCATAGCATCGATGAATATGTTTTATTTGCGATTGAATTTGCATTTCTCTGGGTCAAATTCTCAGCTTGTTTATGTTTTTACATGTCACTTTGGGTTTTATATTTTAAGTGTTTGATCTGATACTTGTTTGGTCTCTCAGAGCTGAAAATGCGGATAGATAAGTATTTCAAAGGGGACGAAGAGGCGCTGCCTTCGATTCTTGAAGCAATATTGCAGAGGAGATTGGTGGGGAAGCATGAGGAAACGGATGATGAGTTGACAGAAGAACTTCGGTTGAAGCCTTTGGATGACGTCAAGGACCAAGAGTTTGAATCAGATTTTGAGGAGTTGTATGCGACTGATGAGGAGATTGATGATTTGTATAGCGCTAGGGACCATGTTGTAAAGAAGATGGTTAAGGATGAATACTTCAACATGGATGACAAGAAGTGGGATGAAATGATTGGTGAGGCGGTTCAGCATGGGTATTTAAAAGACACTAGGGAATGTGAGGAAATTCTTGAGGATATGCTGAGTTGGGACAAGCTCCTCCCTGGTATTTGTTCCTCTGTTAACTTTCTCATTGCCATATTATGAGATTTTTTCCAGTTCCTTAAATAAAAAGTAGTTTATTCTATTGTTCATCATCCTATCATTGTTTAGCGGTAACTTTTAAAATAAGAATATATTTACTTTAATATTGAATTTGGTAATCTTAGTATATTAATGTTTGCTTCAAATTAATGCTGAGAATCCTTGTGTTAATATGTATTCTAGAGTTGATACTTTTGTATATATTGCTTAGTAGTCTTGGCACTGTCTTGCTGGTCTTGTAGCTGTAGTTAACTGTTTACTACATTGCTAACTTCTCATACAATTAGCTTAAGATATTCTGAATGTAATACAATTTATTTTTTATCCCATTAATGTCTTTAAGAATAATGCCTGTTATGAAATCCTTTTTCATTTGGGCCAGGGGGGGGGGGAAGACCTATAATGGTTTCTGTTGGCAAACATATATAGGTAGAATAGCATGTTTTCTTTGTACTCTTTATGTTTTGATGATGCAGTGAGTCAACCAGAATCTGCTATGCCAAGGACAATGACATCGTGAGTTATAGTTGTCATGCGTTCTACATGTTGGTGATGGTAATGCCATTACAATCTTTCTTAAAACTTGAGATTCTGCTCTAATTTCATGTTCAGACACTTCCACTGATTTTCATATATTTGCTGTGTTCTGTTAAATGATTACAGTTTTTAGTATTTTCTGCGTCTAATGTTGTGAGCGCACAGTATGTAGTTAAAAAGCATTCACTTCTTTAATTATTTTTTGTTCATACCTTTTTTTGAAAAGTTATACAAATATCAATGACACGGTAATTGCATTAGTAAATTTACATTTGCAATTTGCATCCAATGGGTTTTCTCAAACTTCAATTCTCTTACAGATGATATGAAAAAAAAGGTGGAGCAAAAGTTCAATGAGTTGGGGGACATGTGTGAAAGTGGGGAGCTTGAACCAGAACAGGCATATGAGCTATTTAAGAAGTTTGAGGATGAGGTAGTTGCTGAATATATGAAACAGGTGGAAACAGAGGAGCCCCCAAAGTATGATTTTCCTGCTGTGCCGGACACAAAAAAGGACATTGATGATCCTCCGGGAGAGGGGCCAATTCTTAGGTGGGTAACACGGGCAGTCTTTGCTCCTGGTGGTGATGCCTGGCATCCCAAAAATAGAAAAGTAAAAATGTCTGTTACTGTGAAAGAACTTGGGCTTTCAAAATATCAATTCCGTCGCCTGCGGGAACTGGTTGGGAAAAGGTATCATCCAGGGAAAGATGAGCTTACCATCACTAGTGAGAGGTAAAGTCAACATATGACTAATCATTATGACACTTTTTCTTTTGGTTTTTTGGTCTATGTTGCTCCTTGTGATCTTCCTGCAACCTCAATACGAAAGTACTTTCTATACTAAATCATGTCTTTGTTGTCATAACAAAACGAAATATGGAATTTACTTGTAACTGTCAAATTCAATCACAAGCCAAGGGTTTTTTGCTTTAATGAGCTACTAATAATTTCTGCACCAAAAGAGTCCTTGCTGTCTTGGTAGAAAATTCTAATGCTGCTGCCTGCTCATTTGCTTCCTATCTTTACTTTGGCAGTGACATTATGTGCATTTTTATGCTGTAGGAATAATGATAAAACCATATATATATATATATTTTTTCAGGTTTGAACATAGGGAGGAAAACAGGAAAGATTGCCTTAGGACTCTCTTTTCTCTCATTGAAGAAGCTGGGAAAGCAAATAAAATGGTGGATGATGCTCGTGCTTCTTATGTCAAGGATAGACTCAGAGCCAATCCAGCGTTCATGGAAAGGCTGCGTGCAAAGGTTTTGAGTTCGAAAGGGTCTAACTCAATCCATACATAAATTTTTGAATACCAACCTCTGGTATGTGGAGAAACAATTCCAGGTTGACGACATTAGTTACTGAATATTAATTTTGTGGCAATATCTCTTGCAAATTTAGGTGCAAGATATTTTTCCACATGATATGCCGGCATCATTATATGTTGTTACTTGTTATGGGCTAGTTCAGCTTATCGACATAAGTTCTTTTGCTGATTAATTTGCTGGGATGCTTTCGTTTCTTGTTAAGGTTAATGTGCTTTATGTGAAGTATGAAGCATGAAGCTTCCTACTTTATTCTTTAAGGTTAAGAGATGATTTTATGTATATTATTTGATTTCAATAAGATTCTTTTAACCCACCAAGATCAATGGAAAAATGTTTTGTGGTAGTTGTTACAATTGTACTTGCATATTGTTACAAGTTTTACGGTAAGTATAGTACCACTTTGGTATACATTGCATATTATTCTTGGACCTATAAGTCTTTTTGAAAGGATGGAGGTGCTGTTCATGGTGTGACCTTCGATAACTGTCTTAATTTATACAAAAGAAGTTAAAGAGAAGCAAAGAAAAGATAGGGAAGAAAATTGCAGCAAGCTGAAAGATTCAGCACATATATCACCGAATAAGGTCGCTTGGAATTCTGGAATAGTATAATGATATGGTACTTGAAAGAGAGACGGAAAGTGGACTAATTCTCAAGGAATCAAGCATGTGAAAAGCATTAAAGACATATTCCCCAACTTCGGTACCAAGTTTCTGAAAGAGGAAAAAGAAGCTTTTCAAAATAGGGGTAAAGAAGAACCAGCGAGTTGATTAGGGTTAGTTTTACAGAAGAACACCTCCCAAGTTTGCACATGTATTCAGAGCCATAATTACAGGCAACCATCAACGGCCGTGACTATGCAGCAGTGGTTTCTGCATGATTCTGGTGACAATAGTGAAAATGGAAAGCAGGTTTCTCCTACAAGAGGAAAGTCGGTGTCAAATGAAGGCGGCAAGACCTACAGCTACATCTTGTTCTGCCGCATTCAAGAATTCCAAATTCTGCAGTAAAGTTGCAGAGTTTGCATGTAGTGCTTGTTTATTTTGTGTTTGTTGCCCGTTATCATTTGCTTGCTGCTGCATCAAGCTACCGTGCAAGATCGGATGGCGAGCTACACAGCGTGCAGTGCAATGGGCTGCTTGTGCATCGAAGAAAAGGATTTTTGCAGCATATTCATCATTTTCCGACATTGATTCCGATGGCATGCCGTGTAAATCACACGCATGCTCAAAGGAATCGGGTCCTCCGATCCAAAGAATAGGATGACAAATAGGCTTGAATAGTTGCAATGTGAAGGCAAAGTTTGTTTTTGATTATCAGTTCAATGTTACCAAATTTTTGCCACTTTAGTACGTTTTCCTCAGCAATTAGCTTGATAAATTACTTTAGAAGAGAGATTCTTGCTTTGAAAACTAATATTTTCCAGATTAAGATAGAGAGATTCGTGCAGTAGGTGCAAAGAATTGCTTACCTTCTTCATTCATATTAGTAAACTAATCTTGATAGTGCAAAAAGCTGACGCAGATACTTTCAAAAGTGATTACTGGGAGAAATAAAATTAATGAAATCTATTAATTAAAGTATTTATGAGAAAATGAGTTTAAATTTTTTAAATGCTACATATTTTTCATTTTTGTATGCATTAGTCAATAAATTAAGATCGTAACATGTGATGCGACCCACCGAACACCAAAAATTGGAAAAAACTCATTTTGTCAAGAATGGGATTCGAACCCATGCCCTTTCGGACCAGTACCTGAAACTGGCGCCTTAGACCAACTCGGCCATCTTGACGTTGGTGGTAGGCTCCGCATTTATTTAGTTTAATTATTACCAATTAAAATATTGTGAGCACTTGATAAGATAAATTCATCCATACTCTAAGACACAGGTTAACAGAAGAAAGATAAATTTTATGAAGAACGAGTGCACTTGTTGGCTATGGCCAAAATTAATTCTTTTATTCTTTTCTACTTTATTGATAATCTCTTTTATTCTTTTCTACTTTATTGATAATCAATCATTCTGTTGTATTTGTCTAGATAAAAACTTGTAAAATGAGAGACAATAATAATCAATTTACATGTGATAATGTTTAAATGTATCTTTTTTTTTTTTTTAATAAAGAAGTTCTTTTTTCCTTGGTTTTCTTTGGTTTTGGTATGACATGTGAACCAAAACTTTTGGCTAACATGGATCGGGTGAACGAAATAGACCCACGAAAGTGATGACACAGATTCAAAGAATATGGAATGCTCATCAATCATCATAGAACATGGAGCTAGATTAGCTTTTTTTTATTAGATCATAATCTTCACTAGTGCTGTGCTGCTTTGGAAAATTTTAGTCTTCATTTTGTTTTCTGAAGCATTACAATAAAATGCAAAATTGTATAAGCTTCTGACAGCATAAAAAATTGATTGTAATTCATAATTAGTTACTAAGACCTCTTCTCTGATGATGATCACATATCATTCATCATTTCATTGACAAGGATTCAATGCTGATATGAGTTTTGTCGTGGATCTTATAAAAAAAAAGATGTGATTTATAATTAGATAATTAAATCTCAACTTTAAAATATTATAAATACATTCAACGAAGGCCTTCGGCTACCAAAACAAAACAAGTTCTACTAACTTCAACACTTAGAGCGAGGTTTATTTGCATATTATGAAGAAGCTGGAAAATTCATGCACCACAACCTGCACCGCAACCGCCGCCACAACCAGCGGTGCAGCCGGCACCGTAAAGGTTGGAATCATCGGCTGAAGAAGTTTTTCCTTTGGATGCACCTTCTGCACAAGCAAAGATTATGGCTGGTAATAGAGAAAGAGTGAGCAAAGCTGCTAAGATGAACACACAAGCTCTTGCCAGACCATCAGCAGCACCTTCTCCATTCACAGTGATGATATACTCTGTCAATAATTGTCTCACCATCTACTCTATCTCTCTGTGATGATCACTAATGATAAGCTTTGTGTGTGGGGAAGTGAGCTTCTCCTACAACAAAGGCTTTTTTATAGAAGCCCTAAGTCAATGAGTCAAGCAATAAATGTGGCTCTGATATAATTGCACATGTAAAACTTTATACTTTTATAAAATTCATAATCCTAAGTGTCCTCAATACTGTCGTTGTCGTATACTATTTGCTCAAAATTCTAATTTTTCTGTTATACTTAAAACGTCGAAATCTTTTATTATATTACCTATCCAAAATTTTGCGTGTGTACAATATATCATAATTTAAAATTTAGATTCAGTACTGAACTGAGTTTTTTGCTAACCTTTTAAAAAGACACATTTGTTAGTTATTGAATAAGAATATAAAACTAATTAAATCTTAGTCATATATTACTATAGATGCATATGTAGTAAAAAATTATAAAGAGTTGAGCAGAAGCGCTACACAGCTCAACATTAAATCCAAATCTCACAATTTGAGAGTCAACAGTAAAAAATTAAAGTTCTAACTAAAAGATTAGTTTTCAATATATAAAGAGCCTTGAGAATTTATAACTAACAATAGCTAAATTGTAGTTGTTTTTCTAATGAATTTGACATATGAAAAAAGTTCAGAACTCGAAACATTATACTTATAATTTTGTTTTGTACCTTGTGGCACAGTATCTCAACTCCAAAGAGAAGAAATTAAATAGTGGCTTTAAGGTCCAAAACCACTTGATCTCAATCTCTCTCAAACTATTTTAGGATTTTTTTAAAAAAAAAAAAAACTTCATTGATTCGTCTTGCTTGCACTTGAATTGGCAGACATAACCATCGGAATTTTGACAATGGAGGTGGTGGGGTCAACACAGCCACTCTTTCTATGCATGCACATATGAAACTTTAATGATGGTTGGCAGCGCATTTACCCCCACTCTTTCTTGTCACAGTCTTGGTCAATAATAAAATTCTAAGAAACAGTGTTTTTTTTTTTTCCTTCACCTAAAAGAGAATGAATTTGTAAATCTGTTTTTACATGAAAGTTTGTGGTAATGCACTAACAACCAACAAATATTGGCCACGATCTTCATTCTTTAATATTCATAATTATTAAATCAAAGACCTCAACTGTTTTTTCCCCTTCTCTGATCTTGCCCTGGGAAGGCTAAAACTAGGCCAGTCTCATCTCATCCTTTATTTACTTGTGAAAAGGGTTTAAATAAACCTTATTAAAATTGCAACTATTTGCCATAGTGGGGGTTGTATTATAGCCTAGAAAAGAATAATATTACAATAATATTAATTGCATCGTGAGAGGGATTAAGAATTAGTTTTTGCTTCTATTATTGTAGAAGTTCGATCGAAAGGGTTCTGTATCATGCTATAATTGTACTTTCATTTTCCTCCATGTGTTTTCTAATTTTTATTTATTTATTTATTTTTTTTTGTCTTTGTTTCATTGGAGCATCAAAGGACAAAAAAGGTGCCACTTGTAAGTTCTAGATCTAAATTAAGATTGGAATTTAACGAAATGGCACCCACTTATGACAAGAGTAGTAATAGGAATTAACTAATTAATAACATTTATCCTTAAATGATAGTCTAGTTGGTTGGCCTCTAATCGTAAAAGTAAGAGGTTAGCATGTTCGATTACAAGGAATAATTTAATATTCACAGTGAGATGGGATAGCGTATGTATGATTGAAAAAAAGGTAAATATTAACTGATGACCATTTGCAAAATATTTAAATGTGCGCTGAAGGTTATGAACATCACTGCTATATATTCTGTCTGGGCAGGAAAAACAGTAGACCTAACAAAACAATTTTGTCGTTTTAATTAATTGTTCGAGACATTTTGTTATTTCAGTGGATAATAAATCACTTAACTATATAGTATTGGAATAATGCTACGATTACGTAGTTGTAAAACATAGTTTTGTTTATACTTGGTATTCGACGTGTCATTAATTTCTTGATAAATGATGTGATGTTATCATATTAATAGTTAAAAAATTAATTATTGGGGCTGTGATAGAATATTTAGATTTCTAACAAATTAATTATTGGAGCTGGGATAAAATATTTAGATTTCTAACTTAAAAGATTAGTCTTTTAAAGTGATGTATCATTTCCTTTTTTTCTTATCAATGTGGGACAACTCAACATCTTAACAATTAAAACTATCATCATCGGGGATGTCAGTGACCCATTTATCTAACATTGAGTCCACCACATCTCGACTATTAGAGTTGGCTCTAATACCACTTCTTGGGATGATGGAGAGGTGATCCATTTTAATAATATTGAGTCTATCACATCTTGGCTATTAAGATCGTGCTCTAATGCTAGTTACCTGTTAGGGGATGACTTATAATATCTACGTTTCCAATCCGAAAGATAAATTTATTAGCTAAGTAATTCATTATATATTTAAGCCATATCATCCATTTTCTAATCAATATGAGACCACTCAACACTAAATATTTTCAACATAAAAGTCTTTTCGAAACTATTTATTTCGCTCAATTTACCAGTGTACATATGGTTAGAGTTGAAAATGATCAAGCCCTTTACGCCAAGATTAATTGCATATAAAATGGCCTCATTTTACTAATTTTTCTGAAAATTCTGTTTCTCCTTACTTATTAGGTCATATGTTAAGGCTTGTAGTTGCATATTAGCAAATAAAAATTACATAGAAACAAAGTACATATTTACACACCATATACACATTTATACGTATCTTACAATATCCATGAAATGGATCAATCTGTATTTTTCGAATAGTAAATAACACATAATTCAACTGTAACGTGAGCAGTAACAACTTCGATTATGTGGCTTAATTCTCTTTAACAGGCCCTCTTGGAATCTTGTTAAGAAACTGAGAATTAAACCTTCTGAACATCTTCTTCATTCGACGGAATTCTCTGTCAGCAATATAATCAACGTGTTCATCGTATCGGTCATACAGAAACGGCACCGTTAAAATGCAGATAAAACCTTCAGGCACACGAAAAAAGAAACCATATTATTAGTCCACACTGCCCCAAAATTTCAATAATCATATGTGTACATTATTGAATTATAGTGGCAAATTCTTACCAAGATAAAGGAGATTTAAGAAGCTGAAGTAAGTTCCAATCACGGAAAAAATATACAGAATGGCTATTACCTGTAGCATAATATATAAGAGAACATAAGTTATTTAACTGATTAATTGAATGCAAGGTCCAGTTCCAGTGGCAAGGAGCGGCCTTCCTAGGATTCAGGTCTTGGATTCCAGCTTCAATCGGGACGTAAGTTATTAATAAAAAGAAAATAACTCGTTAATAAATTTTTTGAAGGAAGCTCCTCAGTTTTATGGCAATACCAGAATGAAGAGTCCCGGATCTTTTCCACATGCCACGTCGAGGAGCTTTGACAGGATTTTATTGAATCTTACTCGTAAAGTTGAAGCAACCTCTCTGAATGTTGATTCCCGTAATATTACTTCCGGGATTTGGGGAGGTTTCCTGAGAATTTATAATTCAAATGTCAATATTTATAGGCAAAAAAAAAAAAAAAAAAAAATCATTGTTACGAATGGTATAGTTTGTGAAGTAATAAATAGATAGATACCAATTGAAAAATTCTGCGCCCTTAGACCATATAAAGAGTGCAAGCATTGATGTGATGGAAATGTGACAGAGCAAGGTCACAAAATTGTACTCCACAACCTCAAACAGGAACCAAATCACTGTCATTCCAATCAAAAGCGAGGCTGACACCGTTATGTTCTTCCATAGCAAGACATCCGCGACTGTGAATTATGTGAATCCAATCATCAAAATTAATAATGCGCACAAACAAAATGACATTTTGAAATTAAATAAAAATTAAAACACACGCACGCACGCACGCATATATGTAAAGTACCTTTTCCTCCTCCGAGAATGTCATGTATTGGCTTTTGGCTCCCCAACAACCTCGGAGGGCGTGGCCGTGGGGTGGTTCGCGACGGACGCGAGGGTTCGTTGTCGGACTCGGATGATGATGTGTAAATCGGCATGGCTGTTTCGTTATGTTAATTATAGGCTAATTAATTTTGTGTGCTGGTGAATGGTGATGTTGATTTATTTTGCACCAGTATCAGTAATATGCATATATATATATATATATACAAGGAGATGGCATATATGTGGGTTTTGTAGCTAGGCTTGGTAGCAAGTAATGCAGAGAACAAAGTAAGGAATGGCTTGGAGCTTCGCATTGAAGGTTGCTTTGCATGCCCGCTTCTACAAATCAGAAAGACTGCAGATCTTTTCATAAAAGCCTTCATTAGTTTAATTAGCAAATGCTTGCATAAAGTTTACATGCCCATCTTGATCTAATTAAAAGCGTACCACTTGAGAGAAGAATAACTTTAAGCTAGCAGCATCTTGATGACTAGCTAGCTCCACGCACTGTTTTGTCAATTATCTGGACCTTTTTCAGGGGACATTATTGATGTGTGATCAAGGCTGAAGTTGATTAACTTGAAACTATATATGTAAAGTTTGAATGCCCAAATGACAAAAAAACTTGCTAATTTCGCTCCACATTTTAGAGTTAATTTTGTCTTTAATTCAACATTTGAAGAACATCATTGGTAATTGATCAGTCTGTTTGAGTCGATTTATTTCCAAAGAATCGCTTCCTTGATGAAAATGATTAAAATTGGCGACAATACATCTAGAAATCACTGGTATGTAAAAGTTGATTGTACCGGAAATCACTTTTGGTTTTGGGGTTTGATGGATTCTATTATTGTGAATATTTGCAACATACAGTTTCTTCTACGATAAGTCAAATAAAAGAATGAACAATGTGGACTAACTAGTGGCTAGGCCTAGCTAGTTAAACGACGGTGGGGTTGGCAAAATCCGGGTCCAGATTTGGGTATCGCAATGTTTGTTTGGATCCGGTCTGGATGTAATTTCTAGGCATTCGGGTCAGGGTTTTTAATTCGGGTTTTTGTACTCGGATTTTGTATTTTTAATATTATATATATATATATATATATAATGGGCTTAATATATTATCCCAGTACTGGAACTGGGGCCCGCACCCAATGTGGTGACTCCTGTAAGGCCGATGTGGGGTCAGTTGTTCTGGCATAACGTGGAGACGTTACCTGGTTTGGTCCGGGTGGTGCTTAAGTATAAAGTAGCGCCTTCCCCTAACAGCTTAAGCTTTTAGGGCGAGTGGTAAGCGCCTTAAGTGGTATCAGAGCCGGCCAGGGTTCGAAGCTCGGGGGGGAGGAATGGGCTTAATATATTATCCCAGTACTGGAACTGGGGCCCGCACCCAATGTGGTGACTCCTGTAAGGCCGATGTGGGGTCAGTTGTTCTGGCATAACGTGGAGACGTTACCTGGTTTGGTCCGGGTGGTGCTTAAGTATAAAGTAGCGCCTTCCCCTAACAGCTTAAGCTTTTAGGGCGAGTGGTAAGCGCCTTAAGCCTATTTCCTTCTGGTATCAGAGCCAAGGGGAGGATTGTGTAAAGCAGTCTAGAATTTTGTGTTTAAAGACTTGTGTTTTATTTTGAAGTTTTGTTTTTGTGGTGAATTTTTACTGGTAGTAAGTCCCGTCCAAGGATAAGTTTTCCGTCTAGGGTCAGAAACCATACCCTTGTAGCCATTCGACCAAACCAAAGATAGATCATAGGTTTTTACCCATGAATCCTCTACACCGTAGAGCATCGTCCTTTCTAGCTCTTCTTCCTAAAGACTAGTGATTCAATGCATGTTTTGAGTTCAGAAGAATTCGTTATTGAGAACTTTTATAAAGCATTATATTGTTGGGAACTTCCAAAATTTTCCAATGAAAAGATTTACAAAACAAAAATGCTCGATCTTTTAAAACATGATTATATAATAAAAACTGAAGAAAGAGACATAACTCTTTCAAAGCCTTTTGAAACAATTCATTTGTTTTCGGAAAAATCTTTAAAGAAGTTAAAAGAAAAGAATTTCAAATACATTCATATTGGTTTGATCCAAGTAGAATAAAACCCTTGACCAAAGAAGGCTTGGATACTTATCCTTGTCATCCTCGAGATGGTCGATTCATCTCTTTTGATGATTCTTTACTAAGTAGTATCGAATCTAGTCTATGCAAAGGTCCCATATCTTTTGATTGTTATCCAAATATAACAATCTCTCTTAAAGACAAGAATATTTTAAAAAGCATGATTTTGCAAATCCAAACTCACAATTACAATATGATTGAAGGGTCTATCCCAGTTGCATTAATTTTTAAAATTTCTTACAAAGCCATGATTTCTGCATTTAGCACACAACATAAATATCAGTCAAAAAGAGATGAAACCCTTCTCTTGCAGACTGACCTGTCCAAAGCAAACATGGTCATTCCAAAACCAATCCGATGGAAAGATGTCAATCTTCCAGAGGAATGGATACTAGAGGGAGCCGCTCCACCAGCGATTCCAAAACAACTTGAGCCAAATACAGAGTTGCAAAATGTGACTCAGTATTCCGACGGTAAAGTCAAATTATCATTCAGAAGATCTGCCTCACATAGATTTTCTGATAAAGAGTCGTGCTCAAGCATTCCTTCACTAGAAAGGAAATTCACAAAAATACCTTCTGTTATAAATCTTCCATATCAAAGTCAACCTAGGTTTTCCACTTCGGATGTACCTAGCTCCTCCATCCGTTACATCATGACTATGCCACAAGTGTTCCCATCCTATATACACTAGTAGTCAACATGTACAAAGACAGAAGAGAAGGAACCTTCTCCTCCAACATCTCCTACGTTTCAATCGTCATCACAGAAAATGTCATCAATGTCATTGAAAAAGAATTTGAATTAGATAAAGCTTTTCTGCATAATGATTTTTATTCAAAAATAAATAAAGAAAAAAGAACTTGGTTTTTTAAACATTTTCTAAACCAAAGAAAAGAAATCCAACAAACTTATTATGAATTTGTGAATTTTCATAAAGTTCATATATTGTTTTTTGATTGGTTCGAAATATATTCTTCTGAGAACAATATTGATTATCCTTTTAAAGAGTCAAACCCTATCACTATCAGGAAGAAAATTCCTGAATGGAAACTTTCTGATAATGATAGAACAATAGAGTCTGATCATCCACCTCTTAGGAGTATAATCATAGATCATGGTGAACCTCCTGTTGAGATTAGAGCATCCCCTTACAAAATCCCAAGACCAAATGATACTGATGCGAATTTAAGTAGTATTATCCAACAGAATAATTTCTGTAATACTAACTTAAATACAATTGGTAAGCAATTGGCTCGTATAGAAAACCAGTTTCAAAAATCTTCCATCACTATTTCTTCCACTACTATCCAACCAAAATCGGATGTTGACAAAAAGCTTAAGGAACCTATTTTCAAACCTTTTCAGGTTTCGAAAACTAGCCAAAAGCTTGTTCAAGAGTCAAAATCAGATTTTGCTAAAGCCATTAGAGAACAACTAGATAGGATAGAAGCTGCTTCTTCCTCATCTAGCAAAGTTCAGATTGCCCCAGATACTCCCCAGTCTAGCAAGATTGGAGTATTAGAAAAAGATGACCAAACTTCTATAGCCTCCTCGGATATAGAAGCCTTCAAAGAAGAACCTTCTACTCCTAAAGCCAACAAAATCCATTGGGAATTAGCACTTCCCACTGTCAAAACTCCACCAGATCTAGCAATAGATAATAGACCTAGTGCATTAAATCAATCCAGATATAATGCATCCTCAGTCTATGAGTGGAATATTGACGGCATGTCAGAGTACAATATCCTCGGATTGTTGCAACAAATGACTATGGCAGCCAATGCCTATAAAACCCAAGCAGGAACTTCTGATCGTGCCATATCAGAAATCCTAATTGCCGGTTTTACTGGTCAATTAAAGGGATGGTGGGATCATCTTCTCACTATTCAGCAACAATTTGACATTCTAAATTCCGTTCAAAAAGATGAAAATGGAGCCTCTATTCTTGATGAGTTCAACAACCCTATTCAGGACGCTGTTGCTACTCTTATCCTAACCATTTCCCTCCATTTCATCGGTGATCCTTCACACCTCCGTGATAAAAACGCTGAGTTACTACATAATTTGAGATGTAGGAAACTTAGTGAATTCCAAAGTTACAAAACCTCTTTCCTTACCAGACTATTTCTAAGGGATGATGCAAATCATACTACTTGGAAAGAAAAATTTCTTGCTGGTTTACCTACCCTATTAGGAGAAAAAGTAAGAAATTCCATCAAAGCCCTTTACGATAACCGTATTCCTTATGATGAGCTAACCTACGGTGAGCTTGTCAGTTTTGTCAATAAGGAAGGTTTAAAGATTTGTCAAGATTTGAAATTACAGAAACGTCTTAAGTGGGAACTTAAGAAGTCTAAACAAGAATTAGGCGGTTTCTGTAAACAATTCAATTATGACCCTTTTAAAACTTCCTTTTCCAAAGATTGTAATGGAGAGTGTTCTACAAAACCTCGCAAGAAACATTACAAATCTAAACATTTCAGAAAACCCTTTCGAGATTTTAGAAAACTTCCTTATAAGAAACCTTCGAGGCCTTATAAGAGACCCAGTTTTTCTAAAAAGAAAGAGTTTAAAGCCAAACCAAATGCTCCATTCAATTTCAAAGAAGCCACATGTTTCAAATGTGGTATGAAAGGTCATACTGCAAAATTTTGCAGGATGAACAAAAGACTCCATGAGCTTGACCTCAATGAGGACATCCTTTCCAAAATAGCCCCTCTCCTCGTCGAAACTTCTGATTCTGAGTCTTCTATGTCAGGAGACAGTGATCCCTACCAAGTTGATGAGCTATTTGATTCTGATGACTCTGCATCTAGCAGTAGCGAATCAAATCGATTCATTTTAAAGAAAATCAATGTTTTGACTAAAGACCAAGAAACTTTTCTTGAACTTGTAAAGCATATTTCTGATCCGAATCTTCAAAAGGAATATCTTGATAGACTTTTGAAAACATTGGATTTCAATAAAGCCGAGACTTCTAAAGTCCCAATTGTCAAAAAGAATTCTTATGATCTTACTCAGATTTTGGATAAAAAGAAAACAAAAAAGACGATTCCTAATATCCAAGATCTTCAGAAAGAGATAAAAGAAATCAAAAATGAAATCAAAGATTTAAAAGAAAAACAAAAAAGTGATTCTGATATTATCCAACTTCTTTTACAAAAACAATTGCAGGATAATTCAGACAATGAATCTAATCCTGATGATGGTGATGATATTAAAGTAGAAAACATCGAGTCTGTACCCAATGATTTTCTATTTGTTTTAA
>JAUJEM010000387.1:0-27102 GCA_030448935.1 Citrus cavaleriei | reverse complement strand
CGTCCAGCGGAAAAAGGCCACAAAAGCGGGTGGGCTATAGCGGGTGGGCTTGGGGGGGGGCTGGGGCTGGCCAACCGTCGTCCGCCGGACTCGGAATGGCGCGAGACTTTGCGAGGGCCCTCCGTGTGCCAAAAATAGGCGCGGGCACAGCCGCGCCAAAAATAACCGCCCGAAGGCCGGGCGCCAAGTTCGTCCAGCGGAAAAAGGCCACAAAAGCGGGTGGGCTATAGCCTTGGGGGTGGGGCTGGCCAACCGTCCGCGGACTCGGAATGGCGCGAGACTTTGCGAGGCGCCTCCGTGTGCCAAAAATAGGCTGCGGGCACAGCCGCGCCAAAAATACCCGCCCGAAGGCCGGGCGCCAAGTTCGTCCAGCGGAAAAAGGCCACAAAAGCGGGTGGGCTATAGCCTTGGGGGTGGGGCTGGCCAACCGTCCGCCGGACTCGGAATGGCGCGAGACTTTGCGAGGGCCTCCGTGTGCCAAAAATAGTCCGCGGGCACAGCGCGCCCAAAATAACTGCCGGAAGGCTGGGGCACTAAGTTACGTCAGCGGAAAAAGTACAAAAAAGGGTGGGCTATAGCCTTGAGAAGTGGGCTGGCCCAACTTGATCGCCCCGGACTCGAATGGCGCAGGACTGCGAGGGGCCTCCGTGTCCCAAAAAATAGGCCGCAGGCACAGCCGCGCTAAAAAATAACAGCCAAGGCCCGGGCGCCAAGTTCGTCAAGCGGAAAAGGCCACAAAACGGGTGGGCTATGGCCTAGGGGTTGGGGCTGGCCAACCGTCAACGGACTTGGGATGGCGCGAGAGACTTTACGAGGGCCCTCCGTGTGCCAAAAATAGGCCTTGGACACCAACTGCGTAAAAAGCTAACCACCCGAAGGCGGGGCGCCAACCGTCCAGCGGAAAAAGGCCACAAAAGCGGGTGGGCTATAGCCTTGGGGGTGGGGGCTGTAGCCGCCTTGAGGGTGGGGCTGGCCAACCGTCCGCGGACTCGGAATGGCGCGAGACTTTGCGAGGCCTCCGTGTGCCAAAAAAAATAGGCCCTTGCACAGCCGCGCCCAAAATACCCGCCCAAAGGCCGGGCGCCAAGTTCGTCCAGCGGAAAAAGGCCACAAAAGCGGGTGGGCTATAGCGCTATAGCCTTGGGGGTGGGGCTGGCCAACCGTCCGCCGGACTCGGAATGGCGCGAGACTTTGCGAGGGCCTCCGTGTGTACCAAAAATAGGCCGCGGGCACAGCCGCGCCCAAAATAACCGCCCGAAGGCCGGGCGCCAAGTTCGTCCAGCGGAAAAAGGCCACAAAAGCGGGTGGGCTATAGCCTTGGGGGTGGGGCTGGCCAGCCGTCCGCCCGGACTCGGAATGGCGCGAGAGTTTGAGGCGCCTCCGTGTGCCAAAAATAGGCCGCAGGCACAGCCGCGCCAAAAAATACCGCCCGAAGCAGGCGCCAAGTTCGTCCAGCGGAAAAAGGCCAAAGCGGGTGGGCTATAGCCTTGGGGGTGGGGCTGGCCAACCGTCCGCCCCGGACTCGGAATGGCGCGAGACTTTGCGAGGGGACTCCGTGTGCCAAAAATAGGCCGCGGGCACAGCCGCGGCCCAAAATAACCGCCCGAAGGCCGGGGCACCAAGTTCGGCAAGCGGAAAAGGGCAACAACAGCGGGTGGGCTATAGCCTTGGGGGTGGGGCAGGCCAACCGTCCGCCGGACTCGGAATGGCGCGAGACTTTGCGAGCGGCCTCCGTGTGCCAAAAATAGGCCGCGGGCACAGCCGCGCCCAAAAATAACCGCCCGAAGGCCGGGGCGCCAAGTTCGTCCAGCGGAAAAAGGCCACAAAAACGGGTGGGCTATAGCCTTGGGGGGTGGGGCTGGCCAACTTCGTCCGCCGGACTCGGAATGGCGCGAGACTTTGCGAGGGGCCTCCGTGTGCCAAAAATAGGCCGCGGGCACAGCCGCGCCCAAAAATAACCGCCCGAAGGCGGGGCGCCAAGTTCGTCCAGCGGAAAAAGGCCACAAAAACGGGTGGGCTATAGCCTTGGGGGGTGGGGCTGGCCAGCAAATCCGCCGGACTCGGAATGGCGCGAGACTTTGCGAGGGGCCTCCGTGTGCCAAAAATAGGCCGCGGGCACAGCCGCGCCCAAAAATACCCGCCCGACGGCCGGGGCGCCAAGTTCGTCCAGCGGAAAAAGGCCACAAAAACGGGTGGGCTATAGCCTTGGGGGGTGGGGCTGGCCAACTTCGTCCGCCGGACTCGGAATGGCGCGAGACTTTGCGAGCGGCCTCCGTGTGCCAAAAACTAGGCCGCGGGCAAGGCCGCGCCAGAAAATAAGCCCCCGAAGGCCGGGCGCCAAGTTCGTCCAGCGGAAAAAGGCCACAAAAGCGGGTGGGCTATAGCCTTGGGGGGGGGCTGGCCAACCGTCCGCTGGACTCGGAATGGCGCGAGACTTTGCGAGGCGCCTCCGTGTGCCAAAAATAGGCCGCGGCCACAGACGCGCCCAAAAATACCCGCCGAAGTGCGGGGCGCCAAGTTCGTACACCGGAAAAAGGCCACAAAATCGGGTGGGCTATAGCCTTGGGGGTGGGGCTGGCCAACCGTCCGCCCGGACTCGGAATGGCGAGAGACTTTGCGAGGGCCTCCGTGTGCCAAAAATAGGCCGCGAGCACAGCCGCGCCCAAAAATACCGCCCGAAGGCCGGGCGCCAAGTTCGTCCAGCGGAAAAAGGCCACAAAAGCGGGTGGGCTATAGCCTTGGGGGTGGGGCTGGCCAACCGTCCGCGGACTCGGAATGGCGCGAGACTTTGCGAGGGCCTCCGTGTGCCAAAAATAGGCATGGGCACAGCCGCGCCAAAAATAACCGCCCGAAGGCCGGGCGCGCCAAGTTCGTCCAGCGGAAAAAGGCCACAAAAAGCGGGTGGGCTATAGCCTTGGGGGTGGGGCTGGCCAACCGTCCGCCCGGACTCGGAATGGCGCGAGACTTTGCGAGGGCCTCCGTGTGCCAAAAAATAGGCCGCGGGCACAGCAGCCGCGCCAAAAATACCCGCCCGAAGGCCGGGCGCCAAGTTCGTCCAGCGGAAAAAGGCCACAAAAGCGGGTGGGCTATAGCCTTGGGGGTGGGGGCTGGCCAACCGTCCGCCCGGACTCGGAATGGCGAGACTTGCGAGGCGCCTCCGTGTGCCAAAAATAGGCCGCGGGCACAGCCGCGCCCAAAAATACCCGCCCGAAGGCGGGCGCCAAGTTCGTCCAGCGGAAAAAGGCCACAAAAGCGGGTGGGCTATAGCCTTGGGGTGGGGCTGGCCAACCGTCCGCCCGGACTCGGAATGGCGCGAGACTTTGCGAGGCCCTCCGTGTGCCAAAAATAGGCCGCGGCACAGCCGCGCCAAAAATACCCGCCCGAAGGCCGGGCGCCAAGTTCGTCCAGCGGAAAAAGGCCACAAAAGCGGGTGGGCTATAGCCTTGGGGGTGTGGGCTGGCCAACCGTCCGCCGGACTCGGAATGGCGCGAGACTTTGCGAGCGCCTCCGTGTGCCAAAATAGGCCGCGGGCACAGCCGCGCCCAAAAATAACCGCCCGAAGGCCGGGCGCCAAGTTCGTCCAGCGGAAAAAGGCCACAAAAGCGGGTGGGCTATAGCCTTGGGGGTGGGGCTGGCCAACCGTCCGCCCGGACTCGGAATGGCGCGAGACTTTGAGGCGCCTCCGTGTGCCAAAAATAGGCCGCGGGCACGGCCGCGCCCAAAAAAACCGCCAGGAGGGCCGGGCGCCAAATTAGTCCACCCGAAAAAAGCCACAAAAGCGGGTGGGCTATAGCCTTGGGGGTGGGGCTGGCCAACCGTCCGCGGACTCGGAATGGCGCGAGACTTTGCGAGGGCCTCCTCCGTGTGCCAAAAATAGGCCGCGGGCACCGCCGCGCCCAAAAATACCCACCCGAAGGCCGGGGCGCCAAGTTCGTCCAGCGGTAAAAGGCCACAAAAGCGGGTGGGCTATAGCCTTGGGGGTGGGGCTGGCCAACCGTCCGCCGGACTCGGAATGGCGCGAGACTTTGCGAGGGGCCTCCGTGTGCCAAAAATAGGCGCGGGCACACAGCCGCGCCCAAAAATACCCGCCCGGGCCGGCGCGCAAGTTCGTCCAGCGGAAAAAGGCCACAAAAAGCGGGTGGGCTATAGCCTTGGGGGTGGGGCTGGCCAACCGTCCGCCGGACTCGGAATGGCGCGAGACTTTGCGAGCGCCTCCGTGTGCCAAAAATAGGCCGCGGGCACAGCCGCGCCAAAAATACCCCCCCGAAGGCCGGAGCGCCAAGTTCGTCCAGCGGAAAAAGGCCACAAAAAGCGGGTGGGCTATAGCCTTGGGGGTGGGGGCTGGCCAACCGTCCGCCCGGACTCGGAATGGCGCGAGACTTTGCGAGGGCCTCCGTGTGCCAAAAATAGGCCGCGGGCACAGCCGCGCCCAAAAATAACCCCCGAAGGCCGGGCGCCAAGTTCGTCCAGCGGAAAAAGGCCACAAAAGCGGGTGGGCTATAGCCTTGGGGGTGGGGCTGGCCAACCGTCCCCGCCCCGGACTCGGAATGGCGCGAGACTTTGCGAGGCCTCCGTGTGCCAAAAATAGGCCGCGGGCACAGCCGCGCCCAAAATAACCCCCGAGGCCGGGCGCCAAGTTCGTCCAGCGGAAAAAGGCCACAAAAGCGGGTGGGCTATAGCCTTGGGGGTGGGGCTGGCCAACCGTCCGCCGGACTCGGAATGGCGAGAGACTTTGCGAGGCGCCTCCGTGTGCCAAAAATAGGCATGGGCACAGCCGCGCCCAAAAATACCCCCCGAAGGCCGGGCGCCAAGTTCGTCCAGCGGAAAAAGGCCACAAAAGCGGGTGGGCTATAGCCTTGGGGGTGGGGCTGCTGGCCAACCGTCCGCCGGACTCGGAATGGCGAGACTTTGAGGCGCCTCCGTGTGCCAAAAATAGGCCGCGGGCACAGCCGCGCCCAAAATACCCGCCCGAAGGCCGGGCGCCAAGTTCGTCCAGCGGAAAAAGGCCACAAAAAAGCGGGTGGGCTATAGCCTTGGGGGTGGGGCTGGCCAACCGTCCGCGCGGACTCGGAATGGCGCGAGACTTTGCGAGGGCCTCCGTGTGCCAAAAATAGGCCGCGGGCACAGCCGCGCCCAAAAATACCCGCCCGAGGCGGGCGCCAAGTTCGTCCAGCGGAAAAAGGCCACAAAAGCGGGTGGGCTATATAGCCTTGGGGGTGGGGCTGGCCAACCGTCCGCCGGACTCGGAATGGCGCGAGACTTTGCGATGGGCCTCCGTGTGACAAAAATCGACCGCGGGCCCAGCCGCGCCCAAAAATACAAGCCCGAAGGCCGGGGCACCACGTTCTTCCAGCGGAAAAATGCCACAAAAACCGGTGGGCTATAGCCTTGGGGGTGTGGGCTGGCCAACCGTCCGCCCGGACTCGGAATGGCGCGAGAGACTTTGCGAGGCGCCTCCGTGTGCCAAAAATAGGCCGCGGGCACAGCCGCGCCCAAAAAAACCCGCGCGAAGCCCGGGGCGCCACGTTCGTCCGGCGGGCAAAGGCCCCACCGGCGGGTGGGCTATAGCCTTGGGGTGGGGGCTGGCCAACCGTCCGCCCGGACTCGGAATGGCGCGAGACTTTGCGGGCGCCTCCGTGTGCCAAAAATAGGCCGCGGGCACAGCCGCCCAAAATACCCCGCCCGAAGGCCGGGGCGCCAGTTCGTCCAGCGGAAAAAGGCCACAAAAGCGGGTGGGCTATAGCCTTGGGGGTGGGGCTGGCCAACCGTCCGCCCGGACTCGGAATGGCGCGAGACTTTGCGGCCCTCCGTGTGCCAAAAATAGGCATGAGGCACAGCCGCGCCAAAAATACCCGCCCGAAGGCCGGGCGCCAAGTTCGTCCAGCGGAAAAAGGCCACAAAAGCGGGTGGGCTATAGCCTTGGGGGTGGGGCTGGCCAACCGTCCGCCGGACTCGGAATGGCGCGAGACTTTGCGGGTCGCCTCCGTGTGCCAAAAATAGGCCGCGGGCACAGCCGCGCCAAAAATACCCGCCCGAGGCGGGCGCCAAGTTCGTCCAGCGGAAAAAGGCCACAAAAGCGGTGGGCTATAGCCTTGGGGGGGTGGGGCTGGCCAACCGTCCGCCCGGACTCGGAATGGCGCGAGACTTTTGCGAGGCGCCTCTCCGTGTGCCAAAAATAGGCCGCGGCACAGCCGCGCCCAAAAATACCCGCCCGAAGGCCGGGCGCCAAGTTCGTCCAGCGGAAAAAGGCCACAAAAGCGGGTGGGCTATAGCCTTGGGGGTGGGGCTGGCCAACCGTCCGCCGGACTCGGAATGGCGCGAGACTTTGCGAGGCCTCCGTGTGCCAAAAATAGGCGCGGGCACAGCCGCGCGCAAAAATACCCGCCGAAGGCCGGGCGCCAAGTTCGTCCAGCGGAAAAAGGCCACAAAAGCGGGTGGGCTATAGCCTTGGGGGTGGGGCTGGCCAACCGTCCGCGGACTCGGAATGGCGCGAGACTTTGCGAGGGCCTCCGTGTGCCAAAAAATAGGCCGCGGGCACAGCCGCCCAAAAATACCCGCCCGAAGGCCGGGCGCCAAGTTCGTCCAGCGGAAAAGGCCACAAAAAGCGGGTGGGCTATAGCCTTGGGGGTGGGGCTGGCCAACTTCATCCGCCGGACTCGGAATGGCGAGACTTTGCGAGGCGCCTCCGTGTGCGAAAAATATGCCGCGGGCGCCGCCGCGCCCGAAAAATACCCGCGCGAAGGCGGGCGCCAAGTTCGTCCAGCGGAAAAAGGCCACAAAAAGCGGGTGGGCTATAGCCTTGGGGTGTGGGGCCTGCCAACTTCGTCCACCGGACTCGGAATGGCGGGAGACTTTGCGAGGCGCCTCCGTGTGCTAAAAAAAGGCCGCGCGCAAAGCCGCGCCCAAAAATAACCGCCCGAAGGCCGGAGCGCCAAGTTCGTCCAGCGGAAAAAGGCCACAAAAACGAGTGGGCTATAGCCTTGGGGGGAGGGGCTGGCCAACTTCGTCCGCCGGACTCGGAATGGCGAGACTTTGCGAGCGCCTCCGTGTGCCAAAAATAGGCCGCGGGCACAGCCGCGCCCAAAAATACCCCCCGAAGGCCGGGCGCCAAGTTCGTCCAGCGGAAAAAGGCCACAAAAGCGGGTGGGCTATAGCCTTGGGGGTGGGGCTGGCCAACCGTCCGCGGACTCGGAATGGCGCGAGACTTTGCGAGGCGCCTCCGTGTGCCAAAAATAGGCCCTTGGGCACAGCCGCGCCCAAAATACCCGCCCGAAGGCCGGGCGCCAAGTTCGTCCAGCGGAAAAAGGCCACAAAAGCGGGTGGGCTATAGCCTTGGGGGTGGGGCTGGCCAACCGTCCGCCGGACTCGGAATGGCGCGAGACTGCGAGGCGCCTCCGTGTGCCAAAAATAGTCCGCGGTCACAGCCGCGCCCAAAAATAACCGCCCGAAGGCCGGGCGCCAAGTTCGTCCAGCGGAAAAAGGCCACAAAAAGCGGGTGGGCTATAGCCTTGGGGGTGGGGCTGGCCAACTACGTCCGCCGGAACCGTAAGGGCGCTAGACTTTGCGAGGGCCCTCCGGGTGCCAAAAATTGGCCACGGCCAACGCCGCGCCCAAAATTACCTGCCCGAGGCCGGGGCGCCAAGTTCGTCCAGCGGAAAAAGGCCACAAAAGCGGGTGGGCTATAGCCTTGGGGGTGGGGCTGGCCAACCGTCCGCCGGACTCGGAATGGCGCGAGACTTTGCGAGCGCCTCCGTGTGCCAAAAATAGGCCGGGCACAGCCGCGCCCAAAATACCCGCCCGAGGCCGGGCGCCAAGTTCGTCCAGCGGAAAAAGGCCACAAAAGCGGGTGGGCTATAGCCTTGGGGGTGGGGCTGGCCAACCGTCCGCCGGACTCGGAATGGCGCGAGACTTTGCGAGGCGCCTCCGTGTGCCAAAAATAGGCCGCGGGCACAGCCGCGCCAAAAATACCCGCCCGAGGCCGGGCGCCAAGTTCGTCCAGCGGAAAAAGGCCACAAAAGCGGGTGGGCTATAGCCTTGGGGGTGGGGCTGGCCAACCGTCCGCCGGACTCGGAATGGCGCGAGACTTTGAGGCGCCTCCGTGTGCCAAAAATAGGCCGCGGGCACAGCCGCGCCCAAAAATACCCGCCCGAAGGCCGGGCGCCAAGTTCGTCCAGCGGAAAAAGGCCACAAAAGCGGGTGGGCTATAGCCTTGGGGGTGGGGCTGGCCAACCGTCCGCGGACTCGGAATGGCGAGACTTTGCGAGGCGCCTCCGTGTGCCAAAAATAGGCCGCGGGCACAGCCGCGCCCAAAAATACCCGCCCGAAGGCCGGGCGCCAAGTTCGTCCAGCGGAAAAAGGCCACAAAAGCGGGTGGGCTATAGCCTTGGGGGTGGGGCTGGCCAACCGTCCGCCCGGACTCGGAATGGCGCGAGACTTTGCGAGGGCCCTCCGTGTGCCAAAAATAGGCCGCGGGCACAGCCGCGCCAAAAATACCCGCCCGAAGGCCGGGCGCCAAGTTCGTCCAGCGGAAAAAGGCCACAAAAGCGGGTGGGCTATAGCCTTGGGGGTGGGGCTGGCCAACCGTCCGCCGGACTCGGAATGGCGCGAGACTTGCGAGGGGCCTCCGTGTGCCAAAAAAATAGGCCGGGCACAGCCGCGCCAAAATACCCCCCGAAGGCCGGGGCGCGCCAAGTTCGTCCAGCGGAAAAAGGCCACAAAAGCGGGTGGGCTATAGCCTTGGGGGTGTGGCTGGCCAACCGTCCGCCCGGACTCGGAATGGCGCGAGACTTTGCGAGGCGCCTCCGTGTGCCAAAAAATAGGCCGCGGGCACAGCCGCGCCCAAAAATACCGCCCGAAGGCGCGCGCCAAGTTCGTCCAGCGGAAAAAGGCCACAAAAGCGGGTGGGCTATAGCCTTGGGGGTGGGGCTGGCCAACCGTCCGCCGGACTCGGAATGGCGCGAGACTTTGCGAGGCGCCTCCGTGTGCCAAAAATAGGCCGCGGGCACAGCCGCGCCCAAAAATACCCGCCCGAAGGCCGGGCGCCAAGTTCGTCCAGCGGAAAAAGGCCACAAAAGCGGGTGGGCTATAGCCTTGGGGGTGGGGCTGGCCAACCGTCCGCCCGGACTCGGAATGGCGCGAGACTTTGCGGCGCCTCCGTGTGCCAAAAATAGGCCGCGGGCACAGCCGCGCCCAAAAATACCCGCCCGAAGGCCGGGCGCCAAGTTCGTCCAGCGGAAAAAGGCCACAAAAGCGGGTGGGCTATAGCCTTGGGGGTGGGGCTGGCCAACCGTCCGCCCGGACTCGGAATGGCGCGAGACTTTGCGAGCGCCTCCGTGTGCCAAAAATAGGCCGGGCAGGCACAGCCGCCCAAAAATACCCGCCCGAAGGCCGGGCGCCAAGTTCGTCCAGCGGAAAAAGGCCACAAAAGCGGGTGGGCTATAGCCTTGGGGGTGGGGCTGGCCAACCGTCCGCCCGGACTCGGAATGGCGCGAGACTTTGCGGCGCCTCCGTGTGCAAAAATAGGCCGGGCACAGCCGCGCCAAAAATACCCGCCCGAAGGCGGGGCGCCAAGTTCGTCCAGCGGAAAAAGGCCACAAAAGCGGGTGGGCTATAGCCTTGGGGGTGGGGCTGGCCAACCGTCCGCCCGGACTCGGAATGGCGCGAGACTTTGCGAGGCGCCTCCGTGTGCCAAAAAAAGGCCGCGGGCACAGCCGCGCCAAAAATACCCGCCCGAAGGCCGGGCGCCAAGTTCGTCCAGCGGAAAAAGGCCACAAAAGCGGGTGGGCTATAGCCTTGGGGGTGGGGCTGGCCAACCGTCCGCCCGGACTCGGAATGGCGCGAGACTTTGCGAGGGCCTCCGTGTGCCAAAAAAATAGGCCGCGGGCACAGCCGCGCCAAAAATACCCGCCAGAGACCGGCGCCAAGTTCGTCCAGCGGAAAAAAGGCCACCACTTCAGGTGGGCTATAGCCTTGGGGGTGGGAGCTGGCCGCCAAGTCACCAGACTCGGAATGGCGCGAGACTTTCTGGCAGCCTCCAGCATTACTAGAAGCAAAGGCCTTGAGGCATTAAGCAAATATGCTCTGCGAAAGGCGGGCGCCAAGTTCGTCAGCGGAAAAGCCCAAAAAAGTGGGTGGGCTATAGCCTTGGGAGTGGGGCTGGCCAACTAAATCCGCCGGACTCGGAATGGCGCGAGACTCGGGCGCCTCCGTGTGCCAAAAATAGACGCGGGCAAAGCCACGCCAAAAATTCCGCGCCGAAGGCCGGGCGCCCGATCGTCCAGGCGGAAAAAGGACACAAAAAGCGGGTGGGCTATAGACAGGAGGTGGGGCTGGCCAACCGTCCGCGGACTCAGAATAGCGAGACTTTCACGAGGCCCCTCCGTGTGCCAAAAATAGACGCGGGCACAGCCGCGCCCAAAATACCCGCCCGAAGGCCGGGCGCCAAGTTCGTCCAGCGGAAAAAGGCCACAAAAAGCGGGTGGGCTATAGCCTTGGGGGTGGGGCTGGCCAACCGTCCGCCGGACTCGGAATGGCGCGAGACTTTGCGAGGCACCTCCGTGTGCCAAAAAATAGGCCGCGGGCACAGCCGCGCCCAAAAATACCCGCCCGAAGGCCGGGCGCCAAGTTCGTCCAGCGGAAAAAGGCCACAAAAAGCGGGTGGGCTATAGCCTTGGGGGTGGGGCTGGCCAACTTCGTCCGCCGGACTCGGAATGGCGCGAGACTTTGCGAGGCGCCTCCGTGTGCCAAAAATAGGCCGCGGGCACAGCCGCGCCAAAAATACCCGCCCGAGGCCGGGCGCCAAGTTCGTCCAGCGGAAAAAGGCCACAAAAGCGGGTGGGCTATAGCCTTGGGGGTGGGGCTGGCCAACCGTCCGCCCGGACTCGGAATGGCGCGAGACTGCAGGCGCCTCCGTGTGCCAAAAATAGGCCGCGGTCACAGCAGTGCCCCAAGAAATAACCGCCCGAAAGGCCGGGGCACCAAGTTAGATCTGCGGAAAAAGGCCACAAAAGCGGGTGGGCTATGGCCTCGGGGGTGGGGCTGGCCAGCCAATCCGCCCCGGACTCGAATGGCGCGAGACTTTGCGGCGCACCTCCATGTACCAAAAAAATAGGCAGCAGGCACAACCCATCCCAAAAATACGCCCGAAAGGCCGGGCGCCAAGTTCGTCCAGCGGAAAAAGGCCGCAAAAGCAGGTGGGCTATGAACTTGGGGGTGGGGCTGGCCAACCGTCCGCGGACTCGGAATGGCGGCGGGAACTTTGCGGAGGCCTCCGTGAGCCAAAAATAGGCAGCAGCACAGCCGCAAAAATAGCACCCGAAGGCCGGGCGCCAAGTTCGTCCCAGCGGTAAAAGGCCACAAAAAGCGGGTGGGCTATAGCCTTGGGGGGTGGGAGCTGGCCAGCAAATCCGCCGGACTCGGAATGGCGAGAGACTTCTGCGAGCGCCTCCGTGTGCAAAAATAGACGCAGGCACAGCCAGCAAAAATACCTGCCAGGCCGGCGCCAAAAGTTCGTCTAGCAGAAAAGGCCACAAAAACAGGTGGGCTATAGCCTTGGAAGGTGGGGCTGGCCAGCAATCCGCCGGACTCGGAATGGCGCGAGACTTTCTTGAGGGGCCTCCGATGTGAAAAATAGGCTCGCAGGCTGGCAGCCTTAAAAATAGCCGCCGAAGGCCAGGCGCAAAGTTCGTCCCAGCGGAAAAAGGCCTACAAAAGGGTGGGCTATACCTTGGGGGTGGGGCTGGCCAACCAAGTCCGCCCCGGACTCGGGAATAGTGCAAGACTTTGCAGAAGCGCCTCCGTGTGCAAAAAATAGGCCGCGGCACAACCCGCGCCAAAAATACCAGCCTGAAGGGCGGGCGCCAAGTTAATCCAGCGGAAAAAGGCCCTGCAAAAGCAGGTGGGCTATAGCCTTAGGGGTGGGGCTGGCCAACCGTCAACCAGACCCGGAATCCGCCCCGGACCTCCGAATGGCCCTTGAGACTTTGCGAGCGCCTCCGTGTACCAAAAAATAGGCCGGGCACAGCCGCCAAAAAAATTACCGCCCGAAGGCCGGCGCCAAGATCGTCCAGCGGAAAAAGGCCAAAATGCCGGTGGGCTATAGCCTTGGGGGTGGGGCTGGCCAACCGTCCGCCCCATGGACTCGGAATGGCGTGAGACTTTGCGAGGCGCCTCCAAATGTGCCAAAAAATAGGCCATGGGCACAGCCGCGCCCAAAAATACCACCCGAGGCCGGGCGCCAGGTTCGTCCAGCGGAAAAAGGCCACAAAAACAGGTGGGCTATAGCCTTGGGGGTGGGGCTGGCCAATTTCGTCCGCGGACTCGGAATGGCGCGAGACTTTGCGAGGCCTCCGTGGCATGCCAAAAATGAGGCGCGGGCACAGCCGCGCCCAAAATACCCGCCCGGGCCGGGCGCCAAGTTCATCCAGCGGAAAAAGGCCACAAAAGCAGGTGGGCTATAGCCTTGGGGAGTGGGGCTGGCCAACTTTCGTCCCGCCCCGGACTCGGAATGGCGCGAGACTTTGCTTCACGAAGCACCTCCATGTGCAAAAATAGGCCGGAGGCACAGCGCGCAAAAATACCCTTGAAGGCCGGGTCGCCAAGTTCGTCCAGCGGAAAAAGGCCACAAAAAGCGGGTGGGCTATAGCCTTGGGGGTGGGGCTGGCCAACTTTTCGTCCGCGGACTCGGAATGGCGCGAGACTTTGCGGCGCCTCCGTGTGCCAAAAATAGGCGCAGGCACAGCTCAAAAATACCCGAAGGCAGGCGCCAAGGTTCGTCCAGCGGAAAAGGCCACAAAAAGCGGGTGGGCTATAGCCTTGGGGGTGGGGCTGGCCAACTTCGTCCGCCCCGGACTCGGAATGGCGCGAGACTTTTGCGAGGCGCCTCCGTGTGCCAAAAATAGGCCTTGGACACAGCCGCGTCGAAAATACCCCCCGAGGCCGGGGCGCAAGTTGCGTCCAGCGGAAAAAGGCCACAAAAACGGGTGGGCTATAGCCTTGGGGGTGGGGCTGGCCAACCGTCCGCGGACTCGGAATAGCGAGACTTTGCGGCGCCTCCGTGTGCCAAAAATTGGCGCGAGGCACAGCCGCGCCAAAAAATACCCGCCCGAAGGCGGGCGCCAAGTTCGTCCAGCGGAAAAAGGCCACAAAAGCGGGTGGGCTATAGCCTTGAGGTGTGGGGCTGGCCAACCGTCCGCCGGACTCGGAGATAGCGCGAGACTTTGCGAGCGCCTCCATGTGCCAAAAAATAGGCCGCGGGCACAGCCGCGCCCAAAATACCCGCCCGAAGGCCGGGCGCCAAGTTCGTCCAGCGGAAAAAGGCCACAAAGCGGGTGGGCTATAGCCTTGGGGGTGGGGCTGGCCAACCGTCGCGGACTCGGAATGGCGCGAGACTTTGCGAGGCGCCTCCGTGTGCCAAAAATAGGCACCGGGCACAGCCGCGCCCAAAAATACCCGCCCGAAGGCCGGGGCGCCAAGTTCGTCAGCGGAAAAAGGCCACAAAAAGCGGGTGGGCTATAGCCTTGGGGGTGGGGCTGGCCAACCGTCCGCCCCGGACTCGGAATGGCGCGAGACTTTGCGAGGCGCCTCCGTGTGCCAAAAATAGGCCGCGGGCACAGCCGCGCCCAAAATACCCGCCCGAAGGCCGGGCGCCAAGTTCGTCCAGCGGAAAAAGGCCACAAAAGCGGGTGGGCTATAGCCTTGGGGGTGGGGCTGGCCAACTTCGTCCGCCCCGGACTCGGAATGGCGCGAGACTTTGCGGCGCCTCCGTGTGCTAAAAATAGACTCCACAGCCGCGCCAAAAATACCCGCCCGAAGGCCGGGCGCCAAGTTCGTCCAGCGGAAAAAGGCCACAAAAATGGGTGGGCTATAGCCTTGAGGTGGGGGCTGGCCAACCGTCCGCCCGACTCGGAATGGTGCGAGACTGCGAAGCGCCTCCGTGTGCCAAAAATAGGCCCCGAGCACAGCCATTCCCAAAAATACCCGCCCGAGGCCGGGCGCCAAGTTCGTCCAGCGGAAAAAGGCCACAAAAGCGGGTGGGCTATAGCCTTGGGGGTGGGGCTGGCCAACCGTCCGCCCGGACTCGGAATGGCGCGAGACTGCGAGGCGCCTCCGTGTGCCAAAAATAGGCCGCGGGCACAGCCGCGCCCAAAATACCCGCCCGAGGCCGGGGCGCCAAGACCGTCCAGCGGAAAAAGGCCACAAAAACGGGTGGGCTATAGCCTTGCAGGGGTGGGGCTGGCCAACTTTCGTCCGCCGGACTCGGAATGGCGCGAGACTTTCACGGCGCCTCCGTGTGCCAAAAATAGGCCGCGGGCACAGCCGCGCTCCCAAAATACCCGCCCGAGGCCGGGCGCCAAGTTCGTCCAGCGGAAAAAGGCCACAAAAGCGGGTGGGCTATAGCCTTGGGGGGTGGGGCTGGCCAACCGTCCGCGGACTCGGAATGGCGCGAGACTGCGAGGCCCTCCGTGTGCCAAAAAATAGGCCTTGAGGGCACAGCCCAAAAATACCCGCCGAAGGCAGGCGCCAAGTTCGTCCAGCGGAAAAAGGCCACAAAAACGGGTGGGCTATAGCCTTGGGGGGTGGGGCTGGCCAACTTCGTCCGCCGGACTCGGAATGGCGCGAGACTTTGCGAGGCGCCTCCGTGTGCCAAAAATAGGCCGCGGGCACAGCCGCGCCCAAAAATACCCCCCCGAAGGCCGGGGCGCAAACTTCGTCCGGTGGAAAAAGGCCACAAAAACGGGTGGGCTATAGCTTTGGGGGGTGGGGCTGGCCAACTTCGTCCGCCGGACTCGGAATGGCGCGAGACTTTGCGAGGCGCCTCCGTGTGCCCAAAATAGGCTGCGGGCACAGCCGTGCCCAAAAATACCCGCCCGAAGGCCGGGGCGCCAAGTTCGTCCAGCGGAAAAAGGCCACAAAAACGGGTGGGCTATAGCCTTGGGGGGTGGGGCTGGCCAACTTCGTCCGCCGGACTCGGAATGGCGCGAGACTTTGCGAGGCGCCTCCGTGTGCCAAAAATAGGCCGCGGGCACAGCCGCGCCCAAAAATAACCGCCCGAAGGCCGGGGCGCCAAGTCCGACCAGCGGAAAAAGGCCACAAAAATGGGAGGGCTATAGCCTTGGGGGGTGGGGCTGGCCAACTAGATCCGCCCGGACTCGGAATGGCGCGAGACTTTGCGAGGCGCCTCCGTGCCCCAAACATAGCCCGCGCACACAGCCGTGCCCAAATCTACCCGCCAGACGGCCGGGGCGCCACGTTCGTCCAGCCTAAAATGTCCACAAAAACTGTTGGGCTATAGCCTTGGGGGGTGGGGCTGGCCAACATCGTCCGCCGGACTCGGAATGGCGCGAGACTTTGCGAGGCGCCTCCGTGTGCCAAAAATAGGCCGCGGGCACAGCCGCGCCCAAAAATACCCCCCGAAGGCCGGGGCGCCAAGTTCGTCCAGCGGAAAAAGGCCACAAAAACGGGTGGGCTATAGCCTTGGGGGGTGGGGCTGGCCAACTTCGTCCGCCGGACTCGGAATGGCGTGAGACTTTGAGGCGCCTCCGTGTGCCAAAAATAGGCCGCAGGCACAGCCGCGCCAAAAATACCCCCGAAGGCGGGCGCCAAGTTCGTCCAGCGGAAAAAGGCCACAAAAACGGGTGGGCTATAGCCTTGGGGGTGCGGCCGCCCAACTTCGTCCGCCGGACTCGGAATGGCGCGAGACTCTGCGAGGCGCCTCCGTCTGCAAAAAATAGGCCGCGGGCACAGCCGCGCCCAAAAATACCCGCCCGAAGGCCGGGGCGCCAAGTTCGTCCAGCGGAAAAAGGCCACAAAAACGGGTGGGCTATAGCCTTGCGGGGTGGGGCTGGCCAACCCCGTCCGCCGGTCTCTGAATGGCTCGAGACTTTGCGAGGCGCCTCCGTGTGCCAAAAATAGGCCGCAGGCACAGCCCGCGCCCAAAAATACCCGCCCGAAGGCAGGGCGCCAAGTTCGTCCAGCGGAAAAAGGCCACAAAAGCGGGTGGGCTATAGCCTTGGGGAGTGGGGCTGGCCAACCGTCGCGGACTGAATGGACTCGGAATGGCGCCTCCGTGTGCCTCGAGACAAAAAAATAGCTGCGAAGGCCTCCGTGTGCAAAAATAGGCCGTGTACAGCTATAGCCAAAATACCCGGGGCGGCGCAAGATCGTCCAGCGGAAAAAGGCCACAAAAACGGGTGGGCTATAGCCTTGGGGGTGGGGCTGGCCAACTTCGTCCGCGGACTCGGAATGCGCGACTTTGCGGCGCCTCCGTGTGCAAAAATAGGCCGCGGGCACAGCCGCGCCCAAAAAACCCGCCCGAGGCCGGGCGCCAAGTTCGTCCAGCGGAAAAAGGCCACAAAAAGGGTGGGCTATAGCCTTGGGGTGGGGCTGGCCAACTTCCATCCGCCGGACTCGGAATGGCGCGAGACTTTGCGAGGTCCTCCGTGTGCCAAAAATAGGCCTCCGTGGGCACAGCCGCGCCCAAAATACCCGCCGAAGGCCGGGCGCCAAGTTCGTCCAGCGGAAAAAGGCCACAAAAAGCGGGTGGGCTATAGCCTTGGGGGTGGGGCTGGCCAATTTCGTCCGCCGGACTCGGAATGGCGCGAGACTTTGCGAGGGCGCCTCCGTGTGCCAAAAATAGGCCAGGCACAGCCGCCCCAAAATACCCGCCCGAAGGCCGGGCGCCAAGTTCGTCCAGCGGAAAAAGGCCACAAAAGCGGGTGGGCTATAGCCTTGGGGGTGGGGCTGGCCAACCGTCCGCCCGACTCGGAATGGCGCGAGACTGCGAGGCGCCTCCGTGTGCCAAAAATAGGCCGCGGGCACAGCCGCGCCCAAAAATACCCCCGAAGGCCGGGCGCCAAGTTCGTCCAGCGGAAAAAGGCCACAAAAGCGGGTGGGCTATAGCCTTGGGGGTGGGGCTGGCCAACCGTCCGCGGACTCGGAATGGCGCGAGACTGCGAGGCGCCTCCGTGTGCCAAAAATAGGCGCGGGCACAGCCGCGCCCAAAAATACCCGCCCGAAGGCCGGGGCGCCAAGTTCGTCCAGCGGAAAAGGTCCACAAATACGGGGTGGCTAATCCCGTCGGTGGTGGGGCTGGCCAACGACGTCCGCAGGTCGCGGAATGGCGCGAGACTTTGCGAGGGGCCTCCGGGTGCCAAAATAGGCCGTGGGCACAGCCGCGCCAAAATATGCCCGCCCGAGGCCGGGCGCCAAGTTCGTCCAGCGGAAAAAGGCCACAAAAGCGGGTGGGCTATAGCCTTGGGGGTGGGGCTGGCCAACCGTCCGCCCGGACTCGGAATGGCGCGAGACTTTGCGAGGCGCCTCCGTGTGCCAAAAATAGGCCGCGGGCACAGCCGCGCCCAAAATACCCGCCGAGGCCGGGCGCCAAGTTCGTCCAGCGGAAAAAGGCCACAAAAGCGGGTGGGCTATAGCCTTGGGGGTGGGGCTGGCCAACTTCGTCCGCCGGACTCGGAATGGCGCGAGACTTTGCGAGGCGCCTCCGTGTGCCAAAAAATAGGCGCGGGCACAGCCGCGCCAAAAATACCCGCCCGAGGCCGGGCGCCAAGTTCGTCCAGCGGAAAAAGGCCACAAAAGCGGGTGGGCTATAGCCTTGGGGGTGGGGCTGGCCAACAATCCGCGGACTCGGAATGGCGCGAGACTTTGCGAGCGCCTCCGTGTGCCAAAAATAGGCCACGGGCACAGCCGCGCCCAAAAATACCCGCCCGAGGCCGGGCGCCAAGTTCGTCCAGCGGAAAAAGGCCACAAAAGCGGGTGGGCTATAGCCTTGGGGGTGGGGCTGGCCAACCGTCCGCCGGACTCGGAATGGCGCGAGACTTTGCGGGGCGCCTCCGTGTGCCAAAAATAGCCCTTGGCACAGCCGCGCCCAAAAATACCCGCCCGAAGGCCGGGGGCGCCAAGATTCGTCCAGCGGAAAAGGCCACAAAAGCGGGTGGGCTATAGCCTTGGGGGTGGGGCTGGCCAACTTCGTCCGCCGGACTCGGAATGGCGCGAGACTTTGCGAGGCGCCTCCGTGTGCCAAAAATAGGCCGCGGGCACAGCCGCGCCAAAAATACCCGCCGAAGGCCGGGCGCCAAGTTCGTCCAGCGGAAAAAGGCCACAAAAGCGGGTGGGCTATAGCCTTGGGGGTGGGGCTGGCCAACCGTCCGCCCGGACTCAGAATGGCGCGAGACTTTGCGAGGCGCCTCCGTGTGCCAAAAATAGGCCACGGCACAGCCGCGCCCAAAAATACCCGCCCGAGGCCGGGCGCCAAGTTCGTCCAGCGGAAAAAGGCCACAAAAAGCGGGTGGGCTATAGCCTTGGGGGTGGGGCTGGCCAACCGTCCGCCGGACTCGGAATGGCGCGAGACTTTGCGAGGCGCCTCCGTGTGCCAAAAATAGGCCGCGGGCACAGCCGCGCCCAAAAATACCCGCCCGAAGGCCGGGGCGCCAAGTTCGTCCAGCGGAAAAAGGCCACAAAAAGCGGTGGGCTATAGCCTTGGGGGGTGGGGCTGGCCAACTTCGTCCGCCGGACTCGGAATGGCGCGAGACTTTGCGAGGCACCTCCGTGTGCCAAATATAGGCCTGGGCACAGCCGCCCAAAAATACCCGCCCGAAGGCCGGGCGCCAAGGTCGTCCAGCGGAAAAAGGCCACAAAAGCGGGTGGGCTATAGCCTTGGGGGTGGGGCTGGCCAACCGTCCGCCCGGACTCGGAATGGCGCGAGACTTTGCGAGGGCCTCCGTGTGCAAAAATAGGCCATAGGCACAGCCGCGCCAAAAATACCCGCCCGAAGGCCGGGCGCCAAGTTCGTCCAGCGGAAAAAGGCCACAAAAGCGGGTGGGCTATAGCCTTGGGGGTGGGGCTGGCCAACCTCGTCCGCCCGGACTCGGAATGGCGCGAGACTTTACGAGCGCCTCCGTGTGCCAAAAATAGGCCGCGGGCACAGCCGCGCCGAAAAATATCCGCCGAAGGCCGGGGCGCCAAGTTCGTCCAGCGGAAAAAGGCCACAAAAACGGGTGGGCTATAGGCTTGGGGGGTGGGGATGGCCAACATCGTCACCAGCACTCGGAATTGCGCGAGACTTTGCGAGGCGCCTCCGTGTACCAAAAATAGGCCGCGGGCACAGCCGCGCCCAAAAAATACCCGCCCGAAGGCCGGGCGCCAAGTTCGTCCAGCGGAAAAGGCCACAAAAAGCGGGTGGGCTATAGCCTTGGGGGTGGGGCTGGCCAACCGTCCGCCGGACTCGGAATGGCGCGAGACTTTACGAGCGGCTTCCGTGTGCCAAAAATAGGCCGCGGGCACAGCCGTGCCCAAAAATACCCCCCCGATGGCCGGGCGCCAAGTTCGTCCAGCGGAAAAAGGCCACAAAAAGCGGGTGGGCTATAGCCTTGGGGGTGGGGCTGGCCAACCGTCCGCCGGACTCGGAATGGCGCGAGACTTTGCGAGCGCCTCCGTGTGCCAAAAATAGGCCTGAGCACAGCCGCGCCCAAAATACCCGCCCGAAGGCCGGGCGCCAAGTTCGATCCAGCGGAAAAAGGCCACAAAAAGCGGGTGGGCTATAGCCTTGGGGGGTGGGGCTGGCCAACCGTCCGCCGGACTCGGAATGGCGCGAGACTTTGCGAGCGCCTCCGTGTGCCAAAAATAGGCCGCGGGCACAGCCGCGCCCAAAATACCCGCCCGAAGGCCGGGCGCCAAGTTCGTCCAGCGGAAAAAGGCCACAAAAGCGGGTGGGCTATAGCCTTGGGGGTGGGGCTGGCCAACTTCGTCCGCGGACTCGGAATGGCGCGAGACTTTGCGAGGCGCCTCCGTGTGCCAAAAATAGGCCACGGGCACAGCCGCGCCCAAAAATACCCGCCCGAAGGCCGGGCGCCAAGTTCGTCCAGCGGAAAAAGGCCACAAAAGCGGGTGGGCTATAGCCTTGGGGGTGGGGGCTGGCCAACCGTCCGCGGACTCGGAATGGCGCGAGACTATACCGGCGCCTCCGTGTGCCAAAAATAGGCCGCGGGCACAGCCGCGCCCAAAATGACCCGCCCGAAGGCCGGGGCGCCAAGTTCGTCCATCGGAAAAAGGCCACAAAAATGGGTGGGCTATAGCCTTGGGGGTGGGGGAGGCCAACAAAATCCGCCGGACTCGGAATGGCGAGAGACTTTGCGAGGCGCCTCCGTGTGCAAAAATAGACCTTGAACAGCCGCGCCCAAAAATACCCGCCCGAGGCCGGCGCGCAAGTTCGTCCAGCGGAAAAAGGCCACAAAAGCGGGTGGGCTATAGCCTTGGGGGTGGGGCTGGCCAACCGTCCGCCCGGACTCGGAATGGCGCGAGACTTTGCGAGCGCCTCCGTGTGCCAAAAATAGGCGCGGCACAGCCGCGCCCAAAAATACCCCGCCCGAAGGCAGGGCGCCAAGTTCGTCCAGCGGAAAAAGGCCACAAAAGCGGGTGGGCTATAGCCTTGGGGTGGGGCTGGCCAACCGTCCGCCCGGACTCGGAATGGCGCGAGACTGCGAGGCGCCTCCGTGTGCCAAAAATAGGCCGGGGCACAGCCGCGCCCAAAAATACCCGCCCGAAGGCAGGCGCCAAGTTCGTCCAGCGGAAAAAGGCCACAAAAGCGGGTGGGCTATAGCCTTGGGGGTGGGGCTGGCCAACCGTCCGCCCGGACTCGGAATGGCGCGAGACTTTGCGAGGCGCCTCCGTGTGCCAAAAATAGGCCGCGGGCACAGCCGCGCCCAAAATACCCGCCCGAAGGCCGGGCGCCAAGTTCGTCCAGCGGAAAAAGGCCACAAAAGCGGGTGGGCTATAGCCTTGGGGGTGGGGCTGGCCAACCGTCCGCCCGACTCGGAATGGCGCGAGACTTTGCGAGGCCTCCTCCGTGTGCCAAAAATAGGCCGCGGGCACAGCCGCGCCAAAAATACCCGCCCGAAGGCCGGGCGCCAAGTTCGTCCAGCGGAAAAAGGCCACAAAAGCGGGTGGGCTATAGCCTTGGGGGTGGGGCTGGCCAACCGTCCGCCGGACTCGGAATGGCGCGAGACTTTGCGAGGCGCCTCCGTGTGCCAAAAATAGGCCGGGCACAGCCGCGCCAAAAATACCCGCCCGAAGGCCGGCGCCAAGTTCGTCCAGCGGAAAAAGGCCACAAAAGCGGGTGGGCTATAGCCTTGGGGGTGGGGCTGGCCAACTTCGTCCGCCCGGACTCGGAATGGCGCGAGACTTTGCGAGGCGCCTCCGTGTGCCAAAAATAGGCCACGGGCACAGCCGCGCCCAAAAATACCCGCCCGAAGGCCGGGCGCCAAGTTCGTCCAGCGGAAAAAGGCCACAAAAGCGGGTGGGCTATAGCCTTGGGGGTGGGGCTGGCCAACCGTCCGCCGGACTCGGAATGGCGCGAGACTTTGCGAGCGCCTCCTCCGTGTGCAAAAATAGGCCGCAGGCACAGCCGCGCCCAAAAATACCCGCCCGAAGGCCGGGCGCCAAGTTCGTCCAGCGGAAAAAGGCCACAAAAGCGGGTGGGCTATAGCCTTGGGGGTGGGGCTGGCCAACCGTCCGCCGGACTCGGAATGGCGCGAGACTTTGCGAGGCGCCTCCGTGTGCCAAAAATAGGCCAAGGGCACAGCCGCGCCAAAATACCCGCCCGAAGGCCGGGCGCCAAGTTCGTCCAGCGGAAAAAGGCCACAAAAGCGGGTGGGCTATAGCCTTGGGGGTGGGGCTGGCCAACCGTCCGCGGACTCGGAATGGCGCGAGACTTTGCGAGGCGCCTCCGTGTGCAAAAAAATAGGCCTTGGCACAGCCGCGCCCAAAATACCCGCCCGAAGGCGGGCGCCAAGTTCGTCCAGCGGAAAAAGGCCACAAAAGCGGGTGGGCTATAGCCTTGGGGGTGGGGCTGGCCAACCGTCCGCCCGGACTCGGAATGGCGCGAGACTTTGCGAGGCCCTCCGTGTGCCAAAAATAGGCCTGGGCACAGCCGCCCAAAAATACCGCCCGAAGGCCGGGCGCCAAGTTCGTCCAGCGGAAAAAGGCCACAAAAGCGGGTGGGCTATAGCCTTGGGGGTGGGGCTGGCCAACCGTCCGCCCGGACTCGGAATGGCGCGAGACTGCGAGGCGCCTCCGTGTGCCAAAAATAGGCCTCGGGCACAGCCGCGCCCAAAATACCCGCCCGAAGGCGGGCGCCAAGTTCGTCCAGCGGAAAAAGGCCACAAAAGCGGGTGGGCTATAGCCTTGGGGGTGGGGCTGGCCAACTTCGTCCGCCCGGACTCGGAATGGCGCGAGACTTTGCGAGGCGCCTCCGTGTGCCAAAAATAGGCCGCGGGCACAGCCGCGCCCAAAAATAACCCGCCGGAGGGCCGGGCGCCAAGTTCGTCCAGCGGAAAAAGGCCACAAAAGCGGGTGGGCTATAGCCTTGGGGGTGGGGCTGGCCAACCGTCCGCCGGACTCGGAATGGCGCGAGACTTTGCGAGGCGCCTCCGTGTGCCAAAAATAGGCCGCGGGCACAGCCGCGCCCAAAAATACCCGCCGAAGGCCGGGCGCCAAGTTCGTCCAGCGGAAAAAGGCCACAAAAGCGGGTGGGCTATAGCCTTGGGGGTGGGGCTGGCCAACCGTCCGCCGGACTCGGAATGGCGCGAGACTTTGCGAGGCGCCTCCGTGTGCCAAAAATAGGCCGCGAGGCACAGCCGCGCCAAAAATACCCGCCCGAAGGCCGGGCGCCAAGTTCGTCCAGCGGAAAAAGGCCACAAAAGCGGGTGGGCTATAGCCTTGGGGGTGGGGCTGGCCAACCGTCCGCCGGACTCGGAATGGCGCGAGACTTTGCGAGGCGCCTCCGTGTGCCAAAAATAGGCGCGGGCACAGCCGCGCAAAAATACCCGAAGGCCGGGCGCCAAGTTCGTCCAGCGAAAAAGGCCACAAAAGCGGGTGGGCTATAGCCTTGGGGGTGGGGCTGGCCAACCGTCCGCCCGGACTCGGAATGGCGCGAGACTGCGAGGCGCCTCCGTGTGCCAAAAAAATAGGCTGCGGGCACAGCCGCGCCCAAATAACACCCGAAGGCCGGGCGCCAAGTTCGTCCAGCGGAAAAAGGCCACAAAAGCGGGTGGGCTATAGCCTTGGGGGTGGGGCTGGCCAACCGTCCGCCGGACTCGGAATGGCGCGAGACTTTGCGAGGGCCTCCGTGTGCCAAAAATAGGCCGCGGGCACAGCCGCGCCCAAAATAACCGCCCGAAGGCCGGGCGCCAAGTTCGTCCAGCGGAAAAAGGCCACAAAAGCGGGTGGGCTATAGCCTTGGGGGTGGGGCTGGCCAACCGTCCGCCGGACTCGGAATGGCGCGAGACTTTGCGAGGCGCCTCCGTGTGCCAAAAATAGGCCGCGGGCACAGCCGCGCCCAAAATACCCGCCCGAAGGCCGGGCGCCAAGTTCGTCCAGCGGAAAAAGGCCACAAAAGCGGGTGGGCTATAGCCTTGGGGTGGGGCTGGCCAACCGTCCGCCGGACTCGGAATGGCGCGAGACTTTGCGGCGCCTCCGTGTGCCAAAAATAGGCCGCGGGCACAGCCGCGCCAAAAATACCCGCCCGAAGGCCGGGCGCCAAGTTCGTCCAGCGGAAAAAGGCCACAAAAGCGGGTGGGCTATAGCCTTGGGGGTGGGGCTGGCCAACCGTCCGCGGACTCGGAATGGCGCGAGACTTTGAGGGCCTCCGTGTGCCAAAAATAGGCGCGGCACAGCCGCGCCAAAAATACCCGCCCGAAGGCGGGGGCCAAGTTCGTCCAGCGGAAAAAGGCCACAAAAGCGGGTGGGCTATAGCCTTGGGGGGTGGGGCTGGCCAACCGTCCGCCCGGACTCGGAATGGCGCGAGACTTTCGAGGCGCCTCCGTGTGCCAAAAATAGGCGCGGCACAGCCGCGCCAAAAATACCCGCCCGAAGGCCGGGCGCCAAGTTCGTCCAGCGGAAAAAGGCCACAAAAGCGGGTGGGCTATAGCCTTGGGGGTGGGGCTGGCCAACCGTCCGCCCGGACTCGGAATGGCGCGAGACTTTGCGAGCGCCTCCGTGTGCCAAAAATAGGCCTTGGGCACAGCCGCGCCCAAAAATACCCGCCCGAGGCGGGCGCCAAGTTCGTCCAGCGGAAAAAGGCCACAAAAGCGGGTGGGCTATAGCCTTGGGGGTGGGGCTGGCCAACCGTCCGCGGACTCGGAATGGCGCGAGACTTTGAGGCGCCTCCGTGTGCCAAAAATAGGCCGCGGGCACAGCCGCGCCCAAAAATACCCGCCCGAAGGCCGGGCGCCAAGTTCGTCCAGCGGAAAAAGGCCACAAAAAGCGGGTGGGCTATAGCCTTGGGGGTGGGGCTGGCCAACCGTCCGCCGGACTCGGAATGGCGCGAGACTTTGCGAGCGCCTCCGTGTGCCAAAAATAGGCCTGCGGGCACAGCCGCGCCCAAAAATACCCCGAAGGCCGGGCGCCAAGTTCGTCCAGCGGAAAAAGGCCACAAAAGCGGGTGGGCTATAGCCTTGGGGTGGGGCTGGCCAACCGTCCGCCCGGACTCGGAATGGCGCGAGACTTTGCGAGCCCTCCGTGTGCCAAAAATAGGCGGGCACAGCACAGCCCCGCAAAAATACCCGCCCGAAGGCCGGGGCGCCAAGTTCGTCCAGCGGAAAAAGGCCACAAAAGCGGGTGGGCTATAGCCTTGGGGTGGGGCTGGCCAACCGTCCGCCGGACTCGGAATGGCGCGAGACTTTGCGAGGCGCCTCCATGTGCCAAAAATAGGCCGCGGGCACAGCCGCGCCCAAAAATACCCGCCCGATGGCCGGGACGCCAAATACGTCCAGCCCAAAAAGGCCACAAAGCGGGTGGGCTATAGCCTTGGGGGGTGGGCCTGGCCAACTTCGTCCGCCCGACTCGGCATGGCGCGAGACAGCGCGACGTGCCCCCTACTGCCATAACTAGGCCTCGGGCTCAGCCCCGCCCAAAAATACCCGCCCGAAGGCCGGGGCGCCAAGTTCGTCCAGCGGAAAAAGGCCACAAAAAGCGGGTGGGCTATAGCCTTGGGGGTGGGGCTGGCCAACTTCGTCCGCCGGACTCGGAATGGCGCGAGACTTTGCGAGGGCCTCAGTGTGCCAAAAATAGGCGGCGGCACAGCCGCGCCCAAAAATACCCGCCCGAAGGCGGGCGCCAAGTTCGTCCAGCGGAAAAAGGCCACAAAAGCGGGTGGGCTATAGCCTTGGGGGTGGGGCTGGCCAACCGTCCGCCCGGACTCGGAATGGCGCGAGACTTTGCGAGCGCCTCCGTGTGCCAAAAATAGGCCGCGGGCACAGCCGCGCCCAAAATACCCGCCCGAGGCCGGGCGCCAAGTTCGTCCAGCGGAAAAAGGCCACAAAAGCGGGTGGGCTATAGCCTTGGGGGGGTGGGGCTGGCCAACCGTCCGCCGGACTCGGAATGGCGCGAGACTTTGCGAGGGCCTCCGTGTGCCAAAAATAGGCCTTGGGCACAGCCGCGCCAAAAATACCCGCCGAAGGCCGGCGCCAAGTTCGTCCAGCGGAAAAAGGCCACAAAAAGCGGGTGGGCTATAGCCTTGGGGTGGGGCTGGCCAACAGCCGTCCGCCGGACTCGGAATGGCGCGAGACTTTGCGAGGGCCCTCCGTGTGCCAAAAATAGGCCGCGGGCACAGCCGCGCCAAAAATACCCGCCCGAAGGCCGGGCGCCAAGTTCGTCCAGCGGAAAAAGGCCACAAAAGCGGGTGGGCTATAGCCTTGGGGGTGGGGCTGGCCAACCGTCCGCGGACTCGGAATGGCGCGAGACTTTGCGAGGCGCCTCCGTGTGCCAAAAATAGGCCGCGGGCACAGCCGCGCCCAAAATACCCGCCCGAAGGCCGGGCGCCAAGTTCGTCCAGCGGAAAAAGGCCACAAAAGCGGGTGGGCTATAGCCTTGGGGGTGGGGCTGGCCAACCGTCCGCCCCGGACTCGGAATGGCGCGAGACTTTGCGAGGGCGCCTCCGTGTGCCAAAAATAGGCCACGGGCACAGCCACCCAAAAATAACCGCCCGAGGCCGGGCGCCAAGTTCGTCCAGCGGAAAAAGGCCACAAAAGCGGGTGGGCTATAGCCTTGGGGGTGGGGCTGGCCAACCGTCCGCCCGGACTCGGAATGGCGCGAGACTTTGCGAGGGCCTCCGTGTGCCAAAAATAGGCCGCAGGCACAGCCGCGCCCAAAATATACCGCCCGAAGGCCGGGCGCCAAGTTCGTCCAGCGGAAAAAGGCCACAAAAGCGGGTGGGCTATAGCCTTGGGGGGTGGGGCTGGCCAACTTCGTCCGCCGGACTCGGAATGGCGCGAGATTTTGCGAGGCGCCTCCGTGTGCCAAAACTAGACCGCGGCACAGCCGCGCCCAAAAATACCCCCCCGAAGGCCGGGGCGCCAAGTTCGTCCAGCGGAAAAAGGCCACAAAAGCGGGTGGGCTATAGCCTTGGGGGGTGGGGCTGGCCAACCGTCCGCCGGACTCGGAATGGCGCGAGACTTTGCGAGGCGCCTCCGTGTGCCAAAAATAGGCCGCGGGCACAGCCGCGCCCAAAATACCCGCCCGAAGGCCGGGCGCCAAGTTCGTCCAGCGGAAAAAGGCCACAAAGCGGGTGGGCTATAGCCTTGGGGGTGGGGCTGGCCAACCGTCCGCCCGGACTCGGAATGGCGCGAGACTTTGCGAGGCGCCTCCGTGTGCCAAAAATAGGCCTGGGCACAGCCGCGCCCAAAATACCCGCCCGAAGGCCGGGCGCCAAGTTCGTCCAGCGGAAAAAGGCCACAAAAGCGGGTGGGCTATAGCCTTGGGGGTGGGGCTGGCCAACCGTCCGCGGACTCGGAATGGCGCGAGACTTTGCGAGGCGCCTCCGTGTGCCAAAAATAGGCCTTGGCACAGCCGCGCCCAAAAATACCCGCCCGAAGGCCGGGCGCCAAGTTCGTCCAGCGGAAAAAGGCCACAAAAGCGGGTGGGCTATAGCCTTGGGGGTGGGGCTGGCCAACCGTCCGCCGGACTCGGAATGGCGCGAGACTTTGCGAGCGCCTCCGTGTGCCAAAAATAGGCGCGGGCACAGCAGCGCCAAAAATACCCGCCGAAGGCCGGGCGCCAAGTTCGTCCAGCGGAAAAAGGCCACAAAGCGGGTGGGCT